>CM040243.1:73667698-74117292 GCA_022545495.1 Chrysanthemum lavandulifolium
CCATAGTCTCGTTAGTGCCATTCTTAACAAGTTGCTCAAGTCTTCTATATCGTCTCCCGTAGAATGCTTCAATATACTCGATCCTCTTTATAAGCTCACCTCGAGGTTCGAATTTTCGATAATCTACTAGAGGACGCAAAAATAAGGTAATATATAATAATCTTATTTACACATTCAATGTAAAAATAAAATTTTGTTTATAAACAACAAACCTTTGAGTCTTGATCAACTTCACTCGACATCCGCATAAAAGATGCATCCTTGGGGTTTCACGCATTTCTCAAGTGCATAAACGCCTCCCAAATGAGCGCTCAATATCCTCAACCTTCTTTGCAATGTGGGTCATCCAATCCTTCAGCCATGCACCTCGGTCACGAACATGTACCCTCGCGGTGGATGATGAGTGTGTAAATATTCATCATTTTGGGTAAATCTGAATCGCAAAACGTTTAAAAATGCTTGAAATGCATCAAAATCTGAAAATATTCCAAAATTGCATTTTATATGTTTCGGATGCAAAATGTTCAAAATCGGATGAAAAATTAGCAAAGTTTGCATAATTGGCGGTTCGGTCTCCCAGTTTCTAAAATTGTCAAAATAGTCCACGAGTCCTAATTTCTGGAAAAATCACCAAAGGTCCTTTTAAATCATAGCTTGTCAAAATTAGTCCTTTGGTGAAAAATATAAAAAGTTTGAGAAAATTACAAGTTTGGTCCTCCAAGTTTAAAATTTGGCAAAATTAGTCCTTGGAAAATTGGAAAATGTCAAGTTTAGTCCTTGCATTATTGAAACTTGTCACTTTTAGTCCTTGGAACAACTTTTCATAATTGGCAGGAGTGGTCCCTTGAAATTCAGAATTTACACAAAAGGTCCCTATGTATTATTAAGCCTTTATACCTTTTTGGACCTTGAACCCATTTGGACCTTGTCACTATCCAATTGACCCCCTGTCAATAACCAATTGGACCCTTAATTTTGACCTTCCCCTTTTTATATTACCACTGGTCAAACAAGCCAGTCAAACACCCCAAACCCGCCAAAAGTTCTTCTTCCCACCTGCTTTCTGCAATTGCCTGCCAACCTAACTCCATCCCCTCCTCGACTCATTTTCCACCACTTATCACTCCAAACATAACACTCCAAGAATCATTAATACCTTTCCTCCTTTTGCACTCAATCTCCTCAACTGTTAAAAACTCAATTTCCCGCAAAAAAAAATGATCAATGGCCAAGATTACTTCAAATGATCCAATGGTCTCAGAAGGATGTGGGAACTGCTCAGAGAGGATAGAGAAACAATTTGGGTGTATAAAAGAGAAAGTGGAAGCTTGAAGAAAGTAGTAGTTAGTTTTAAGTTTTTCTTTAATGTCGTTTTTTAAATAAATGTATTAGTTTAAATCAAAATCTTGTGATTTCAGTTTCTATGTATTAACTTTCAATTGGATAATCATTGTAAGGCATTTGTAAGTTTCAATTCAAAGTTTTAGTTTGGATTAATGTTTCTTTGCTAGCTTGTTGAAAAATTCACTTTCAAAGTCTTACATTAAAGCTTCAAAAGCTTATTTCGATTGAAGAGGTTCTTACAAACTCTTGAATGCTTTTGATAAGGTCGCGATTCATTTTCAAGTAAATGTGGTACATGGTCAACAAAAGTCAACTATGAGCTCAAATTGCAATGGAATTGAATTTGGGTGATCACGAAACCTTGATATGGGGTGAAATAGGTTAGATAAGAGTAGGATTGGGTTTGGTTTTAGCTTGCATAACAGCTGGACAGTGGTGAGTGATTTTCTCATTTTCATTTTTCAAGTTAGTTTGCATATTTTGCTTGAACTGGTATTTATAGTCATAATCTATTTTTACTTGTTTATTTAGTTGTATTAAAGATAGTTAAGCTTAGTTTGATCATTAAAGCAAGCAACTCAGTGTTTAGTTCAGTTTTCACTTGCTCATCAGTAGTTTAAAGTGTGTTTGGAATTGCTGGTTTATCTATGATTGAGGTTTGCTCAGTTGTTAAAGTTGGCTGTTTCATGCTTGTGTAGCTTATTTGTACCCATTTCTGTCTTTAACTTGTGCCTGCATAGCTAAAAAGTCAAAATCCATCATCAAATATCTTAACTGCTTATCTGTTATAATTTCCAATAGTCAAAAGCTTGTTGTGTGTTTCATTTACATAGATAGAGATTGCAGTAGGTTTATTTCATCATAACACATTGATTTCAGTCCATAAATTGTCTTCAAATTTCAATTTGGTCAACATTTCATTTCTGCAATAAAAGTCAATTTGCACAAAATCAGTTTTGAGCCAACCTAAGATGAATTTTCATTGATTCATTCTTGGGTTTTAAGTGAAACGTGTGGATTTTAAAACGTCTCTTGGTCTATTTTATCATTATCATTTTTGTCAAATTTTGTAAATTTTTCTTAAGCTCTAAACTAGCTTGTCAAAATGGGATTAAATCCCACTGTGCGGCATTGAGTCTGCCTGGGGATTATCTGAGTTTTGCGAGGCTTGCATTAAGCTCATTTGAGCTTATCTAGGTCTCAACTTAGGCTTATAGATAGCCACCGGGTCTAGCTTAGGATCCGACTTTTAGTTTTAGTTTCCGACTTATTCAAGTGCTTATTCTTACGCCCCGAACTTGATACCTAAACTGTTTTAAGCTTATAACTCAAATTAGCCAAATCTTTGCGATTGGCTATTCAGAGGTTAAGGGTTGTTGTTTTTGTTGCATTTTAGTTCTTTTAGCGGTTTATAACCGTAAGCAGTTGGTGCTTTTGGTCTTCATTTGGCTTATTCAGTCTTATTCACAAGCACTTGCAATAACGATTTCAATTCCTCCAAACAAGCCTTTGTTTTCCATTTTCCTAGATTCCTCACATTATTTTAAGCTTATCTTGAATTTTCAGATTTTCTAAGTTGGTTTGCTATTTTCTTAATTTAATTAGTTTTTAAGCATTTTTAATTAGCATTTAATACAATTAATTAAGAAAAGTCTCAAAAAATAATTTTTCATTTTTCTTAAGTTAAGATAAATATAAAAAGACAAAAAATATTTTCTAGATTTTCTTAGTTAAATTTGTATTTTAAATAATTTAATTAGTTTTTAATAGTTTTAATTCCTAGAAAATAGAAAAATATTGAGAAAAATACAAAAACAGTTTGAAAATTCTCTTTTGATATTTTAGATTTTTCTAAGTCTTAATTTTATTTTTCTAGCTTTATTTCCTATTTTCTTGAATTTTAGGTTATTATTAAATAGTTAAAATTAGTTTTTAATTAATAATAATTAATTTAATAGTTATAAAAATAATTTTCTTTTTCTAATAATTTTCTTTTATCATTAGGTTTGTAAAAATGTATTTTTCATATTTTTAGGATTTATATTGTATAAGTTTCACTTTTTCACTTGTACGTTACGTAATTTTTAATTCAAGTTTTATAAAATATAAAATCAAAAACATCATTTTGCAAATAGTGATAGCGTTTATTTAATATTTTTATCTTTTAATTTCCTTTAATTTGCATTTAAGCCGTTGTAATTTGTTGGTTTTTACGTAGTTATAATCATAATCAAACCTCTTTTCGATTCGAATCTCCGATCACTTTCGTTTGGTGATCCATTGCATAGCTCGCTAGGACATAACGACCGGGAAACACTATACTCCTCGGATCTTCATTGAGTTTGTTTGAACCGTTTTAAGTTTCTTCTGATCGACCCGTTCGCAGTGGCGGCTGGTGAAAAACTTGTTGTTTGGGAGCGGATCGGTGGACCTCACGGTGAAACTCGTGTGAACATGTTCTGTGGAATAACCTTCCTCTTTTCAAGGTCTATGAGATCGTCTTACATTGACCCATTCTTGAAATAGTCTAAACTACATGTCGCCATGATGTATTGATCTCGCTTTTCGGTGGGGACAAGTGTATTAATTGACTCTAGAATAGAATAGCCTCTCACAATCACCTTTTGTAAATGTTATACCATTACTCCATGAAACACAACGGGTACAACATCATCGACTTTGTGCCACCAATTTGTAGCATTCGGAAAAGTTCGATAACCATATCGTAAAAATTTTAAAACCATTAATGTTAAATAAATAAGCTAACTTAATGGCTAGTTGTAAACTAAATTAATGTCCAATAACCGGATATGTAAAGTTTTAAAACTAGATCTGTAACAACTTGTATATGGGAGCGTAACAAGATATATCAAACTTGACTACAAGTTTGCACTTAATAAGAACATGTTGCGTTTGACAATTATTAGTCGACATCATTTCTAATCTAAGAGTTTCGGATAAAATGTGTACTTCAAAAGTCGAGACAAAATTGCGTCCTTTGCATTATGTCATTAGATTCATATAAGCGTCAAAATAAATGAGGTATTCTATTCCATATGACCACATATTACGATAACAATGCGGTTGCACTATAGCTATTGGATTAAACCAAACTTAAAAGTGGATTTGGGGAGTCAAACATAGCATTTAGATACTAAAGGTGGGTTGGGTCAACATTTATGGTATGGGTGGGTTGGGTCAACATTTATCTTTGCATTGACATAAATGAGGCAAGCAATACATGAGACAAGCAATAAATGAGAAAAGCATGCAAACCTTAAAGGCGAAAACAAATCCATTCAAAGAATATTGAGGCTTGTATTTTTCCGTGTGTTGCAATTTTTGCAAAATATCCTTACGGTGTCTTGAATCAACATTATACACCCTAACGTGAAGCTCTTCCCAAATATATTGTCCCCAGGGAAAGCATCAAAAGCACAAAATCATCCACTCAGAGCGAAATCTCATGGGTATAACATGCCTAAGCTCATTACCCATTAATACATACTCTAAAGCCGAGAACGAGACAAACACGGATTTGAATCATCATGAGATAGCTTTTTAAAATCCTTATCCTTCTCGAAGTGCTTTAAGATCTTCACCCTTTATTCTTGGTAGAGTAGGAAATACCGGTTATGGAAATTTGAGACACTCTCGCTCAAATGGTCTAAAGAAGGATTTCCAATTTGAAACCGGTTAACAAACAAAATTCCTCCTACCAAACTCTAATGTATTGTGACCAATATCAAAAATAAAAGGCGTGTCGGTAGTAGCATCTTTGATATCCCTTTGGTGTTGAAGCAAAAATCCGGGACAAGATTATCATGGTCCTCCGTTCTAATATCCAACCAAGGGCCAAAACACTACTTTGAAACTTGTTATACATTTCCTTTTTCGGACAACTTCTTGGATATTGTTTTGAAGGTGTAGCTTAGTTCTCAAACTAACCTTGAATCATAAACCTAGGTTAACAAAAACAAAATATTAAAAATAAAACTAATTTATACATGATACTAGCTACAAGATTATTCAGTCTTCATGGGTATATTGTGTTACTAAAAAATACAAAATACCAACTATTTTCAACCAAAATTGATATACCCAAAAGACTTGATCGTTAACAATCCCAAACCTAACTAAAGGATTAAACATTTATTACATCTAAATATGATACTTACATCAACACGATGAAACGATGAATCCATTGGAAATAAACAAAAATCCTATCAACTCGATATGACAATATCCCTTTGGTGTTGTTTTGTGTTTGTGTTTGTGTTTAAGTTTGAGAATGATAATCGATTTGGATTGATAATCATGAATCGATTTAGTCTTGTTATGATACAATGGTTATTGCCGATCGGTTTCGGGTTCATTGGAAAAGAAAGAAGAAGGTACAGTGAAGAAGTTTTGTACTTTTTTTTTTTTTTTTTTTTTTTTTTTTTTTTACTTTTGTACTTTTCTGCGTGGAAAAATGCAAGTCGAGTAAAAAGTAAGTTGAGTGGCCGTCGGTTGCCAAATTTGGTGGTTATTTGGATAGATTAAAAAGTAAAAAGTGGATTTTACTTATGACACATGTCATGTTTAAGGTGGAGCTAGCGGTCGGTGGGCTGTGTGGCCAATTTGGAGATTGAAGAAAATTTTGACCTTGAGGGGCTACCAAAAGATTTTGGCCTTTTGGTACTTTTCTCTTTATTTATATAAAAGATTTGCTATTTAATTTTAAAGATTTAAGTATAAAACTTTATCTATTAAAAAATGTGTTGTTTACTATCTATACATTAAAATTTGTTTTATTTATAGATATTATATCTTTGTTTTTGAACAATAGTGTTCTTTGAAAATTTCCCTACAATTCTCGTAAGCGAGCGAAAAGTGCAAAGCCGCAAAGGCGTCCATTTATATTTTAAATTGATGTTTGGTTGTTTTATACGTTTTTGAACGCTTTGGATTCTAGCTAATATGCTATTATTAATATTTGTTTAAATATTTTTGCTTGAAAACTTAGAATTATAAACTTCATATAAGATTAAAACTTGCTTGTTTACAAGTGAAAAAAAACGAATAAAACCCGGCTGAGCCAGATTGATGTCAAAACCGAAAAATCGAAACCAAAAATCAAAACCAAGCGGTTTGTAGTTTAAAACCGAAATATCGGTTTGGTTTTGGTTTACCATAAAACACTTGCCATACTCACCCTACAAAATTCTATTATAAGAAATGAGACAGCGTGTTGCACATTAAATATAGTCGACAATCGCGCGTGACCAAAATTGAAATGAGAAACTTTCTCTATTTTTATTGTGTGATGTCAAAAATTGCCAAACTGTTGGACGGCTTTGGAAAGAACACCCAAAACCCGGTCATTTATTTCAGTCACTCTCACTCATAATTTCTAGGGAGAAAAAGTGTACTTATACACAAATAACACAATCCCTGAATTACAGATAACAACCTGTTCGATCAAATGTCTGTCTGAACAGTTTTGTTTCCGATCATTGAAAAATGAAGAAATCCAAGCGGTAACACTTCAAACCTCGATGATGGTTTCGATTTCATCAGCAACATGCCGGACCCGATCCTTCAGTTGATTCTTCAAGGTCTTCCAACAACCGAAGAAGTTGTTCGGACCAGCATTTTATCAACACGATGGAGGTATCTGTGGACTTCACTTCCGCATTTTCCATCTCTAAACATAGATTGTGACCGACTACGTAAACCCCCAAAAAAGTTCAAAAGGAAAAAATTCAAAAAGTTTGTGTCATGGGCTTTAGCTAATGAAACCGAGGATTTGGATAGTTTTCGTTTATGTTGTGACAGTTACTACACTATGTCGAACGTAACTAAGTGGATAGAGGCAGCTGTGTCATAACGTTAAGTCACTTGACTTAAGGTTTTGCCCTGGGCCTGGGTATATTGCGTTCCCGACTGTCTGGTAACTTGTGATTCATTGGAGGTATTAAGGCTGTCTTTGCATAAAAGCAACTTGCGTTTGCCTAGCTCTAAAAGTTTGGGGCACTTAGGGTTCTTGAGCTCAACGATATTTGCTGTATCTATTTAGATGCAATAGCTCAGTTTGTCGAGAATGAGTCCATTACTCGAGGAGTTAACTTTAATAGACTGTTTGGTAAATCCTCTTATAATTTCATCTCCGAAGCTTAAGACTCTGATAATCCGTAACTGCAAACATGTTGTTAATGTGGATGACGATGTATGGTTTGGGGTTAAGGTTTCTTGCCCTGAACTCATGTCATTTGAGTATATTGGTCCTGTATGTCCTCTTAACTTTGAAAACTTAGACAACTTGAAGAAAGCTGTGATTCTACCAGACGCCATGACTCGTCAAAAAATATCATCTAATCTGCGTGGCACCATTTGCGAGTTAGCTAGAGTATCTCATGTGGAATCTTTGTCGCTAAACTTCTTTGTCATTCAGGTAAATACTTAATTCACAATATGTATAATTGTTCAAGTATGCCATTTATTTGCATAAAAATATCATGGGTTAATATTGGATTCTATCAACACACACATTATCCTATCTTTCTGTTTTTGCATACATTGATTGTAATTTGTTGCTTAATGAGTTTTTCTCAGTCAATAGTGTTTAAGTTGGCATCAAAGAGGCATGGAGTATGAGATTCAAATGATAACTAGCTTCCCTCGATTATGCTTTTGATTTTTAAATCATTGGTTTTCATTCGATTCATTAGTCGCGTACCTACATGCATTATTATGGTATTTCCAACCTTTATAAAGTGTATAATCGTGAATATTTATTTCAAATGTATGCTTTATGTCATTATGATAGAGCCTTCAATTTGCACGTGATCGGGAAGGAAACTTCCCTGCATCTTTTCCAAATCTGAAGACATTGGAGCTAACAACTAGCGTTGATGCCTTCACCATGAATATAATCATACGGCTTCTCAGATGTTCTCCGAATATGGAGTTTTTCCATTTGACCATTCAAAAGGTAGCCTTCCTCATCTCAGTTAGTAATATTTTTTTGATGTATTACAATATTGAACCCCAAACCCTTGCTCTGTCGGGATTGGGTACTGTTGTTGTATTACAATGTTGAAGTTATAAGGCTCTCTTTCACATGCTTCTTGTTTTTTTTCTTATTTCTAATTATTATTATTTTTTATATATTTTATTTGTATTTCTGATTCTAAATATACAAAAGACAAGTGTGTGTGGACGAAAAAGACTTGAACTTGCATCATCTCAAATTAAAATTTAACCAAAAAAAATAAAAATAAAAGAAAACTTGAGTTATAGAAAAAAATTTTGATGGGTCAAATTGGGCTGGGCTTGCCAACACTTGTTTGTCAATTTTTTTTTTTCAATTTTCTATAATTTTAATGTATTAATATCATGACAAAAGCTATTATTGAAATGATAATCTAGTTTTTTTTATTAAGATTAGGGGTTTGTAAATTGATTAGCCTAACTTTTTGACCCGTTATCAGTTAGCCACATTGACCTGTTTTCACAGAAACGGGTTATCCTTAATTTGCAAGCTTCAGTAACTTGAGTAAGCATAGATGGGACCTGCAATACATTTTTGTAGAATCCTAAGAAGTTAGTTTGGTTTTCTGCTACCATGAGATGAACAACTTATGCCATTGTGTGATGATATAGGAACATTTAAGGACGAAATTCTGGGCATTAGATGAAGCTGAAACGAGTAGAATATTAACTCAGCATTTGAAGACAGTGAAGTTCCTTGGATTTAATGGAGAAAAGAGGAAATTAGTTATAGCCCGTTTCTTACTGGAGCATGGAAACGCATTGGAGGAAATGGTTTTTAGTTGGAGTAACCAAGTCGAGTATAATGAGAAGTCAATGGAGACAATGAATGAAGTGTCGAAACTCTACAAGGCGTCTTCAAATGTGAAACTGACCACTCTTCTCAAGGACTAATCACTCAAGCTTTCTGTTAATCTGTCACTATCACTTACTGATGTTATGTTATGGGTAATTAGGTTTCTAATGTAGGTGTTTTTTTGATTTAGGCTTTGCTGTACCCTAACGTCATGTCACCAAAATATATTACTGTTACTTTGTATTGGCTTGGTCCAAGTAACAGACTAGTTGTATGAGGTGGCAAAATGGGTGGGTTTGGTAGTGGGTTAAGATAATTTTGGGTCAAAACACGTAACGTATAAGTGCGTATTGTAACTTGATTGACCACTCATTTTGCCACCTTCATCTTTTGTGTTTGTTTACGGTAAATACTTGTGTGTTTGTTTTCAGTAGATACAGCTTCCTTTTCGTCATGGTGAATGTCCCACTAGTGAAAGAGCGTGTAGAATGTAGGGTCACTAGATTCAGACATGACAAATAATTAGACAAAGATTTTGGCAGTATCATGTTTCCTTGTTTTGATTTTTAATCATTTAAGTTTATCAAAGCTAAGAGCCAGGGTCGTTGGCGGATTTCCGAAGCCCTTTGTCAAGATTTACACTAGTAAAAGGGCGAAAAAAAAATAAAAAAATAGGCGTTTTGCCAAATGTAATAATGGTTGGCTCACCGCTTCGCTCGTCTTGAGTCGATTGACGGAAAAAAAGAAAAAAAACGAGTTCGAATACGATCCTTTGCATTTGCTTTAGATAGGTACCCGCCTCCGCAAAACTTATGGACACAATGTAGAGACTTTGTGAAATAAGAGATCGGGGGTCGAGTCTCGGCTCGTCTCACTCTATGTGGTGCTCCTCTGGGCAGGAGAGTTTCCAGAGCTATTTCTTGTAGGGTGGACAATGGTCGGTGCCAAAACACACCCGGGATCAGGGTGTTCTCGTCAATCTACACCTTTTTGTGAAAAAAATGTGAAAAGAAAAAGAAAGTAGTATGATCTAAAAAAACTCATGTTCTTAAGCTCTTTCGTAGTAAAGAAAGTGATAACAAAGGGGAGAAAGGGGAAGGTATTTGCTTTTAAAACTTTCAGCCGACTTTTGTGGTGAAAATGAGAGAACAAAAAAGAAAATATAAAATACCACAATTACTCCTTTTAGAGCAGTGAGTGTGTTAACCATGCAAGGGGGTGGGGTGTGAAAGTCTCACATTTTTGCGTTAAAGGTCGTTAACCACAAGTGGTCTTGCGTTAAAAGCAAAAACAACCACCCACGTTAAACCTTTAACGCATCGTTAAGGGTGTTTGAAAAAAAAAAAACATTTTCCCACCACTATAAATACCCAATTAACACACAATTTTTTTTCACACTTCTACAACTCAATCTAATATATCATATACATTCATTTGCTAAAATAAATGCCGGAAGGCAACAACAATAATGATTCTTTCTTGAATCTCATCGGTGGGTGGAATAACCCAAACGCGAGTTAATCTTCAAACCCGAACGCGGGTTCATCATCACCCAACATCTCTTTCCCTAACCCACGAGGCTTTGTTTGGTCGTGATGAACAACCACGTCCCATGGGCAAAAAGCATGCTTCGAAGAAAGCCAAATCCGAGAGCACGACAAGTACTAGAGGAACGAGCTCGTCAAGACAATTCATGGAGACTATGACAACCGAGTATCGTATATAATGGGAAACCGACCAAGCGGCGTATCGGGCGGCCTATGTAAAAGATGAAACGATAACAAGGTTTGAAGAGATGAAATTTTTGATGATTGCCACGATAACAAGGTTGTGCCTTAGATCAGTGAAGAAAAGGACAGAATCATCAAAAAATATAACTTGCAACCTCGTCACTAGATTTAATTGTATTTTCGTAATTTCTTTTATGTTGTAGTTTGCTTTGTGTTGTGTTTTTTTTTCATAATTTTTTTTTCGTTGTAACTTTTTTTTCTTTTTTAATTTCGTATTGTAATATGTTTAAGAATTAATGTTATGCTTTTAATAAATGAAGTATTAGTTTTAGTTTAGAGGTTGAATTTGAAAATATTTGAGTCAAAGTTGAGTTAAGATTGAGTTATGATAAGGGGTGTTTTGTTTTGAGTTAAAGGTGAAAAGGTTAAAGCTGATATGACACTCATGTGACAATAGGTAAAACTTTAACTTAAGTGATGATACCTTATGCTCTTAGAATTCACTATGTTAACTTTATTGTATATGATAAAGTGTATATAAAATGCATTAATTGTAACTATGTTAACTTTATTTTATTTCCTCAACGACTCGAGAACATAAAAGAATATGGGTTTCTTTTACTTTCTTTTATTTTGTTTTTAACTTAAGAATACAAATACTTTTTATGCTTTATTT
The DNA here is from genome assembly GCA_022545495.1 of Chrysanthemum lavandulifolium. Lineage (NCBI taxonomy): Eukaryota > Viridiplantae > Streptophyta > Magnoliopsida > Asterales > Asteraceae > Chrysanthemum > Chrysanthemum lavandulifolium. The sequence continues at coordinate 73,679,280 of CM040243.1, forward strand.
TATCACCTCACTTTTCTCTACTTCCGTTTTCTCACATTTCTTTTTACTTCCAAAAAAACTTGAGAACACAGAAACAAACATATCATCGCTTTACTAATATACAAAAAGTAACTGTCGTAAAAGTTATAGTTTATTTCTAAGAGCGAAAAAACATATCTAAACATATGTATCAGTAGTGCATGAACTAATTAAAGTTGAGCTTCGTATTGTATACATATATAATAGAAGTGCATGAAATTTTATAGCCCTCATCAAGAGGTGGCCTGTGCAGTGGCATCGGTTGCACTACGCTAAAGACGACCTTGAAGATAGTGAATTAAGACATATAACAAGATTTTTATTTGGATTTCTTCTTTCGAGATGCTGTTTAATCATGAGTTCGAGATGAATCTCAAGTTTGTTCAAACGATATCTAGATTAACTTTATTATTGGGGTTTTATCGATTCATTTTTTTTGAACAACAGAATATTATTAAAAGCTAGCAAGAAGCTAGGAAATTACAAAGGATTACAAAGCCGTTCGTTCCAATTAATAACTAATCTACCTCTAAATCTTAGACAATTAAAAGAACATAAACGAATATGATCATAAATATCACTTTTCCTCAAGTTGTGAGAGTTAAAAGTGACGTCGTTATGATATTTCCAAATGGTCCAGAACATACAAACGATGATGACAAAGAGGCTTTTCTTCTTGACATGAGAACCTGTGACGTTATCTATCCATGGGCGCCAATCGAAATAGGAAGGCGTAGCATGATGCGTGATGTTACACGGATCACGAATCATCGCCAAACACAGTAGCCATTTCGTAAGAAAAAAAGATGTGCTCAGTTGATTCCACGTTGATGTTACATATCGGGCAGATAATATAATCGATATCGATGCCATGCTTAGAAAGATTGAGGCGATGTGGGAGCCTATCTAGGTTGAATGTCCAAAGGAAAATGTTTCTGAATCGATTATCGATTCATTTGAGTTATTACATATGTTTCTTAATCTATAAAAATAAAGCTAAAATACACAATTGTATGAAGTTCTTTAAGAGAAAATAACCACGGCGCAACGCGCGGGCAAATATAACTTGTTGATATAAATTATTGATAAGATGCCAAAAATCTAACCAAAATCATGCTTAAGAGCAATGGCTTTTGCTTTTCGTTTTATTCAAATTTTTGGATGAATCATCCATTTCATTTAAGAAAATTGTAATAATAATAAATTATTGTAAAATTAAAACCGATTATTTCTGGTTTTTTCTTAAATAACATTTACAATCTCTTGATCTTTCACATCAACTGCTCTTATCTTGAAACTGCTTAACACCGTTGGTCTTTGTCTTGGATGTCCTGTAAGTAGTTATGTTAAGTTAAGGGTATAAGTGGTATTTTACCTTTCTCTCTTGTTCCCTCGTTGAGACATTTTACAAGACAAGCATTGTCAATGAGTCAGAATCATATTTTTTTAGTCACTCATTTAGATTAAGATGAAATCATGTTTAGACTTTTATGCCACCGTAGATAACCAAAAAGTCAAATTCAAATGAACGAATCAGATTTTTTTTGGGTAAAGGGGACTAACACCCCGGTAAAATATATTCCCAAAAAACCGATAAGTACTGATGGAATGTGGTGAAGTCTTACATTAACCTCAACAACCAGACTGACGACCACTAAATCATATGACATGCCATATGATTATAAACCTATAACAAAATAACCAATAACACCAATAGGAAAAACCACCTAAAGTGCACAAACAAACATGACAAATACAAAGCATAATTAAGTAATCTTGAGGCTGCCTCCACGATCATCAAGGTGATCACTTCATCAACATCACTATCACTCTCATTAAGCGCATCAAGAGCATGTATAGTATTCGCCATTCACCATCCCCATCATCATTCAAGGCACTAAAGAATTCTCTAACGAATCTTCTTTGATTGATCACTAGTAGCGATAGCTAAACCACTTACCTTACTAGTGCTTGCCGCGTTAGAACCGATTTTTGAAAGAATTACCTTTATCAACCCGTCGATAATGTAACGTAGAGATGGTTTATTCAAAACCACCCATCTACCTGTTTTGATGCTTTTTCATTTTGTTCCTCTTCTTTTAATGACCTCAAAACCATCATCACCGCATCCTTAGGTGATTCACTTCAACATTAGAGTCACAACCGAATTAACTTCTTTATAACGTTTAGGCAATTAAGATCCGTGTGATCAAAATACGGCGGAGTAGAACACCTAGGAGGTCCATTCATATTCAATGCGAATAGTGGCTAACGAATGGCCTTTATCCTTTCCAATAGGAATAGCGATCACGATTCATCCTTAGGATCATCTTGGTGAAACCTCAATAAGAGCACGAGCATACTCACTCGCCCCATGAATTCAAACACATATTACTCGTATATGCATCGACTAATCGGTTTCCCAATTTGGTGGTGATGAGACTAAGTCCCACACGAATATGCAACAAGGGAACATGGCGAAGTTTAACCCATAAGAACTCTCTTGATCTACGCCTTTAGTAAATCCGAATCTGGATACCACACATTCAAGATCAAAGGGACCATCCTAATCGACCAGGACCACTATCTATCACTCTCCATCCATGCCTTCCTTAGTTTCAAATTGGAATAAGAAGAACTCACCATGCGATTGTACACGTTTCACTCCAAATTTAGCCCATGCATTCATAACATAGTTTTCTACCAACTTGGCATAAACATTTCCCAACAAAATATCCATACAAAGTGTTCTCAAATCTGAACTTACCTCTTCAATAGCGAGACCAAGGAAGGGCCACGGCAGACCTTTAACACATTCATCATTCCTAAGCTCAAGATTTGAACAACCTTATTCTTATTCTTAAGAAGTGAAGCAAACGAATCAGTACCTTAGTTCCATTCATCGCATATCCCACCATTACCAACCATTTTAGAATTTGGTTGTATTCGCGTTAATGACACATCCTTTGCGAGACCGAATCATTCAAATTCAATGAGCGAAGGTCGGCAAATGTGGAATCCTTAACTCGCTCACTCATAGAAATCGGTACACGGGAGATAGCATACCATTAACATTAGGATTCAAAGTAGCGACCATGTTGAATCCACTCACGTTGTCAACAATCACATCATCATCGAATGAAATAAGTCTACCGGAGATGTACTAACCCTTTTCCCCTAACAACAATTCGAATATTACCCCCCTTTCCCAATACACGGCCATCAATGTTTTTGATTTTTTTCGCCAAATCAACAAAAGGAAATCCCGTTTCTTCATTTGGATCACCATTAGAAGTAATCCCACCATTATTGAGAATCCTAGCCTCCATCTCTCTCTCTAAAAATGAACCCCTAACAACACCAAGAAATCTGCTAACCAGCCTCCATAATTAAATGATCAATCAATAAGTGGTTAAATAGCAGCAATGGAGATCATATATTGTTCCACAATGATATGTAACCAATCGACTAAACTCAGGAAGTAAAATACTAAACAATAAAAATCACGCGCCGACCCACAATGATACAACCCACGATACTTTATTCCAAGCTTAAAGAAGATTGAATATGATAATAAAGCACAATCAGAGATATTTGAATATAATAGAGCACACTAGATCGATTTATGTAATATAAAAAAGTAGACCAGCCCCACAATCCAATCAAACCTTGATCTAACTCGTTATAATTCAGGAATCTAAGAAGATTAAAGAAAAAAACGAATAGAAATTAGAATTGAAATCAGATTTGATTGAAAGGAGGGGGCTGGAAATCGCCTAGAGAGAGAGAGAGAAAAAACTCAAAACTTTTTAAATACTCATCTCGTCTTAAAATAAGTGTCCTGTTTTGAATTTTTGAAGTCTTTTTTTTTAAGTTTGACATTAACTATTTTTTTTTTATATATATTACTTGATGCAAAATATATGAATAAATTTGGTTTCAAATGTAGACTATTTTCATTGATATAATTTTCATCATGTATTATATAACACAAACAAAAATATTTAAGATAAAGTTGAAAAAAAAAATTAAAAAAAATCAAAACATGACACTTCTTTTGAGACAAAAGAAGTAACAAACATCCTCTATTAAATAACTATCTCTATTTATATCTCTCTTAAAATCTTGCATTTTCCACATGACAAAGGATATATAGTGTGTATACGCTAGAGTACTTGATATGGTTGAAGCTTTTAGAAAAACTAGATAAGTATCTATGTATAACAACGGAATTTTATAGCGACGGATCAATTAGTGATAAGAAAAAGTTTATGGGTTATAAACGATTTGTAAATAATAAAAGTTTGAGATTTGGGGATTAAATATAATGTTTTGAACCCGGTTCAACCGGTTGAACCGTTCCGGATTTAAACCGGGTCGATTTAAACCAAGTCAACCCGACGAGTTGGGTCGGAAACATGTCAAATTAAACTGGGTCAACCCGCCGGGCTTGAAGCGTTCCGGGTCAACTCAGTTTTCGATGTGTATTAATAGTTTCCTTTTAAAACATATTTTTCAACATTTCTTTTATAGTTTCAACTTTTCACTTTTCACTTTTTGGTTTTTCCTATATATATATAGTATAGCAGGGTACCTGCGCGTTGCGGCGGCGAGTACCCTGTGACGATTAACCGGAGAAATAGATCTCGATGAGGCCTGGTTCACTAGTTTGTATCGGTTTCAATGGGTCATCTTTGATTTGTTTTTGGATGGGTTTTATTGGTTAGCGACACCAGTTCCCGGTTGAACCAGTTAGTCCGGTCCGGTTTTCAAAAATATATGTACCATCAACTTGTTAGCTTGTATGAAGCTTTGTGTGTTTTATTAATGTGTATAATAACATGTACTTTTCATTTTAGAGTGTTTTAAAAATAACATTAATTAGTGTGTTTAATTATTTTATATTTTGGATTATGTTGTAGCTTATTTAAATTGTACATTGTGAAAATTTTATTGTATTTTTTTGTAAACGGTGTTTTAATTGGTTGTATTTAATTTGGTAGATATGTTTTTTAACTGGTTGTACAATGTAAATAAATCATTATACTTTTAAGTAATATGATGTTTTAATAGGAGTATTAAATACATTATATATTTCTCTCACCTTTAACCAGGAAGCTGCCAGCTTCCCCGCCCCATTGGGACTCTTTTTCTCTTTTGAGAGCTGTATGTATTTTTAATTTTCAACTTTTAATTTTTAACATTTGACCATTTACATTTTATATGTAGTATATATAAGATTGTTTGTAAGATTTAATACTCGAGAATATATGAATTATGCAAAAGTTGATATAGTCCAAAATTCTGTGGATCCAATGAGCAAATAATAGTAATTCGTTTTTTATTATGATAAACTTTCACCCTTTTTAAAAATTAAATATCTCGAAATAGTTAATCGTTCTGCGATAAAATTATACCATCAGCGACAATAATTAAATTATCTTTCATAGATATCTTATTCTTATATATTTTTAACCATTTTTTTCAAAATTTACGTCAAAAAATCGTATATGATTTATGAAATCATATATGATTCGATTTTCTGAATCATATATGATTTTTGAGAATAATATATGATTAGTAAAATCATATATGATTCATAAAATCGAATCATACATGATTTTTGAAAATCATATGATTCGTAAAAATCATATATGATTTTTCGACGGAATTTTTGAAAACAAATGTTGTCAAAATATAAAAGTGCATATCTATGAAAGATAATTTAATCTCGTCATGATAGTGTATTTTTATATTTTGAAAATTCCGTTTGTAAGATATGTTGTTTTAAAAAATGTGAAAATAATTTTTATTAATTTAGATAAAAGATGGAGGTATGATTGGTTCGTTTGTTCATAAGAATATGGGTTTTATATTGATCTCAACTCTATGGACTATTTGTTCAAAAAAAGAGTATATACGGACTATTTGTCTTTCAATATAATATTAATGTCATGATTTTCCGTCCTAAATGTTGATATAATTATAAGTTACACAATGAATACAAGTATCATGTACAGAGTAGACGTTTAAGAGGACGGGAACAAGATATTACAAATTTACAATTACATGCATTGTTAAAGAAATCACTTATAATAACTTTAAAAGAGTTAATTCTAACTATAATTCTTAATTCGTAATAAGTCTATGAGTGTTTGATAACATGATTCATAACACTTTTTTGATATACACAAAACCGGTTCAACCCGATGGTTGAACCGGCAATCCGGTGACCTGATGACTCGACCTGATTAACAAAAAAAACGGTTTTTAAAACATTGCCATCAACTTCTACGAAATGTTCAAAACTTCAAATACAAATAAAAAAAGAGTAAAATGACTATTCACACTTAATGGTCCATTTAACGGTCATATAAGATAATCACTAACGGTGTTACATAGTTTCAAGATAAGAACGACTAATGCAGAAAAAAGAAGTCAAAGGATTGTAGTGTCATTTGAGTGTAAACACGTGGATGAGTTATGTAATTTACTCTAATAAATATTCAAAGAAAAATGAATAGTCCTTGTCACGTTCATTTTAGAATTTTAGTGAGCGTCTTTATTACCTGATGGCTGATACATTGGAGAAGAGAAGTTTAGGGCATCAATGAAATGAAAGGCGTGTTCAAGTCAAAGCCTAAGACACCGGTTGACCTCGTCCGTCAAACTCGTGGTCTTCTAATTTCCATCGATCATGATTAAAGCTTCATGGCTAAACGCGAAGAAAAGGTTTTTTTTTTTTTTTTTTTTTTTTTTTATCATATCATGCATGATTCTTGGTTTTTACTTTTACATATTACTAATTTCATGACCTTCTTGCTTGAATTATCGGTTGTATTTTAAATTTGAATTTGGTATAGAAAGTTTTTGTAAAATGTTACTGAAAGTAATGTAATGGTACTTATATGATGTTTAAAAACAATTACACACTTCAAAAATAGTGTTTTGGTATGCTTATTTTGTTAAATTGCGGAAAAATTTGTATTTTTTTGGAAAGTTTGATTAGAACCATTTTCTAATTTTTTTAGTGGTAAAATATGATTGTTAAACATTAACTTTAATTTCATCTGAACTATAGCCACAGATTATTTTACTTCAAGATAAGTAAAAGTAGTTTGGGTGACCCAAAACAACCTCTACCTGTGCTTAAAAATAAGCAGATTAAGGGATAAACAAAAAGAACAAAGCAATCCCAAACTCCCCACTAAAACAGAAGCAGTATTCAAAATATTGTAAGTTTATGTAACAATCTTTAATATTAAAATTCAATTGAAAGATACTATTTGAAATATAGATGTACTAGACTATTGACCAGCGGGTTTCACGGGTGGCGATAAAAAGGTTTTCTATTTACCGGTATCAATAAACTATCATAACTTATAGTGGTTAATAGAATACAAAACCTATAACGAAAACCTATGATGAATACAAATAAATACACAATCAAGAATGGTGATGAAATAAAACTTACGTAACTGTAACTGTTGTTGCAGTAACATTATTATCGTTGTACACGTTATGTAAGAATGTATTTGTCCCGAAACCAATTATAAGTCATAGAGTTAATAAATAAGCGAAGTAGAAATGATAGCTACCTGTGAAGTAAAGGATACGAACCGAACGCTAAAACTTATTCATATACAATTTGGTTGGTGCACAAAGTAACAATTGAATATTGTGTGACCGTGAAAGTGAGATGTGTCTAATAGCAGTTTTTTTAAACAGATAAAAAGATATAATAGCTACAGAGTGGCTGTAAAAACGATTTCATCATTTAATGATGGAATGAAACATGGCTAATTAGTAGTAGAAAAACATTGGGTTATATGAATTATGCTTCCGCAAACGTCAATGTAGAGTGTTGATGGGTTAAGTAACTATTCAAAATAGCTCATATCGACGATGTTGAATGGGTCAGGTCGACCCGTTTTAAATTTTCTTGTCCAATTAAATCGACCCATTCAAACTTTTCACTCGCAACATTAGTGGCTCTCCCATCAACATCCTACAAGCATATATCAAGTACCTGTTAATAAAGGGTTGAGATGACGTCAAACCATCCAAGCATAAATCAACATCCTGTAAGCATATATCAAGTATTTGTCAAAAAAGGGGTAAGAAGACGTTAAACCATCCAAGCGCAACATCAGTGGCTCTCCCATCACCATCCTACAAGCATATATCAAGTACTTGTTAAATATTTACAACCCGTAAGTCACAACATCAACAGAGCAGAAGCATGTAACCAACCTGATGGACAACAAAACTTGCATTGATTCCAGCTCCATTTATCCCCTTTCTTTGAACATAAGCCTTCTCACTGATGGGCCCATTTCTTTGGAACACACAACAACTACGCTGAGGTTCTTGGGGAAATCAGAGCCGATTGATTGCAAATGAACAAAAAGAAACCCATGGGAAAGTCCAAGGAGGCTGTTTGGCTTCATGTACGAGAATATTTTCTCATAATTATCAGCCTGTAATTAAAAAAGAGACATTGGTTATTGCTTTATTAAAAAAACTAAAATGGACAAACTGAAATCTAGCATGATCGACTAACCTGAGTTGAATAATATATCAAGAGCAAAACCAAGTCACTTTCGGCAATTATCTGGTAAATATCTCCAAGAGTGCTAGACTATTCCGAGAAGCCAGCAGCACGAGCCTCATTAAAGAGCTCGAACCCTTTCTTAAACCAATCTGTTTCGAAACAAAAACAACAAATTTAATGAATGAAAAGTAGCAAACTTTAGAACCCCAACCAATAACACCAATTTGCTTAATACCTTTGAATGCTTCAGACAACAAATGGAATAAATCTTTTCCTCCTCTCACAAAATACTACACAAACATTAAATTAAAAAAAGGGGTGAGATGACGTCAGATAAAAACAAAAGTTCAATAAAAAAGAGACCAAAAGTTGCCTGCTCCTACACATAGATAAAAAACTGAAGTTCAATAAACAAAAAGAGACCAAATGTTGTATAAAGTGGTGGGTTTATTCTTAGTAGCAGTATATGAGTGTACCTTCCCATCCCATATAATAGCAGCAGGAAAGCCAAGGCACAGAAGCTTGCACCATTGTATATCTATACATTAGAAAGTGACATAATCCAAATAAAATCATAAACTGAGAGTAGAGCTTTATTTTATAAAAAAAAAAAAAAAAATAGTTTAAGCCTTTAAGATGAATTCTTATTATTAGCATCAGAAAGTCATACAAGAGATTTAGTACCAAACATTTCAAGAATATTACTCACCATGATAGATTTCAAGTATGCAGCTATGTATCGCCAATAACATGTAGAACAAAGCAACATAGGTTTCTCTGCTCCAACAAATTTATGATTCTGACCACATTAGAGGCGGACAACAAAGAAAAACCATTAAAGATGTTTGAAATTTTCAAACTAAAATCAATCCTCATTCCTAAATGACCCTATATTAAAGCAGAGCATTCAAATATTATATAGAGAGCACTAGCTTCATAGCCCGCCCGAATGGGCGGGCTAGCTTCATAATATTTGTTGATAAGAATATAAACTGTGTTACAAAAGAAATGGTAAATTTAAAACAATATGTGATATGTAATGCCCAAACGTGTCGTTGAATAAAGGAACCCAAAATCATATCATTTGCATCACAAAAAAGTCAAGTATTCATAACATACCACATAGTAAAAATCTTAAAAATAATCAAAGCCCATGAAGCACTTCTTTATAAATAACATTGGTTATGCGTAGTTTCCCTCGTTCTCACAGCAAAAAAATGTAACTAAATATCAAATAAGAAACCTAAAACTACCAAATAATCACAATTTCATCCAATGTAGCAACTTCTTCATATAGCTCCAATGACACGTTTGTGAATAAACAAAAACAAAGTGTATAAATTAATATAAAAAATGAAGGTAACAAAGATCACATTATTAGTAGTAACTCTTGTTTTTTTCAGCCATAAGCTAAAGACACGACAACATTTCGAATACCATTAGACATAGTGTGCGAGAAAGCTATGTGTGAATAACAATTAAAGGCCTTGCAGAAACGTTAAAACTTGCTTAAGTCAAGTAATGGGTCAAGACGAACACTAAATGCATAAGAGATAGACAACACTCTATGACTACTTATCACCAATCAGAAACTTGAATAATAAATTCGAAATATGGTGGTGATTCCAGCAGAAAAAAGTCTTGCATGCACATGGTGCTTACCTTGGTCATGCTAACAGAATTACTTGCCATGCCAACTAAGACTGGCTCCTCATGTAGTTGATGGAATAGTGACACGTTATACTATAAGTATTAAACTTAATGTGACTTTAGACTATATGAATTTTGATAGGCTTAATGATAAAAATTAAAGATGTAGAACATGTTGACACCTATTCTGACTTCTACAAATAATGAGGATGTTATCATAATACACTCTAAATGAACCAAAAGAATACATAAGTTACAGTCAAGTTTGGTCGAACAATCCAACCCTCATGCAATATATATTCACATATTTGGATATATTTGTCTAACAAGTTTAGCATATACTGTATAAAAGGACCATAAGAGATACTTCTCATTCAGAAGTATTCTTTCACCACTCACATAGCAAAACAAACTCAAACAAGAACTGTCATCGGTTTAGTTTAAATGGCATCTTATTGTCCAACAGGCTATGACCATACGCGGTATTGAACACTTTTGTAATGCCTTACAAAACTCTGATACTTTGGAGGCGAAAAAAGAATACCCGGAATTTACCCAAATGTCGAGATGTATTTACATTTTCTGCCCGAAATGCAGGACCAAATGTATATACCTGAAATATGTATTATTCAAGTTAAAAAATAATGTCATACATTGACGACTGATCGTACAAATATTAAAAAGAGACGTAAGGAATCAGATGTACAGAAATTCTTGACATACAATTTCATGTTCTGCAACTAATGTGGAAATTTATAAACAACAAATTTTATAGACAAGAATTTTAGATAGAAAGTAAGAGCAGTTGCCTATGTTTCACCGTTGAGTTGACTGGAGACAGTCAAAATTGCTCGTTTAAAAAAAATCCTGTAAAATTAAAAGGAAATTCTTGAGATCTAATTTCATGTTCTGCAACTGATGTGGAAATTTATAGACAGTAATATTTATAAAGATCACAAGAAACAATGACCGGCATTAATTATTACCATGATAAAAGTTAGATTCCAGTTGCCATCAAACAGAAAAAATATAATACATGCAGGCCAGCATAGTACATGTTAAATATTTTAAGAAAAAAAAAAGCCTTACTTGCGACCAATCGATTAAACCATTTTCTGTTTTTGGAATGGTGTAGCTGGAGAATCAATAGCTTGTTAGGACCTTGGTATCTGTTAAAACGATAATCTAAATTAACAAAAAAAAGGTGGAACATGAGTACTGATAACCTAAATCAGCCAATTCATAAGTATATGGGTACAAATTACCATTTAAATATATATATTTAAAAAAAAGAAGGTTATACACTTTACATTACCAATTTTTTGAAACCATGTAAGATACACTTCTAACCCAGTGTAAGTAATTACATATACATATCGACATCCCTGCAATAGACACATACATAATGTAAGTAACTACTAAAATCATTAACGAATTTGTTGAGTCATCTTGCATCCTATTCTGTTCACAAGGGCACACAATTTATGTTTAAGTTTCAAATTTATAGCTATTCTTTACCTTCATTTTCACTTTCGACCGATTCGTTCATTTAGGGTAACGTTCGATATATTCATTCATTTAATTGCTAATAATTGTAGAGTGGTAATTAGTTAAGGGATATTGTCAAAAACACGCCTCTGTATAAGGATTTGGCAAACAATAATAGACTAAAATCAATCTTGATTTCATATTTATTACATGTGGTTGTAAATAGCACTCAAAATATTCATGTGTCACCAGTGCCTACACCTTATAGGTCCACGTACGTAGTGACCTTGACATTCTCTCTATGATGAGACCGTCCTATTGATCATGTAAAATATGTGAAATACAACTACTCGTATAGATCTAGTGTCATCATATGAAAAAGAAAAAAGGAATGACACTCTGTTGAATTAGGAGATCAGCTGGAGGGGCCGTTTCTATATTGCTATGCCACCCATCTTGCGGCTTCTATATGTTTCATTGATTTTAACTTGCCTTACACAAAATAGAAATTATAATAATATTTGTTTGAAATCCAATAATATACATGTTAGATTGAAAGCTGCAATCGAAATCAACAGCTGACAATAATATTTTTTTAAAATCCAATAACATACATGTTAGATTGCAATGTCGTTTTTGAGAAAGTTCTAAATAGAGAATATCCTATAATGATTGTTGTCAAATCTTAAAGGAAAAAAAGTAACTGAATCCTAGTAATAGCTCTTGGAAGCTTTGACATCATAGTTTTTAGTTGTCATAAAATCAGGTACTACAGTCCATAATAGAACGCAATTGCAAATTTTACAGCCTCAGTTTTGTGTCTAGGTATTTAAAAGAAATCCATAAGCTTACCTTGGTCTGTAGTAGTATGAGGCAAGAGAAGGCCTTTCTTATTTCCTGAAAAAAAAAAAAAAAAAAAAACTGTAATTAGTAGTCAAAACTGCTAGGTGTCTGGGCAGATTGTAATCTGAATCACAAAAACTTTTAAAGTATTTACGAATACAAAGCCTTCCAATAACCTTTAGAAGCCTTCAACGAAGCGCGACAGACCATCACCCCGATTTCAGATAAGTTTTCAAAACGAAGCCATGTAAATATACATGCACCATAAAATGCATAATTTAGAAACAAAAAGTATTATCCACACACCTAGGTAATTAAGTCAACTTCCAATGAAGTTTCCAATGAAGTGTGTCGCTGGGCTTTTGATATAATTGCAACTAATTTAAAAAGTTCATAAAGGAAAATGGCTAACAATTTCTGAAAGCCAAAAAAATAGGTTGTTTATAAAATCTTAAAACGGTGCTCTAGTTATAATCCAGATAAAGAGATTACCATAAAAATAACTATATACAAGGATGTTTCTTTAAATACACTTATTATTTAATGTTTTTGTCTTTAATGTTTTTGTCATCACTACCTATAAATTCTGCTACCAAAAAGAAATAAAATCAACTGATTGAACCGCGACCGTTCCCAAATTCCATCATTCTCTCCCTATACATCATAAAAATTATCACCAGATTCGAAAATAAATCAAAATCTGCTCAAATATTCAAAAGTTTCAGTGTGTACCATTCTTTCTGTACATTCAAGACGAAAACCAAAGAGTGTATTTACAACAGCAACCTGCTCACTACAGCTCAAACTCAAACCATTCAGTTAGAGAAATCAATTCAAGCATTTTATTTCACCAAAGACTATAGATTATATTACCTACTATGAGAAAAAGGCATACCTGCTGATGTTAAAACAAAATACAATCATTTGAGAATTTAAGAGAAGAGCTTATACATCCTCGTAAGATCATCCACCTATTTGTTAGAGAATACAATGATTTAGTCGTTAACTATCATGCTAAAAAGATCATTAATGTGAAAATCATAATACGTTATCATCTCTAAGCAAGGTGCATCATCTGGAACGTTGCTTTTGAGCAGTTGATTGCTATAGTGAACCAATACAATATGACGGAATAGTTAACTTACAACACGATGGTGTTGCGGGTGGATGTTGATTCCATGAGCTTCTAGTGAATCTAATATCATGAGAGGCCATTAAACTAAATGATAAGTACTGCTCCTATAAAAGATCCTAATTGAAATTGCAACAGATAGCATATTTATTTCAATATTATCCATGCTAATGATTTTTATATTCAAGAAGTGTACCTTGGTATATACAGGAACAATCTCATCTTGAAACATCCTAGATGATGTTGCTCTAGCAGCAACCATCAAACATCAAACTTCTAATATTTCTCATTCCAAATATTATGTAGTGGGTCAATGCATAATTTTTCTCCAACTTGTTTATATACTCTGAAATCAATGAAAATTAAAATAGTGAAAACTAATAGTACAAAAAATTACGCCTGATCCTATCATATAAAAGACTTACAATTACAATTTAAACCAGTTACATACCTCACTTTTGTGCCATTGAAATCGATTGTGGAACCTTTTCAGAAAATTAGAATGAGAAGCAATGCCGGATTTTGAGTGTGAGTTATTATTGATTTAGAAGAAAACCGAGTATTTCAATTAGGAATGTGTTTTTGAATTGTGGGGGATTTGTTTTGGTTTGGGAAAGACGATTGAATTGGGGATGGATTTTAGGAAGTGATTTATTATGTGTTTGACCATTTCAATGAGTTATTTAAAATAGATTGATTATAAGGACTGAAAGCTGAGTATCAATTAGGGATGAAGACTTTATATCACAATTAGTGAATTACTCCACCGGTTGAGTCGCTAGTCTCTGTCTCTAAAGACCAAGGTTCGAACCTGGTTTGTGTCATATTTTTTACCCATTTATGTGGGAAGTGTGCCATGTCACTAATGCCTAGTCATCAATAAATGCCATGTCATCATTAATGTATACAACAAGATTAATGATACGTCAATGTAATCCCATATAAATGTCTTGGCTTACGTGGCCGAATGGTAGCTAAGATCACGATATTACATGCCACATTGTAAATGTATGTTAAGCAATCATTAAATAATGGTAAAACAAAACAAAAGTAACTAAGTTTTCATATAATATATCTAAACAGATAATGAAGTTGTTAGATAATACATGTGTACGGTGCTTATTCAAATTGGAGATAGTTTGTAAACCATGTTTGTTATCTTTTATCGCAGAACTTAAAAAAAAAAAAAAAAAAAAAAACCTTCAAACATGTCTTACTCAAATTCTTGAAACAAATGAGTCTCACTAATTTTATATGCATTTTACCTATCTTCCAAGCTCGTCAAATTGATGCTTAAAATGTGAAGTAAGTGGCTTAAATATCGAATTTTCTCGAACAAGTATATTTCAGTCTCATAATGTGTCGAGTGTAAAAAGCATATTTACATGCAACTATAAAATGCAACTAACCTATGGGCCTCTGAAAATCAAAGTGGCTAAATATATATATATATATATATATATATATATATATATATATATATATATATATATATATATATATATATATATATATATATATATATATATATATATATATATATATATATATATATATATATATATATATTTAAATAGTTCTTTTAACTTAGTTCTTAGTCTAATCGGAAACTAAACCCGTCTGTAACCACAATGACTATATGCTTAACAATACTTAGATCGAAGGAGGACTTTTGGAATGAGCCACATATATTCCACATGAGCAACTCCAAAAAATAACTCATAGTCTAACTTGTACTTTCATGCAACATATCTTACAAAGTATATAGCAGCTTTATTCTATACAATTTCCAAAATCCACCAAATGTATCTAATGCTCCCAAATCCTATGATGCATGACATTCCTCAATATTCGCATGTCTAAATCAAATGCTTCAATCCTAATTTATGTCATGAGTAAGACTAAAAAAATACTTTTTACTTTAGATGATTATCATAGGAATATAACATATCAAAAGGATCTGTTTCATAGTTATCAGAATTAGCCCTATTACTGCCAACGAAAACCCTGTTAAAGCATAAATGAGGTCAAATAAACATGCCTCGATGTCCTGCAATGAGACTTCGTCTAAGGCTTCTGAAACTCCATTGTGCTTGTCTAGTGGCTACTTCACATCTCTTAGTCGTACTTCAGTTGTCCATTTCAAAAGCTGAAAGAAAAAACATAAAAACTACATGTATAATTCCAAATTATAAAAGGTAATAACAATAAGCGCTTGAATGTTCTATACTGCAAGACTAAATGCACTGTTGGTATTTGATTTTACCTTGAAGGATATTCTATGTCTCAAACATCAGAGAAACATATATGCACAAAAAAAAAAAAAAAAAAAAAAATCGAGTTAAGGCAAATGTTATAAAAAAATAAAAATTTACAAACACAGGTTGTGGATTGATGAAGCTCTGCTTTTGGTGAGATTAGATTTCGAATACACAACCGTCTATTTAGGTTTATTGAAATATCATTCAAACAAACTTGGTTGCAGTTCAATTATATCATCAAAAAATACAACCGTGTATTGAATACATAATAATTGAAAGAAAAATTGAGGTTGAACAAACCTTAGTCGGGATTGATTTCAAAACTGAAATCAATAATCAAAATCTGTAAACGGATAGAAAAAGAATTCTATAATTCATCAAAATTAACCTAATTCGGATTAAATTCAAACAAAAACTGAATACAAATTACCGATTTTTGATGAATTCAATAATCAAAATCTGTATTGCTTCATGAGTTTGTTATGGCGGGGTTACAACTGAAGTAGGGTCGCCAAATTTTGTGAGGCTTCCTTCATAAGTTACGAGTTTGACTTTATTAATATGTTTCCTATTAACATGAATTTTGAAAAGTTAGTTTTAAAAAGCGAAGATTGACATTTCAAAATAAATTCCATATATATCTTGACAAAATTTGAGCGTGTTTTTTGAATTTTGATGAGTTGGCTATATTTATGAATTAGAGAATGCAATTTGTAGCACAACTTGTGGCATGCTCCATTGGTTTAGGTGCTTATTTGTGGTCGCAAGTCCGTGGTTCGAACCTACGAGTGACAATTTTTTTCTTAATTAACATAGGGTTGGTGCCATGTCATCATTTCCACATCATCATTGATGTTCCATGTCATCATTATTATGCTTAGTCAGCATTAATGACGTGTCATGCTTAGTCCCATATATATATATAGATAGATTACGTATTTGAAACAATTCATGGTGTAGTGGTGTACCTTGGAGAAAAAGCAAAACTTAAATAAAAGTTGCAACTTTAAAAAACATAAAAGATTCTCCTTGATAACATTTTATGCTTGTCATAATAATATAATAGGTTAGGTTGATACATGAAGGGCCTAGTTTGATTATTTACTCAACGTTCAAGATGGTTTGTAATTGTGCATCCAATAAAATATTGACCATGGGATCAACGCAATATGAGGAGAATAGGCTTCTCCCTTACCCATATATGTGGAACATCTATACCTTATTATTTTCTCTTTACACAAACAAAAAGATATTTATATGTAAAATTGTCTACTGGCAACATTAGCATATCACCTTACATGTGTACAAACATAAAACCACTATGAAGACAATACAATACATTTTAAGTCACTAAAATTACCTGCAAATTCCTTTCATATTTAATAAAAATAAATGGATATGAACATACCAAATTTTGTTAGTTTAACGATTTTCAAAATTCTTAATGATAAAATTTTACAAAATACCTTACCTAATCTATGGGGTATCCACTACTCATTGTTCATCATCATATTCTTTTTACAACTTCGGCATAACCTGTCAAATTAAAAAGTATTTTGCAACAAATCAAATTATAAAAGATTAAAAAAAGTCAACTTATAAACCCATATATAATGAAGATAAAAATTTCTGATTCATGTTTACAATTAGTACGAATCATGATGTGCTACGTGTGTACAAGTTTTAAATTAATAAAAGGTGAATTACCAATATTACCAATAACACATACGAGCAAGTATACTCGTCCGTTATAGTAAGATTATGAAGGTAAGTCGGGATCGTTCGCAGGGATTTGAGTGAATCTAAGCACAAGTTTGAATTAACAGAGTCTATCCAAAACATATAAGAAAGCAAATAGATATAATGAAATTCAGATGATTAAAAACTACACTTGCTTAAACTAGTTTCATATTATGGATTAATGTGATTGTGTTAACCTCTTAACATGTTGGTTATGATAATTAGTTGGAAGACTAATCTATTGTTCTTACAAGTTAAACCAATCAATTCAAGTTTCATAAGTCTACATACATAAACTTAAACACAAAAACATCCACTTGTTCATCAAATTGCTTAAGAAATGGTCAATACAAAAGGTAACCGATCATAGACAAAAGGCTACAATTGATTCTCAACAACTAATCTTACGACCTTTTAGATGTTTCCAACCAATCCAATTTGACAATCAAAAAAGTGTTTCTATTACAACCACACCTTAGTTCCTTTGTATAATCAAGAATAATGGGTAAAAACAATCATCCATAGACAAAATGATTATGACTAGTTGAATAACAATAAGTTCTTTTCAACCCCAACGATTACTATCAATTAGCCAAACTTGATTAACAAATGTCACTATGAAACTTTAGCACAATTGGATCTTAGAATCAACTTGAAATTGAATTAAAACATGTTAACACAATCACTAACTAATCATATGATAATCAACATCATTTAAGCAAGTGTATAAAGAAACTAGCCACTCATAGCAAACATGAACATAAACTCAGAACTTTGAACATTAGAAAACATGATTAAAAGTCTTACAATGCTTGGAATAAGATTACAAATGGTGAAGTAATGATTCTCAAAGTATTGAGGTAGACTTCTTGGCGATTTGGCCTCCAATGTGGAACTTCGGAACTCAAACTTCCTGGACTTCTAAAGACGAATTTTGAGAGCTTAAGGCTTTGTTTGATGAGTAGAGATTTGTATTTGAGGTGTGTCTCATATGCTCACAATTGGCCTCTATTTATACTAATTCCAAAGCCTAGGGTATTAATTGTTGAACTTGGCCTCCAAGGAGTAAGGAAGGGACTAGAATACACCAGAGAAGGACCTAGAATTGTTTGGATGCAAAGGAAAGCTTAGTGATGAAGATTTGGCAACTGCAGGCTTCTCCAACCGATCGGTTATCGACCAACCGATCCGGTTGGTCTTCTATAGGTGGCCAACCGATCCGGTTCTGGTTGCACCGATCGGTTGGTGATGGTCATAATGTTGTTTACGGTCAGATTCCGGCCGATCCGTTCTGCTTGTAACCGATTCGGTTGGATTTCTGATTACGAAACTTGATCTTTTCTTCTCTTAATCTTGTAGAACTTGGTTCTTCAATCACTATGGTCTTCAAAGGTCCTTGAGATACTGATTTAGACTTACTGAAACGGGAATCTTCATTTGCTGAACATTTCTTTATTTTCCTTCCGTTTCCCTGCATTTGGTTATAAACACTAGACAAACATCTTTTGATGCGTTTAAGTACTATAATCACGCAAATATAACCAAATAACAGATATAAAAGCACACATAACGCTACTAAAAACATGCACAATCTGAACGTTATCAAATCATCAAACTTTTTAGCAAATAATCATGTAAGTTGATACTAAACAAACCTGATTGTACAACTTTTACAATAAAATCTTCAATTTAGAATCATATACAATGATGAATCGACGATCTGGATTGGTTGGGAAAGAAGTGAACTTCTTTGGATGGTTTGGGAAAGTTGTTAAGAAAAGAAAAAGATGAAGTAGTAATCAGAAATATGACGCGTGTATTAATGACGTCAATATATGACGTCAGAATTGGAGCTTATGGAATTCAAAAAACTTTTCTTTTATTATATATAAAGATAATACAAATTCAATTATATTTTAACTTTTATACTCTTCTTTCTATAAAAAAAATGCAGAAATCGTCCCTGTGGTTTGCCAAGATTGCATGAATCGTCCCTGACATTCCATAAGTGCAGGCAGCCTCCCTGTGGGGAAACCTTTGGATCATTTTAGTCCCTGGCTTTAACGAGCGTTAAGTGGATTCCGTTAACAATTACACGTTAGCCCCTTTTGGCTAACGACCGTTGCAGCATCCATCCTTTAAACTAACGACCATTTATAATTTAATATTTTTGATTTATTTAAAGTTTTTCGACTTTTTATATAAATTTTTATAAAGAGCACACAGTTGCTTTCGATCGCTTACCAAAAATACAGACTTGTGATGAGAGTACTAAGCTATAAACAAGCCCTATAGGTATTAGCATCATTAGCTGCTGCCCAACGAATTTGCATTATACTCCTCAACAGCAAGGTCATTGGTGCCTTTGGTTGGGCATTAACAATCTTTCAAATCATGGTGATTTTAATTCTAGCCCTTGTACCTTATAGTTTCTTGTCCTTGATCTTTTTAGAGCTATAGATTAATTTGATGCCAAGGGTCAATATCAGGGGTATACTGTCTAAGACTATTATAATTGCACATCTATTCTTAGGAGAAGTAACTGGTTGATTAACTTTTTATAACATACCCTTTATACTAAACTTAGTCACCCTGCTACCACATTCGTCTCTATCTACTTGGTACTTGGAATAGGGAGAAGACGTTTGAAGCTTAAAGCACGCCACCATACCTTAATTTCCACTAGAGCGACTTACAAGCATGCATCGGCAATGGCAAGAATGTCATATACTTTCATTCTTTAGCTGCTTCTGATTTCAGTGTTTAGTTAATAGTGTTCGTTCAAAAAAAATGATTTTTATAAGTTTATATACGTGTTTATATAAGAACGTTGTTGGCAAACAACGGTTGTATAAAAATGTACGTGTTTATATACGTGATTTTTATAAGTTTATATACGTGTTTATATACCAAGATGGTATAAAATGTATACAACAACGTGTATAAAAGGGTATACAAAAACGTATAAAAACTTGTATAAAAATGTATAATTTTTTTATAAAAATGTATATAAAAAGTCGAAAAACTTTAAATAAATCGAAAATATTAAATTATAAATGGTCGTTAGTTTAAAGGATGGATGCTGCAACGGTCGTTAGCCAAAAGGGGCTAACGTGTAATTGTCAACGGAATCCACTTAACGCCAATTAAAGCCAGGGACTAAAATGATCCAAAGGTTTCCCCACAGGGAGGCCGCCTGCACTTATTGAATGTCAGGGACGATTTATGCAATCTTGGAAAACCACCGAGACGATTTCTGCATTTTACTCGAAAATAAATAAAGAATAAAATAATATAACAATTTTTACCCTTTGAAATCCTTATTTGATAAATAAGGAGTAAAGTGATTAAAGCAACCCAAAATAAAATCAAAGAAGGGGTTGAACCTTGAGTGAGCCCCTTTGCCCCTAGAAAATGCAAAAAGTCAAAAATTTGTTATATTATCAATATTAAATACAAATTACTAGACGTATAAGACATTTGAACATTTAAGTAAGATCTTTCGATTTCGATCCGATTTTACGATTCCGATTTGGCAAAAATAAAAACGATCCGTAGTAAGATCTCGATCGTTAAAGCCTTGGTTCAAATACAAAAAATATATATAGTAAAATGAATATTCACACTTAACGGTCATATAAGATAATGACTAACGGTGTTACGTAGTTTCAAGATAAGACGATTGATGCGGAAAAAAAGTCAAAGGATTGTAGTGTCATTTGAGTATAAATACAGGGATGAACTATGTAATTTAATCTAATAAATATTCAAAGAAAAATGAATAGTCCTTGTCACGTTCATTTTAAAATTTTAATGAGCGTGTTTATTACCTGATGGCTTATACATTGGAGAAGAGAAGTTTTGGGCATCAATGAAATGAAAGGCCTGTTCAAGTCAAAGCCTAAGATACCCGTTGACCTCGTCCGTCAAACTCGTGATCTTCTCATTTTCATCGATCACAATTATGAAACTCGCGTAACTAAGCGCGAAGAAAAGGTTTTTTTTTTTTTTAAAATATCTGTCTTGAGAACTTGATACAGATTATGTGATTGCTTCTGTCGTGTGTGGAGCTGATTCTTGGTTTTTTACTTTTACATTTTTTTTTTTTTTTTTTTTTTTTTTTTTAATTCCACATTTTATAACGGATCTGATGACAAGCGGCAAATGTTTGTCATGAACCCCTTTGAATGGCAAAACCAATTCTATATGAATTTATGAATTTACATATGAATTTATGATCTTCTTGCTTAAATTATATGATGTTTTAAAAGAATTACGCACTTCAAAAGTAGTGTTTTGGTATGCTTATTTTGTTAAATTGCGGAAAAATTTGTATTTTGCTGGAAAGTTTGATTAGAATCACTCAATGGTAAAATATGATGGTTAAACATTAACTTTAATTTCATCTGAAATATAGCCAGGTATTTTACCTCAAGATAAGTAAAAGTAGTTTGGGTGAGACCCAAAACAACCTCTACTTGTGCTTAAAAATGAGTAGATTAACGGATAAACAAAAAGAACACACCTATCCCAAACTCCCCAATAAAACAGAAGCACTATTCAAAATGTAGTAAGTTTATGTATAAATCTTAAATATTATATTTAATTGAAAGATACTATTTGAAATTTAGATTGTTAAAGAATAGAAGCTAGTGTAAGAACTTGAGATTTCTAACAATAACTATCTCCAAGCACTATATATGGTTTTATCTGTTTTATCCTGAAATTGTGATAATTGACTTTTATGAGTCAGAAAGTCCATTTCATATTTTCGAAGCGTTTCTATGATTGCAGTCTTCTATGTATATTACAAGGACGCAGGCAGGATACGAGTGCACTAACCGATACAAGATTCAAAAACTAGAGAAACACTTGATATGGTCCGATAATGTGTGTGTGCAAAGAAACAAATATCTTATAATTTATGTGTTGTATATAACTATATATGATATAAAGATATGCATAAATCTTCATGGGTTTCACTTATAGCTATTAGTCCGCACTATTATGAAAATGAACTCTTGGTGTTGTATTCCTTCATTCTTGTACCCTTAAAACTTAAATCTAACTTAGAACAATGATTCATGAAATTCCCCTACTTGTGTCACCGATTCAATATCTCCGTTTAGCAGTGGTCAACAGTTCAGGGAAACGGCCATTGCTGCAGCCATGAAGAATTGCACCCATACAGGGATATGGCAAGGGTTAGAAACACCATTTCTTCCCAGGTGGTCTTGCCAAGCAAAGTCGTGTTTAGTTAAAGTTTGTTGTTGCAATCTTTGTTTTAAGATTGTGAGTTGAACACATCAGAGCTTTAAGAAATTGCGCAGTGATCAGATTTTCATATTTAAAAGTCATTTTGTAGTGAAATGTGTTATTTTCTCCCGTGTGAAATACATGAGAAACCTCATAAATGTATAAAGCCAATGAATAATTGGAAATGTTTGAGATTATATAACGTTTTTTGACTTACCAGTTTGCAGAGTTGGGAAAGCTTATTCGTGAGCTAAAACAAATCCTATATGGGAATACTGAAGCTGAGCCTGTTTCAGAGGCTTGTGCTCAACTGACCCAAGAATTCTTTAGAGAGAATACCCTCCGTTTGTTAATAATTTGTCTTCCAAAGTTCAAGTT
Source organism: Chrysanthemum lavandulifolium (assembly GCA_022545495.1). Taxonomy (NCBI): domain Eukaryota; kingdom Viridiplantae; phylum Streptophyta; class Magnoliopsida; order Asterales; family Asteraceae; genus Chrysanthemum; species Chrysanthemum lavandulifolium. The sequence continues at coordinate 73,702,600 of CM040243.1, forward strand.
AGAAGTACGCATCCATATAATTTGTTCAAGTTAGTTGCAAGTTTCAAATTCCCAACATAACCCTTATAATTTCTAAAAGTTTAATATTACCTTGGCAGGTTCGTAAGGATGCCACACAGGTTGTTTCGAACCTGCAGCGGCAACAAGTACAGTCACGTTTGATTGCATGCGACTACTTGGAGGCAAATAGTGATCTGATGGATATTTTGGTTTCAGGGTAAGCTTGCAAGGCTGTTTATATATGGTTATTGTGTGTCTTTTTTTTATCTGTTACTTGGTAGCTGAACTGAATTTTGATATTCTTAGTGAATCCATAATCTAAGTAAATCCTTTAAAACCTCACTTGTTCTACCAACATGAACATTAGCATCTCTCGTCGGGCTTCTCATTAATTGATAATGCATAATGCTTACTTGTATAGAAGTTGTCTTGTGATGATTCATCTAAGGAAACTAGAGGGGGATAGTCACTAATGCTATTCACAGACAAGTGAATAACCTCATCAAATACTACTTTGATGAAAATAGTTTTATTCTCCTCTTCAGTTATACTTCTAGAGGACATTAACATACAACTTATTTTGCCTGCCTGCTTGGTAGTATAAACACAACTAGTTTTCCCTTGTCTTACATAGGGTATCTACCAACTGCTTCCACCTTCTTTTTCTTTATTGTTGTTGTCACTTGTAATATAATCATTGATGATGAGAAACGAAGCTATGAGTACGTCCATGGTATCCTAATGCCTTGGATTGAAAGGAGTGGTGCTTCATATCTTTATTTGTTCTTTGATGTGTTTTGTAAGCATAAAGGCTTGTTAATTTTGAAGACATCACCCCTGCTCCACCTACAATATCTAATTTTATATCGTTGTCTTTGGTGTTGTGAAGTAAGCACAAATCAAGTATTTTTGTTTGGGTAAAAGGGCTTCACCCTGGCAAAATATATGAACCAATACCTACAATGGAATGTGGCAGAAGTACCACATTAACCTCAAGTATTTTATAAATCAAGTATTTTAATTTTTAAATCAACATGATTTGACTATGAGTATTGCACATCTTCTTAATTACACACAGGTACGAGGACCGTGATATGGCATTACATTATGGTGCAATGTTGAGGGAATGCATACGCCATCAAAGTGTTGCTAGGTGTGTGATTTCCTTTTTGACTTGCTAGATACATCCTTCAAACAAAGGGACATGTGAATTTAGATAAGATAGATGACATTTCTTTTGGAAAATAAGAAGAATTTAAGAAGTATGTGGAATACGATTCTTTATATACTTGACCATTTGACTTTCATTGATTTATTCACAGGTATGTATTGGAGTCGGAGCATGTTAAGAAGTTCTTTAAATTTATTCAACTTCCAAATTTTGATATTGCTGCTGACGCAGCTTTGACATTTAAGGTTGAGTGTGCATACTTAACTATTAATAAACGGAACTTGCATGGTAAATTGTATACTTAAGTAGTAAGTAAATTGTATGGTTATTATGTTTCAGCCTTTATCTATTATCGGGAGGTGATTGGCACACTCACATTTTTTATTGGGACACTCTAGTGTACAATCAGTTAAAGCATGTTGCATATATACAGTAAAACTGTCTAATGTTTATAATAGAGTTTGCTAATAAAAAATATGAGTGTGCAAATCAATTCCCTTTATCTATCCATCAAGTGGCTATCTGGTTCCATTGACCTATTCTATTGCCCTTACGTTCAAATTCTTTTTACATTCCATCTCCTAAGTACATTTTTTATTCATAAAATTAAATTTCCAGCAGGACCACAGATTTCTTAGGATGCATTTTTCTATGATAACATCTGAAACATCGCCTATTGATTCATGTTAGATGAGTAAATTTGCTTGATGCATCAGAAGGCATCATTCATGACTGTACAAAATGTTTAATCTTCTTATTTATCTGTAATGCGTCAAGTCATTTTAAATGCAATGGCAATCGTGATATCATATCTTAGTATTACCATATTTGTTGCAGGAACTAATGACGCGACACAAGTCTACTGTGGCAGAATTTCTATCTAAAAACTACGATTGGGTATGTGATACCTGCCTACTATATTGTACTTTGATTCATTCCCCCAATAATGCTAATTGTTTGTAGATGTGGGAACTTTCAACTTTGGGCAACTTTCAACTTATTTGACCCATTTACTATTATAAGCAAATTTCTTTGATTCAATCGTTAGAGATAAGACATAACTCGATGTCCTTTATTATGTAAATGGGTCAGAATGGCCTTATCTTGTTGTACTTATATATGTACAATGACATTGCTAAGCAAGTTTGGATCTACTAAGTATTCTATATTTAGAAGGTAAATACGACATTTTGAAAAAAAAAATTAAAAAAAAAATTATCGACAATGGAAGAAAACGTGGCATCCAATGATGCATAATTATTACTAAAGTCGTTTATCGAGCTTATCATTTGCCTATTAGTCATTGACAACAAAAGGCTCGGAGTTTGTTACAATCAGTAAGATTATGGAGTACTAAAAGCTATGGACTAATTGCATAGATAATAGATATGAGAGAATTCACATTCCTTTTTCAAACAAAGATATGACACTGCAAATTTGATGTTTGAATGACATATAGATGTGTCAATTATTTTTTGACATAACCAAATGTAGAACTGTTGACTTGCTTTTTCTTATCAGTTTTTTGCAGAGTACAATGCTACCTTTCTTGAGTCTCCTGAATTCATAACCAGAAGGCAAGCAATCCCGGTGAGGACAAATATGGTTAATTCATGTTCAAACTTTTTTGCATTTCGTCCTAAATCTAGTTACAAAATGTTTAATGCATTTGACTTACGTAAATAATAATCTTAATTATCACAAGTGATCTTTAGTATTGTCATTATTATTTGAACTTGTCAAACATTTTACTATTAGTCAATGTCGATAAACTATCTATCAATGTATATGGCATTATACATTATTTGGCATAGAAGCAACAGATTATACAAGACATATTAAATGTAAACATGCATAAAAATTAAATTTAAAGGATAATACAACTATTCGTGCTTAAAAGTGATCAAAACACCTATAGTTTTTTATATGCCGTGAAAGAAATCTTGCTTAGTATCGAGTATAGTATCGGTTAGGAAATGCTGAGTGTCAAACAACAGTCTCTACTAGCAATTGCATATTGAACTATAATAAATGGTGTTCTAAATCCTTAATCATATTTACCTTGTAGCTCTTGAAAGATATGCTGCGAGATCGTTCAAATTCTGCTGTCATGACGAGATATGTGAGCTCAAGTGACAACTTGAGAATATTGATGAATCTACTCAGGGTATACTCCTATGCCTATTATACACATTAACGTTTGTATATCACATGATTTCGTAAAAATAGGATCTTATGCAGGACTCGAGCAAGAGCATTCAAATAGAAGCATTTCATGTTTTTAAGGTACCTAACGCTGACTCAAAAATTTAAACATACTGTTTGGTTGAAGTTGGCAACTTGGCCTACTATGAATGGTTAATTCCCTTTTGCAGTTATTTGCAGTCAATGAGAACATGCCAGCAGACATTGTTGGCATACTTGTTGCAAATAGGAGCAAGCTTCTCCGCCTCTTTGCTGATTTAAAGACAGATAAAGGTCAGACAAAAGAGAAACATTCAGTTAGACTGCATATACACTTAATTGATCAGAAATCATACCCATGAAAATAAATACGTAGTATATTTTTTGCACAACACAAAAGTCAACCAACACTGGGATAAAGATTGACGATACTAGAACTTATGTGTTCCCTACACCGTCTCCTTTTACCTGAAACACACACAATGCTTAGTAATTTGTAAATAAAACTTCTTGTATTTCCATTGGGCATAACTCAAAACACTTGTTTCGGTGATGCAGAGGATGATCATTTTGAAGCTGACAAAGCTCAAGTGATTAAAGAGATTGCTGGTCTTGACTCTTGAACCCCAAGATTGACTATAACCAACAATGGCGAAGCAATTAGCGTTCTGGATATAACTTTGATCGATTAATTAATAAATTATGAAGTTCAAAAACTTTCCATCATACCAACTTCTTCACCTATCGATTTGTATACTTGTATATCTATGTGAAAGTAACTAGCTTATCTTACTTACATATATAGGATAACGCATGTTAGTGTAATAAACTAATAATCTGGCCCTCTCAATGCCACAAGAAATGGCCATGAGTTGGATCAACAATATACATTCTTTGTATGGGTGTTAAGTGTTGTATACATTATTTCATGCTTTTAAATTCTTTTTGTACACTTCTCAATTGCTTTTGCATCTGCCTAATTTTTTGCCCATTCGTTTTAGCCACACTCAGTTTAAATAAAGAGTTTTAAACTCAATATCATCATTAAAAACAAGCTTTCAAAATCAGATTGTGAGTTTACATTCTAGATTCAATCTGTGGTAATCCATATTACAGGACGGCCTACTGACCTAGCCAAAGAAATATGAAATTTTATTTTGATATTCAAACTCACTTCATATATCATATCTGAGATGACACTAATTGTAGATTCAATGACTAAACATTTAGATTCTGTTCTCGAGTTTGTTTTTGGAGAGAAAGTGAGAGGAGGTGAAAGGAGGGGGAAGAAAGGGGAGAAAAGAAAGTGAAAGAGGAAGCAAGTTACAGTTTTATTTTGTGTTCTCTAATTGCAAAGATGGGGATGAATACGAGAGGGAATACACCTTTAGTCGTAAAATGTACATAAGTATTGTCATTAAACCGTATATTCCTTAATAATAATGAGTTACATTATTATGTATAAATAACGCACTAATGGGCCTAATTACAAATAGGAAACCACTATAACAAACATAACAAGTGGCTACCAAATCACGAACAAAGTGAATATCAATCTAAATATGCTTCGTGCGTTGATGTTGCACATGATTAGAAGAGAGATAGACAACACTCACATTATCACAATAAATAATCGTAGCCGTAGAAAGTGGTGTATGAAGCTCACGTAATAAATTACATAACCATCAAGTCTCTATGATAACATCAAATAAGTACTAAATATATGTATTTATATGAGAATTGGTGCTTAATCGTTTACTTTTGTTAATCTCAGTAAATATTGGAGCAATTGATGGAAGTTAAAGAAAAGGACGTGATTCGGAGCTAAAACGAAGAAAAAAAAGTCCACTAATCAGATAGCCAATACGGCGTATCCACCTGAAGTGATATGGCGTATCCATTTCTGACTCCACACAAAAGACCACTATGGGAAGTACACCAATATGCCTTATCCAAAGATGCCAATACACCTTATTCAAAGGCGGTTCATACACTTTCCAGAATATTTTAATCATGGAGCCCACGCTAAAAAAGCCCGATAAGCCGTATTGAATACCTCCAATACACCGTATTGACCGAATTCCAGACACTATATGTAGAAAACCTAAATTATGATTAAGAAACAACTTTTTACCACCAAGCTATACTTCCAATAGAATTTAGGAGCCAAGAGGGTCCTGCATACCGAGTCATTCAATAGGAGAACTCTTTGTAACCTAATACTTTGATTAATCATTTGGTTAGCTTATCGTTTTCACTATGAATTATACTTTTATCGTTTTGATTATTATCTTGTGCTTTGTTATTGAGATTATGGGCTAACACCCTTAAGTGTTAGCTGAGTTTATGAAGACCTTTTGTTATTGATATGTTTTACATCGTTTATTAGTTTATCTCGTTAGATATTATTTATGTTTATCGCTATTACTCGTTTACTTTCTTGATTAAGTTGTTATCTATTTTCTAGATCTTTTGGAATATGAATTAATTGTTGTAACTTAACTAGTGTAACTGTGATTGCTTTAATTAATATATAAACCTAAGTTCCGTATCATAATAGTAGAGTGTAGGATAACCATCTGTACCAATTCCTAGCCAAGGATAACCATCTGCAACGGTTCCCCGGAAAATTTCACGATTAGGACTAGTGCTCGTAATGCCTCTAGATTAGATAATAACAAGATTAAGGCAAGTGAATTTTAGGTTGCACTTGTGTCACCTAGATAGATTATAAATAATAGTTGAAGGACTTTATGCGGGCTTTGTTAACTGTGACAGAGTTAGCTTATTCGTTAGCCTCGGATTAAGGGAGAAGACCCACCTTATTTACATTCGTGAATCACTAACAAGAATAAATTTGTAAACAATGCACTAGTAAGACATATCACTAATAATAGTTGGATGAACTTAGTTAACACATTCTTCCTGTTATTGACTTAAACCTTTTCTTTTATTTGTTTTCTTAGTGTTAATTAGTTTAATATTTACTTGTTTTCGCAGTTTAGGTTAATTAGCTTGTTAGAATATCTTTAGGATTAGTATATTCTCACTCCTGACGAACGACTCGTACTTAACAATTACTAACCTGAAGGAATTAAACCTATGGTGTTGTGCAAGGCCGTCTTTTCTGAAGAAGAAGTAAATACGCCAACCGATGATTTCCATTCTTCTCTTGTTAAATCGGAGCCTGAGGTCGGATCCGCCGACAATCACCAGTTACGCCGTAACTCTTGTAACGAATTACAACATAACCATGAACCAGAGATCAAGCTGAGGTTGAAAACTGAGATACCTAGCCAACTACCAATCAAGGAGGTTTGCACGGATGGCTTCATTCTTCAATGTTCGGTAGGCAATCATGATCTTTCTGCATTAGCCGATCTCGGATCCAGGGTAAACATCATGCCACTCTCAATATTTCTAAAACTTCGATTAACTAATCTTTGGAAAATGAGCATTGTGATTAAGATGGCAAACATGACCAAGGAAACTCCTCTTGGGATTACGGGTGGTGTATTGGTCAAAGTCGACAGGTTCATCTTTATGTCCAAATTCGTGGTTATTGACATGGAAAACACCCCAAGAGAACATTTAATTCTTGGAAGGCCTTTCCTTGCTTCCTCACACGCCCGGATCAAGGTCTTTGAAAAGGAACTTTCTTTGGGATACAGTGATGATAGAGTGGTGTTTAGAATGGATAAAACTTTGTGCCCGGAACCTAATGAAGTAATAAGCTCAAGCATGGCGGACGAAGTTTCTAATGAGGAGCCAACAAATTTTTCTGATAATACTAACGAAAACTTTCCCCCTTCATATTTTGTTCATTTTCAGGATACTGAGTCAAGTGATGGAGATGATAGTGATAAATCTTCCCGTGAGGAAGATGACGAAGTTTGGACTTCACCTAGGGTGTCTGATAAAAAAGGAATTGGAGACGAATTCACAGCGATTAAAGAAGGGACATGTTCTGTCCTGAAGTTACGGCGTAACTCATCCTTATGGTTACGCCATAACATCTCCTCAGTTTCCGATTCTCTCCAGGCTATCAACCATTACGGCGTAATCTCATTCCATGGCTACGCCGTAACAGCTTCTCAGTATCTGATTTCCAGGTTTAAACACAATTACGGCGTAAAACCTCATTATGGTTACGCCGTAATTCTTCTTGCAGTATAAATTCTTCCTATATTAACACAATAACCTTGTATTAGTTTTAATTGAACTTTGTGGGTATGTTCCCTGTAAACCCTCACGAGACTACACTCGTCCACTTGGAACACCAAGTGGTTTAAAAGGCTTGTTGCATATGCTAAATGCAACCGTGATTCCTACGAAAGTGAGTTAGATTTCTTTTGTTTATTTTTGTTTTTCTTTTTCTTTTTAGAACTTGTTGGTTAGTTTTGATTTCAGGGATTGAAGTTTGCTCATGGATGCTTAAGCGAAGGCACAATTTTTTTCGTGGGCCTTTTTTCTTTTTAGAGCAAATTTCAGGGAAGTTCTCGCTCTAATTCTACTTTCTCTTAACCTTTATTTAACATTTATTATAAAAAGGACTTTGTAAATCTCAAGTGGGGGGACGGGAGTAGAATTATTACTTGAACTTATTTGTCCTCGTTTTTCTAGTTTATTTTGAAAAATTATGCCATTTTTAAAATTTTGACATGTTTTTCTTAACCTAACTAGATTATACCTTAGCCGAGCACATTATAAACCTTAATATTTTATGGTGAGATTAGCCTTATCCGTTTCTACTTATTTACCCAAATATACCAAATTATGAGTGTGCCGGTAGCTTGTAAACTTTAGAACTTGGCCTTTGCATCATTTTGAGACCATAGACGAGGTATGTTGAGTTCGCTTAATGTATATTGATGCGCGTATAATGCGTTCGGGGTCAAAGGAACTTCCTTTTCGTTGAGCAAGTTTTTCAACACCCAAGGCAGTGAACCTAATCGTTGTAGTGTAGTATTGGGTAAGCCTCGGGTATTAATATCGTTCTCTAGGGGAATAGGAATGCTAGTGAGAGATGTAATACGATAAGGTTTGAGGTTGAGGAGGATTATTTTTTTATCTTTTTATATTTTTTTATAAAGCTAAGGGTAAAATCTCGGGGTTTGGATTTGGGGGTTGATACTTCTACCGATTTGGGGGTTGATGTGTGCTCGTATGATGATTAAAAATGTGTCTACCTAGATACTATTACTCCTTAGTTATCTTTTATTGGTGGTTGAATTGTCACGTCCTTATTCTTAACGCGTTGTGTCTTCTAAGGTCGTAGGGTATGATTTTATCCCTAACTCTTTAAGACTACCTTAAGGTTATTGCCCACAAAATCTCTAGGATTCATAAACTAACTCTAAGGTTATCTTTGGATATTTAGTCTACAATTACGCTAGGTGGTTATAAACTAAAGTTCACAAAGATTACTCAAGCATTAAAAACACAACGATGGCCTATTGCACTCCTAAGCCAATTACAATTAAGATAAGAGACAACCAATCAATAATTAATAACTAGTTTTCATAGATCTAAGCAAACACACAAGAAATTTAGCCGGACATGTTAAACATGCAAGCATACACACATACAATCAAAGACATAATGAAATTAATGAAGTAAATTACTTATCTTGATGTAAAATAGGGTATGAGAACCCTAAGATACTGTCCAAACTGGACCAAAATTGTTTTAGGTTTTTACTCCACAAGTCTACTCCTTAAAATTCGAAAATTCAATTTCTATATATAATTTTACAAGCTATGACGGCGTCACCTTATAGTTGGAACTCCGCTGATCGCCATCATTAGGGTTTCGTCTTGGCCAAGTCATCATTGGGACGACGTCACGTTGTGGTTGTGACGCCGGTCTTCGATAGTGACGTCGTCGAATACGGATCTAGGCCGTCGAGAAGAAAAGTCTTCGTGACACTCTTACTCTTCAAAGCCCCGACGCCGGTGTAAAATAACAAAATCGCTCTTGAGTCGTCACAAATTCAATTACATAAAGAGGACGGCGTAGTCGCTGTTTAGGGCGCGTCGGTGTAATTCCGAAGCTTGAGTGTCTTGATCTTGACTTAGCCATTTTCTTCATATATTCACTCCTTTTCGTCCAAAATGCATCATTCCAAGATTTTGCTTCCAAGAGACCTAAAAGTGAAAAGGAACGAAATTAAGCGATAACGGATATAAAGTGGGCAATTAAGGGCTTAAATGACCCTTAAAAGTGTACGTTTTAAATCCTTATCAAATATCTCTACACTTGGTATTTGCTTGTCCTCAAGCAAATGTGCTTTTGGCCAATCAATTTATAAGTTAGGGGGCATAAAGCATTGGTTTACCATAATTTATAACAAGTAAAAGCACCTCAATAGTCATAACAAGCACGAAAATTATATACTAGCACCTCACAAGTGGTGTTTGGATTCTCTCATCTCTCGGGTGTATATGAAATATAGCAAATGGAAATGGAAGATAAACACTCATTAACCGATCATAGTACATAGATTACCATAGGCTTAAGACTAGATCAAACCTCCACCGCTTTGGCATAAGCACCTAGGAACAACTATCTAAGAGGTCTTTTAAAGGGTTGTAACGTTAGGCTTACGGTTAGGGAAACAAAGGGTTTGGTTGGATAGGCGATTTAGTGGTGGCAAGTAAAAAATCTTTATGTTACAAGCATGAAAAGAATGGCGTTTCTAAGCCAAAAATCGACTCACTAAACTCTAGATACTTTGAAACAAACAAATATAAAGATAGATGTAGGATGGTAGCCCGTATGTTTTTTTTCATTTTTTTAGACACTCTTATTTTTTCTTTTCTCCTCGATTTTTTTTTCATACACTTTTACTCTACCATCCTCTACGATAACATCAAAATATAATGGATTTATAGGAGCATCCCTACACTTGAGTTTTATATTACTCTAACACTAATTTGACCCTAATTGAAAAGATCAAAACACTTGGAGTACATTATTACGTAAATAAAAATTTGAATTTAACGTTCTTTCCCGTCACTCCATAAAATTTAACTTTACCCATGAGTCCCAATCATCCCAAAACTGTGTACAAAAGATATGACTCGACTTAGCAACCATGCAAGTAACTAGATAATTGAACTAAGGGTTTAGTATGATAACAATAATGCACTAAAAGTAAGTGCATACAAGGTAGGCTAAGGCGATTTGGGTGTACATTTGGGGGTGGATTGTAAACAATGCTCTTCATTGATATTCTGGAAAACCGAAACATCACGAGAACTGCGAAAAAGATAGGCTCTGAGGGGTTAACTAGGGGTATCGTGTACTAAAGATGAGTACATCGTAAGGGTGTGGGGAAATTACTCAACCGATGTGGAAGAAGTAATTATAATACGAGTATCAAACAAGGGTTATCCTAATGCCTCTTATCATTTAGTTATTCCTAACTACACAAGTGTAGTCTCACTAGCGATCTCGGAAGGCATCACAAAAAAAGTTCTAGAATCTATTATACTACCGGTACACTCTCGAAGCATTAAAGGTGAATGCTTTAATTCCTATAGATCTAGGGGCGAACCTCACATTTTGGTGTTGAATTTGAGTCGTAAAGGGTTTTTGTGCTAGTCATATAACTCCTATCCATGAGACGCTTTATTAAGACTAAAGACCTACCTGTACATGTCATGAAATTTTTTAAATTTGGCGCTAAACTTGCCCTAACAAATATTTCTCATGGTTTATTACACAAATGAAATAAGACAAGACAAATGATCAAGGATAAGCATAGTTTCAAAGTTCCGCTTTATTCTCCTCCCTACACTTAAACCGAACATTGTCCCAATGTTCCCGAAATTATCAAAGTTATGACAATGGAAGGTTATTAAAGAGAAAAAACTAATACTCCCGATTAGCTCGGTAGGATCCGTGTGAAGTAGTGGTTAAATTCTTTCCAAGAAGAATGTATGCGTGATAACCTCCATCCAATCTTATGTTTCTTCTTCTTGATAAATAAAACTTGCACACTTTAAGAAAATAGATGAAACCTTCGCGTAAAATCGACGATAAAACTATATATGACTCTACTAAACTAGGATATAATGCTTGTGGAATGGATGTTTGCGATTTTCCGAAAGTAAGACCCGAGAATTTCCAAAAATTTATAAGTAGCACGTAAAACGAGAGAAAGTAATAAGTCAAGCTGCTCTCCCGACGTCGTCAGTTATCCCGACAAACCGGTGCATTGCTTTTCTAGAAAAATTTTGGAAAAATTACATCTTTAAAATCTGGAAAAATTCGCAAAACATCCATTATGACTCGATACAAGCATTTGACTCTAACAAACACACATATATATCATTTTCAATAATCGTAGTTCTCATGTTCACGTTCTTTTAAAAACGTGTGTAATCCTCCTTACACTTATCCTTTTTTGTAAAATACCTTTATATGTAATTAAGACGATGTTAAAGACAAAATAAAGCATTTTCACAAATTCAAACATGAGAACAAACAATAATGAAAAGATATATGACACACAAATAAGAAAACAATTAAGCATGGGTTGCCTCCCACGAAGCGCTTTTCTTTATTTATGAGTCTTGTAGCTAGACTCGAAGTCGTGCTCCTACGTGACTTCATTTCTGTCACCTTCTTCCTCATGACGGTCTCTATTGGGGTTTTTCATGTTATAGTAATGCCCTATTATGCATCTTTCTAAGAAGTCATCTTCTCCTCAATCGGTTCTATATTCCGGTCCTAGTTTCAAGCAATCCTTATAGAACCCAAAAATCTTATTCATCACATAATCTACTTCTTTATCCTTATCCTCCTCATTCCTATAGTAGACCGATAGCTTAAGTTCCTTTTCATCATTGGACAGTGATGAAAATTTTTCAATCTTAAATGGCATTTGGTAAGCTACGTCATCAGTCTCATCCTTGAATCTAACTATCCCTAACGACGGATCATAAGCCATCCCGATGTTTTCTATGAAAGGCTTTCCTAGAATTACGTGGGACAAGCTAGTATCTATGGCCGTACTAATATCCTTCACAATTATGAAATCCGTAGGGTACCTGAAACTACCTACATAGACGGGCAATCCCTTAACTCTACCAAGAAAATTACAACTAACCCTAGGATCATCAGGGTCTTGCTTATTTGGGATAGGTTTCTTTATTACCCAATAATAGTAGGTGCTATTCATGATGTTTATTGGGGACTTGCGATCAATGTAGGCCTTTGCCACGAAAAGATGTCCTATGCAACATGGTATGTTGAGATTCCAAGGGTTCCCAAATTTGATTCGAGGGCTTTTCTTAACATACATGTGACGAAGGTCGCGTACTAAGTGTGGGTGGTGAGAGAGTTCCTCTTCCGTAGGAAACCTATTGAAGTATTCATCACCTACTTCGTTAGTAGATTCTTCCTTAGGAATTTCACTAACCTCAAGTATAGTCTCATGGTTTGTTTCGTCACTAGTCCCATTTGGTTTCACTAGGGTGATGGTATTGACGAATTGAACATGCTTGGCTAACTTACTTGGGTCCTTAATTTTCACAACGGAAGCTTCGGGAGAATGAGTCGAGATGGCATTAACCTTTTTGGTGGTCTTCCTATCACTATTGGTTATGGCTTTTAAAAGGTTATCTATCTTCCTATCCATCTCGGCTTGTTGTTGGTTAAAGTGGTCCGAAAGCTTGGCTATTTCAGCTTCTTGGGATGTAACTAGGTGTTGCAACATCCCTGCTATGTTTTGTTGGCTAGGGCCGTGGGACCATGGGGAATCATTAGAGGTGAATTCTTTGGTTTTCCCCAATTGTATTTGGGTTTTCCCCTCCATGCTTCTCGGGCATCATTGAAAGTCCTAGGTTCAGGTGTTGTAGGGAATCTTCCTCCCATTCCATTGGTACGCGAGGATGCGTAGTCAACGGAAGCTTGTTCGGGGAGTCTCGTGCAAGTACGAGTGTCATGGGGACCACTACATAGCTCACACAAGGAAGAGACTTTGTTCACTTGGCGTGAGGACTTAGGATTTTTGTAGGAGCTCATTAGGAATTTGACTTGATCTTTAAGCTAGAGCATCCTATGATCGGAAGTTTATGAGTCAATGGGAGGCAAGGAGATTGCCTTGACAGTTTTGGGCAACTCGCGGGGGTCATTCCAACTTTCGTTGTCATAAAGGGCAAGGTCCTCTATTGTACCCCATGATTCTTCTGCGGTGAGATCACTAAGTTTTCCACTGCCCACTTGGTTGATGGATTGCTTAGTTTAGAAGTTGACGAGATCATAAAAGATTTGGACTTGGAGCCAAATATCACTGCCGTGATGAGGGACTTTATGGAGCAAGTCCTTGAATCGAGTCCATGCCTCGTAGAGAGATTCACCTTGACGTTGTTGGAACATCAATATTTCATTCCTAAGTTTAGTAGTTCTCCCCGGTGGGAAAAATCGGGCAAGGAAACGAGTGGTGAGATCATCCCAACTTGAGATGGATCCGGCGGGAAGTCGCTCAAGCCAATTACTAGCTTGGTCCCGTAGAGAGAGTTGGAAGAGACGCAAGCGCGTGGTCTCCCGTGTGGTAGCATCAAGGTCTATGGAATCAACAATTTTAAGGAAGTCCATGAGATGCTGATTAGGATCTTCGGAACAAAGTCCATGGAATGCACATCCGTTTTGCACCAACCGGATGGTGTCGGATCGTAGGGCCGTATATTGAGCTTGATCGGGGAGCTCACTAGTGTTCCTATAGCCTTGGTGGCTTGGCCTAGAGTAATCACCAAGAGTACGGCCTCTTGGAGGGTCAATGATTGGTGGATCGATGAGTGGTGGTCCGTTATCACCATCCATGATGAAAAGTGATGGGGCTACGAACAAATTCACTAAGAAGGGGGATAGACTACGAGGAAGCTAAAAATGAGAAAAAAGATTACTTGATAGGAATCAAGCAAGGGAACCTAAAAAAGATGGAAATCTAACTAGCTATTCTATTCCACGGCAGCGGTGTCAAAAACTTGATGCGCGTATAACGCGTCGGGGTCAAAGGAACTTCCTTTCGTCGAAAGAAGTTTTTCAACACCCTAGCGATGAACCTAATCGTTGTAGTGTAGTATTGGGTAAGCCTCGGGTATTGATATCGTTCTCTAGGGAATAGGAATGCTAGTGAGAGATGTACTATGCTAAGGTTTGAGGTTGAGGAAGATTATTTTTTTATCTTTTTATATTTTTTTATAAAGCTAAGGGTAAAATCTCGAGGTTTGGATTTGGGGGTTGGTACTTCTACCAATTACTCTACTTATCTAATTATCTAAACAAATGGGTAGTCTATGTCTATTTGATGTGTGATCGTATGATGATTAAAAATGTGTCTACCTAGATACTATTACTCCCTAGTTATCGTTTATTGGTGGTTGAATTGTCATGTCCTTATTCTTAATGCGTTGTGTCTTCTAAGGTCGTAGGTATGCTTTTATCTCTAACTCTTTGAGACTACCTTAAGGTTATTTCCTACAAAATATCTAGGATTCATAAACTAACTTTAAGGTTATCTTTGGATATTTAGTCTACAATTACGCTAGGTGGTTATAAACTAAAGTTCACAAAGATTACTCAAGCATTAACAACACAATGTTGGCCTATTGCACTCCTAAGCCAATTACAATTAAGCTAAGAGACAACCAATCAATAACTAATAACTAGGTTTTATAGATCTAAGCAAACACATAAGAAATTTAGCCGGACATGTTAAACATGAAAGCATACAAACATACAATCGAAGACATAATGAAATCAATGAAGAAAATTACTTTTCTTGATGTAAAATAGGGTATGAGAACCCTAAGATACTGTCCAAACCGGACCAAAATTGTTTTAGGTTTTTAATCCACAAGTCTACTCCTTAAAATTCTGAAAATTCGATTTCTATATATAATTTTACAACTACGACGGCGTCACCTTATAGTTGGGACGCCTTCGATCGCCGTCATTAGGGTTTCGTCTTGGCAAGTCATCATTGGGACGACGTCACGTTGTGGTTGTGACGCCGGTCCTTTAGTAGTGACGTCGTCTGAATCGAATCTAGGCCGTACGAGAAGAAAAGTCTTCGTGACGCCTTACTTTTAAAGCTGGCGAGTCGGTGTAAAATAGCAAAATCGCTACCGAGTCATCATAAATTCAATTACATAAAGAGGGACGGCGTCGCCCTCTGTTTGGGACGCCGTCAGGTGTAATTCCAGCAGCTTAGGTGTCTTGATCTTGACTTAGCCATTTTCTTCATATATTTACTCCTTTTCGTCCAAAAAATGCATCATTCCAGCATTTTGCTTCCAAAAGACCTAAAAAGTGAAAAGGAACGAAATTAAGTAGTAATGAATATAAAAGTGGGCGATTAAAGGCTTAAATGACCCCTTAAAAGTGTACTTTTTAAATCCTTATCGTATATGGAATAATTAGTTTGAGAAGGCAATATTTTTAGGATTATCACCCAAATAGCCTATCCTTGCGTGTCTATCGATTAGTCACCTCAACTTTTCGACCATCATGTTAAACCCTTTGTTGCACTCACCTTTAGTGCAAGCTAACCCTAGATACATCCTTCAGAGCCCTTTCTTTCATTTCATACCCTTTATGTTTGTTTCGTTACACCCATTCACCTTAGCCTACCATGTAGTCTTAATTTGTGATCGGGAAGTCATTGTTTGCCAAAGTTCAAGGTTCAAGTAGAGAGGTTCAAAAATCAAGCTTTCGTCAAATACTTATATTTGAAGATCATTGAAGACCCCCATATTCTCATTATATGTCCATCTCAAGTGGGAGAATGTTATGTTTTTAGTTATGAAAAAAAGTAGTTTATAGTTTATTGTATAGTGCAATGTTATAAGCATTATGATAGGAGCTCATCATGTATTAAGCATTGAGGAGGCCACCTCGGTCACATTTGAAGAATTGAGTTGGCAATTATTACGCCGACAGTTGGAGAACAGGTAATATGCCTATCATGACGTCCGCTAATGGCACATCTACTTGTTATATCATGATCCGGTTTCTTTACCTTAAAGCTTGAGCTTTGGATGAACGGTAGGCGGTGAAAACTTGGTTATAGGTTAAGACTATTTGTTTCATTATTTTTATTTTACACCAATTACTTCCCATGTCTTATCTGAACTTTTAGTCATGAAGCGTGTCTAGGTGATGAAGCGAGCAATCTTTGGTGTCTTGGCCATGGATTTGGTCATGTATCATTGATTTTATCCACTTTGCCGTGACATGTTAGTAATGATATTTCACCCTTGACTCATGTTGTGTTCACCCATATTGCCTTCAAGAATTGTTTTGTCCTTAACTCTAGTGGTGGAGATTTGTGTAACCGCCAAGCTTATGATAGAATACATGCGATGACTGTGCTTTAAGTGATCACCCCGAAATTGACACTTAGACTAGATTAGAATTTGAGTGTTTTTTCTCATTTCGTGAGGTGTTCGGCTTTGTTTTATTCTAGCATAAGGGATTTTTAAACTCATATCTTCTAGGTAATGAGGGATATCTTTTTAGAAATTTTCTAATAAGGTCTACTTGAGGGCAAGTAGAGTTCAAGTGGGGGGATATTTGATAACATCAAACAGTCCTAACTTTTTAGTGTCTGTTTCCCCCGTTTATGCTCGTATTTTATATCATTTATATGGATTTACACTTGTATTCCTTTATATTTCATTTTCAGGTAAATTATGAGCGCTGGAGCTTAAGAGACGCGGATTTGGAGATTTTCCTAACGGATTATGATAGTATGCTATTCATGAAGAAGCTACGGCATAATTTATTCTCTCACATTACCCCGTAGTTAGTGTTTTATCTCAGATTGCCTACTCAACAACAATTACGGCATAACTCCCAACTAAGGTTACGCCGTAATCATCTAATTCAAGAAATATCTCGCGCCTCCTAATAACATCAAATAGTCCTGAATATTAAGTGTCAATTTCCCCTGATAATGCTCGTTATTTATATCATTTATATGGATTTACGCTTGTTTTCCATTGTTTTCCACTTTCGTAAATTACGAACATTGGAGCTAAAGAGACGCGAAATGGAAACATTACTAAAGATTTATCACAGTATGCCTATTTTGAAGAAGTTACGGCGTAACTCGTCTCTCACATTACGCCGTAACTATTGCGTGACCCAGAAGTCCAACTTATCAAGAGGTTAAGGCGTAACTCTTCCCAAAGGTTACGCCGTAACTCCATTAGGTCAAAAGAGGTTCCACGCCACTGATACTTACGCCGTAACTACCGCATCACTTACGACATAACTGAGTTTATTGAAGACTACGGCGTAACCACTTATAAGGTTACGCCGTAACTAGCAGATCTAGTGCATTTACGAAGAAATAGAAGGTTACGGCGTAATTCCTCTATTGGTTACGCCAGTAACCCGGACCGCCTATAAATACCCCACAATTGCAGCATTTCAAAGCATCCCATTCCACACACAAAACTCGAGAACGTGGGAAAAAGCTCAAGGCAGGTCTAGGGAGCATACTGAGTTGTTTCAAGGAGAAGTCACACCAATACGATAAGCTTTAGCGTTTATTATTTACTTTCAATTCATGTATTTCGTACCTTTGAATATTGAATTGATTTGCATGATTAATATGAGCGGCTAAGCACCCTTTGGTTCTAGCCTAGTTATGATTCCTTAATTGTTTTGTTTGCGTTTACCTTTACTCGCATAATTATTTCTAAGTGTATGCATGCATAGTTCTTTGGTAGTCACCCTTGGTTCGGTAGTTTTGAATGGCGATAGAGGCCAATTGCCTAGGAGATATGACCAACCGAGCTTAGGTGAGCGGATGAGATGGGAAGGGTAAGATATGACCAACCTGACGACCCTTTCTACTTGTGCGATTTGACCAACCGATCACCCATCGTTTGGATCAACTTAAGAATTGGGGTGTAGTGTCTAAGTTCCTAACGGCCGGGCACTCACTATTTAGAATCTAACATGTAGCGGTACTTAATGACTCGGCTTAGGGTACCGGGAACAACAGGACTTATGACGGTGCTACCGATTTCTCTGTGGTGGCATCTTTGCCGATAGGTTAGGCGAATTGACCAAATGATGTCCTCTCGAATTTGACCCCACCAAGTAATTGGAAGTAGATAGACGAGACATAACTAGCTAGGAGGATTGACTAGGTTAGCACCACTATTCCTCTATTGATTTCCTTTATCTTTTAATCGCTTTTATTCTATTCGCATTAGTAGTTTAATTAATTAAATCACTATCAAAACCATTAATATTCGTGACAATTAGACTTAGTATTTATCCCAGCACACATATCTCTTGGGACGACCTCGGCTTTACCATTACTACACTACACACGACCGGGTACACCGCCTGTTAGTGCATTAGGGTAGACCATAGGTATAGCGAGACACTATAAATATTAATACCGATCAAGAAAAGCGCATCAAGTTTTTGGCGCTGCTTGGGGAGTTATATTAGGATTGATATTAAGTCTTTCATTTCATTTTAAACTTTTCTCACGATCATATTTCAAGTTTTCGGTACCAAGGAAGTTGTTAACATCGATGACCTCACTCTTGAGGAATACTTGGCGTTGACTAGAGCAGATCAAGGGTCGGGTCTCGTAAGACCGGCAATCGGAGCGGATGTTCATTTCGAGATTAAAGACCAATTTATGAGAGAGCTTGCGATAACCCTTTTTCGGGAAACAGGGACGAAGACGCATATGAACACGTTGAAAATGTCCTATACATCGCTAGCCTTTTCAACATTCCGGAGTGTCTCATGATGTTGTCATGCTTAGGGTATTCCTAATGACTCTTCTTGGAGCAGCCGGAAGATGGATCGAAAGATTGCCGCAAGGCGCTTAATACTTAGGCGCTACTAAAGAAATACTTTATTCAAAGATATTGCCCGCCATCGAAGATTTCTAATCAACTTTTGGAGATCCATAATTTCAAACAAGAAGTCGACGAAACTCAGTATCAAGCTTGGGACGAGATACAACGATCTTCTTTATAAGTGTCCTACCAATGATCTAAATAACCGCAGAAGGTCAATATTTTCTACAAAGGAATACATTTAACTACAAGACGATCTTTGGACTATCAAGGACCTATCCCAAACATGACTCCTACTATCAGAATTGAAGCCATTCAAAATGGCGACCATTCTCAAAATGGCACGACGGTGGAAGTAAAAGAAACCAAGGCGGAAGTCTCGATGGAATTGCGGCAATCGCTAGTAAAATTGAAAGTCTCGATCGAGATATGTCAAGGTCGAGAAACCGTTCATGCCATCCAAGTGGGTGTGAAAGCTGTGGAGGAGGACATCTTACGAAGAATTGTCCTCTTATGGACGAAGAGGATATTGAAGAAGCTAAGTATGGAGAAAATCAACCATTTTACGGTGATAATCGAAATAGTAATGGTTATCGTGGAAATTACAACCGTGGGCCTTATGGAGAAAGAAAGCCCATCTTGAAGAAACAATTAATAAGTTTCGAAAATTCATTAAAGACAAAAGGAGCAAGATGAGTGGTTGAAGGAATTCCGTGAAAACACCGATGAAACATTTCCAAACACGACTCAACTATGAAAACCTTGAATCCATGGTGATAAAGCTCAAGTGAAAAGTAAGGAGAAATAACGATAAACTCAAGGATCTAAACCAACTATGGAATGTAAGGTAATTTTTTTGATGATAACTCAAAGGCTCGTGTCAATGATACGAATTTAGGGACGATTTCGTCATCAGATCCGAAAGTTACGCCGTAACATGCCTAATGAGTTACGGCGAACCTTGTGTTTGACAAACGACAACGGGGTTGTGGAGAATCTTGAGGAAAGATACTCAATGAATTACGCCATAACCAAGAAACTCAGTTACGGCGTAACTGGGATACATGGGTAGAAAAGTTCCTCGTCATGGACGAGTCAGAAAAACTTGAGGAACTCTTCCTTGAAGATGAAGAAGAACCACTTATCACTCACTGGTGTGCTCCTGTCATCATTAGCGATAAGGAAACCACAAGGGCATGGCCTACATGCAGCCCCTTTCATGAATATTGCAATGCCGGAGACAATCAAAGAAAGGAAGAATGGACATGCCCTCATGAGCGTGAAAGACATTGTATTAAATTCGGAGATTTAGCCTTTATAGATTGGTACGCAATTCAATTTGGAGATGCCAAGATTGACCCGAATCTCCTTAAGAAGCTAAAAATTGATTACGCATAGCACATTCAAAAAAAGGAAGAGGCTAATAAAGACATGTACTGCACGGATGAGCATTTAAGTGAAAGTGACAACAAGGAATTACGCACTCACTGGTGCGAAAGAGTAAAATCTCCTGGGGAAATTTTCTGGGAGTCATGCAAACACGTATGACGATATGTGTAATGGGGGAAGAAACTCTGGAAGATTAGGAAAAGATGAATTCTTTTGGTCCTCGACCAATGATGAGGAAATGAAAAGTTTGCCTTGGCTGGACAATTTAGGATTCAATAGTTGGGTAAAACTTAAGTATGGACATGTGGACACATTAACCAAAGAGAAAATTTGGAAGGAATTCATGGATCGAGAAAACTCAAACGACAAAAGTCTCAACAACACGAGTGAAATAACTGTTGACAACGAGAAGGAGTTGGTTTGTAATGATAAAGAAGAATGCAAGCGTGTTCTGGTGGAAAATCTGCTCGATGAAGAATGGTTCAAAGACACAGCTTCTGATGACGATGATATTGAAGGGATCCTAGATTACCTTGAATTGCAAGAAAATGAGGTTCATCGATCCCGATGGCGAGGCTTACGAACAAAGGAGGTGCAAACTCACGGGAATTCCTACAAAAGACCACCTCCAATTATAGTCGAAAATATGAATTCACTCGCTACCACCTAGGTCCGAAGAGAAATTTTGTAAAGTCCAAAAAATTGAAACCGTTGAATACCTCCAAACTGCCTCAAATGTTGCATGGATGAGACATAATTTGATGAAGGATATTGAAGAAGTAGGGCAAGTTCAAAGGCCCCATAGAGCCTCCTGCGACTCGAGTCTAACAAAAGACTCGTTAATAAAGAAAAGTGCTCTTTCGGGAGACAACCGAATTATCCCTTTCTTTTGTTTTTATTTCCTTTCTGTTGGGTTTTGTGTTTTCTAACCATTTTTGCGGAAATGAGGAACTAATTGATGTTGCGCTTCTTGATCGAGCGAGTTAAGGCGTAACTCATCCCGGTGATTACGCCATAACCAACATTTTAGCGGTGTAATTCTTAACGCATTACCATTTACGGCGTAATACCATCTCGGTGGTTACGCCAGAACTACCTCCTCACACTCATACCGGGTTTTGTCGATTCTGGAACTCCCAATAGGAGTTACGACGTAACTATCTCTCTAATTTTAAAAACACAAGAACCTTGTATTAGTTTTAAATGAACTTTGTGGGTGTGTTCCTCAGTAAACCCTCACGAGACTTCACTCGTCCACTTGGGACACCAAGTGGTTTAAAAACTTGTTGCATTCGCTAAATGCAACCGTGATTCTAAAAAGTGAGTTAGGTTTGTTTTTCATTTTATTTTATTTTTTCTTTTAGAATTATATTTGTCGGTATTGTGATTTCGTGGATTGAAGTTTGTTCATAACGCTAAACGAAGGCACGGTTCTTTCTCGTAGGCCTTCTTCTTTTGGAGCAAATTTGGGGAAGTTCTCGCTCTAATTCTACCTTTCTCTTCACCTTTATTTTAATGCCTAGTACAAAAGGGACTTTGTACAATTCAAGTGGGGGACGGGAGTAGAATTATCTCTTGAACTTTATTTCGCCCTCATTTTCTAGTTTATTTTGAAAAATTATGCCATTTTTAAAATTTTGACATGTTTTTCCGAACCTAACTAGATTAGACCTTAGCCGAGCACATACAACCCTTGACATTACATGGTGAGATTAGCCTTATCCGTTTCCAATATTTTACCCCAAATCCACCAAATTATGAGTGTCTTGGGTAGCTTGTAAACTTTAGAACTTGGCCTTTGCATCGTTTCGAGACCATAGACGAGGTATGTTGAGTTAGCTCAATGTATTTGGACTTTTCAGTTTTAGAAGGCAATATTATAGGATTATCACCCAAACAGCCTACCATTGTGAGTCTATCGATTAGTCACCTCGACTTTTCGACCCCCATGTGAAACCCTTTTGTTGCACTCCCCTTTAGTGTAAAATACCCCTAGATACACCCTTCTGAGCCATTCCTTTCATTTTGTCAACCCAATATATTTTTTCGTTACACCTATACACCTTAGCCTACCCTATAGTCTTTATTTGTGATTGGGAAGTCATCATTTGCCTAAGTTCAAGGTTCGAATGGAAAGGTTTGGAAATCACGCTTTCATCGAAAACATTTATGAAGATCATTGAAGACCCCCCGAATTCCCATTGTTCATCTCAAGTGGGGGGATATTATTTTATTATGTTATGTTGAAAAAAAGAAGTTGATTGAGTGATGATAATGTAAAGTGCGATGTTATAAGCACTATAGTATGAGCTTTATTGATTAGTATCGAGGAGGCCACCTCGGTCACATTTGAAGATAGGAGTTGGTGGTTTTGCCAACAGAAGAAGAAAAGGTAGTATGCCCATCACGACATCCTCTAATGACGCATCTACCTTGCATTTCATGATCCGATCTCTAGACTTCTAAGCTTGAACTTTGGGCGGACGGTAAGTGGTGATGACTTGGTTATAGATTTAGACTACCGTTGTTTTCATTTTACACCAATTATATATCCCATGTCTTATCCTACCCTTTAGTCATGAAGCGTGTCTAGGTGATGCAATGAGCAATCTTTGGTGTCTTGGCCATGGATTTGGTCATGTATCATTGATTTTGTCCACTTCGCCGTGACATGTTAGTAATGACGAGTCACCCTTAACCTTTGTCGTGTCTACCCATATTGCCTTCGAGAATTATTTAGCCCTTAACTCTAGTGGTGGAGATTTGTGTAACCGCCAAGCTTATGATAGAATACATGCTATGATCATGCGATTGAGTGATCACCCGAAATTGACACTTAGAATAGTTGAGATATTTGAGTGTTTGTTCCCTTTGTGAGGTGTTCGGCTTTGTTTTATTCTAGCATAAGGGATTTGTAAACTCATATTTTCCGTGTTTTGGGAGATATCTTTTAGGAATCTATCTAATAAGGTCTACTTGAGGGCAAGTAGAGTTCAAGTGGGGGATATTTGATAGCATCAAATAGTCCTGAATATTAAGTGTCAATTTCCCAGATAATTCTCGTTATTTATATCATTTATATGGATTTACGCTTGTTTTCCATTGTTTTCCACTTCGTGTAAATTACGAGCATTAGAGCTAAAGAGACGCGGAAATGGAAACATTACTAAAGATTTATCACAATATGCCTATTTTGAAGAAGTTACGGCGTAACTCGTCTCTCACATTACGCCGTAACTATTGCGTGACCCGAGTCCAACTTATCAAGAGGTTACGCGTAACTCTTCCCAAAGGTTACGACGTAACTCCATTAGGTCAAAAGAGGTTCCACGTCACGATACTTACGCCCGTAACTACCGCATCACTTACGACGTAACCGAGTTTATTGAAGACTACGGCGTAACCACTTATAAGGTTACGCCGTAACTAGCGATCTAGTGCATTTACGAAGAAATAGAAGGTTACTGCGTAACTCCTCTATTGGTTACTGTAGAACCCAAACCCGCTTATAAATACCCCACTAATTCTAGCATTTCAAAGCATCCCATTCCACACACAACACTCTGAGAACGTAGGAAAAAGCTCAAGGCAGGTCTAAGGGAGCATACGGAGCTGTTTCCAAAGGAGAAGTCACACCAATACGATAAGCTTTAGCGTTTATTATTTTACTTTCAATTCATGTATTTCGTATCTTTGAATATTGAATTGATTTGCATGATTAATATGAGCGGCTAAGCACCCTTTGGTGATAGCATAGTTATGATTCCTTAATTGTTTTGTTTGTGTTTACCTTTACTTCCGTACAATTATTTCTAAGTGTATGCATGTATAGTTCTTTGGTAGTCACCCTTGGTTCGGTAGTTTTGAATGGCGATAGAGGCCAATTGCCTAGGAGATATGACCAACTGACCCTAGGTGAGCGGACTGAGACAGGAAGGGTAAGATATGACCAACTGACGACCCTTTCTTCTTGTGGGATTTGACCAACTGATCACCTATCGTTTGGATGAACTTAAGAATTGGGGGGGTGTAGTGTCTAAGTTCCTAACGGCCGGGCACTCACTATTTAGAATCTAGCATGTAGTGGTACTTAATGACTCGGCTTAGGGACCAGAACAACATGACTTATGACGGCACCGATTTCTCCGTGGTGGCATCTTTGCCGATAGGTTAGGCGAATTGACCAAATGTTGTCCTCTCGAATTTGACCCCACCAAGTAATTGGAAGTAGGTAGATGTAGACATAACTAGCTAGGAGGATTGACTAGGTTAGCACCACTATTCCTCTATTGATTTCCCTTTATCTTTTTATCTGCTTTTATTCTATTCTACATTAGTCGTTTAATTAATTAAATCCCTATCAAAACCATTAATATTCTGTGACAATTAGACTTAGTATTTATCCGACACACATAGCTCTTGGGACGACCTCGGCTTTACCATTTACTACACTACACACGACCGGGTACACTGCCCGTTAGTGCATTAGGGTAGACCATAGGTATAGCGAGACACTATAAATATTAAGACCTGGTCAGTAAAACCTGCATCACCTCCATCAACTACGCTGTAACTCCTCAACATGCATTACGATGTAGTCCACTTAACAATAGTTCTGTATTGAAGATACGACGTAACCTTTCTTTAGTGTTACGGCGTAGCATATTTAACGAGAGTTTCATTTGGAGGATAATTAAGTTACAGAGTAACTCTCAACTCAAGTTACATCGTAACTAGGATCGTGCCTATAAATACAAGCCCTAAATTCTGCATTTCACATCATTCGCTCACAACTCAAAGGCAAAGAACGTGAAGAGGGTTCCAAAGGCTGATCATTTGGAGCATACGGAGCCATCTCCAAGGAATGAATCAGTCCATATCGATAAGCATTAGCGATCATTACTATCTTTTACTTTTAATTCATGTCTTTCATTATGTTAAACATCAAATTCATTGTTTCTTTTAATATGATCGGCTAAGCACCTATGGTGCTAGCCTAGTTATGATTCCTTAAATGTGTTGTTTGTGTTTTCATGCTTCCATATAATTGTTTCTAGCGTATGTGTGCATAGTTCGATGGCAGTCACCCTAGCTTCGGTAGTTTTGAAATGCGATCGTATCTAGTTGCTTAGGAGAATTGACCAACTGACCAGGTAGAGTTTGAAAGGGTAAGAATTGACCAACTGACGACCCTTCCTCTCTTGCGCGAACTGACCAAATGATCACCGATCGTCCGGATGAACTTAAGAAGTTAGGGATGAGTGTCTAAGATGCTAGCGCTGGGGCACTCATTATTTCGAATCTTGCATGTAGGGCACTTAATGACTTGGCTTAGGTGACTTAAGACCTCGACTCCCAAGGGTAAACCTTGACGCGGTAGGAGCCTTTGTTGATAGGTTAGGACGGATTGACTAAATGCTGTCCTAGCGACTTAAACCCCCACTTGAATCAATTGGAAGTAATAAAACATAGACATTACATGATATGATGAGTAATTAGGTTAGCATACTTTCTCTCCATTGATCACAACCTCTCATTTATTTTACACATTTATTTCTTGTGTTTTTAGTTAATTAGTCATTTCTACTACAAACCAGTTAAAACAAGTGACACCTAGACTTAATTTAGAATCCGCTCACATAACTCTTGAGACGACCTCGGTTTTACCAATTACTACACTACACACGACCGAGTACACTACCCGTGAGTGCATAAGGTAGACCATAGGTAAACGAGACAATTATAAATATTAAAACCTGGTTAGAAATCCTGCATCAATATACGATGTAGAGGTCTTCAAGGCCCGTTTTCCATTCCTACTAAAAATCTTCTATGACGTAGAGGCATAGACTTCTCTACATCGTAATAGCTACATCAAGCATTTTCTTTCTATAGTGTATAAGTATAAATCCTATACACCGTAGAAGCTTCAATATGGGACTTGTAAATCTGGGTCTTCATATGTATACGAGTCTAGGTATAAATCCTATATGATGTATAGGACTTTGATGATAAATCCACATTTTGGCTTTAGTTCCCTTCCTTTTGCGTGTCTTATGCTCCATTGCTCCATATTCATACAAAAATGAAAATGTTAAGCAATTCAGTACCAATATCATAAAACCATTACAAATATGAGCAATAAACATAAAATATTAATACTAAAAATTGTATTTATTTGATGTTATCATAATCCACCACTATTAAAGATGCGATTTATTTATTACCTTTTCCAAAACCTTTGACAATTAAATGTAGATTTTGATTTTTCAACAATGTACTTTGAGTTTCATCATGAAAATTTCTTCCTTAGTGACAATAATAGTTCACATTTTGAATTTTTTATATATTGTAACATGTTTTAGTGGTGCTAAACATCACTATATATTAAAATTACTACAGTAAATAGGGGGTATTAAATCTTAAAAAGATTAAAATGGAAATTCATGAAAAATGAAGATGTTCTCTTGGAAAACAAAGATAAGTAGATGAGGTGGAATAAAATGCTTATTTGTTGCAGATTGGTTCACGAGCATCTCATATACTCCGAGCATCTCATATACTCCACAATTCCTAAGTGCAACTCAAAATCCTACGAATAAGGGTGATGGGGGTCATTGGCATGGGACATCTGATGGATCTAGACACACACCTTGTGTTAGTGATATTTTGAGTTATATTAATAAGCACGCGGAATATACTTAGTAATACTTAGAAGACAGATTATATGATGTAATGTAAGTGAGAACAGTTAACACAAAGCTCCAATATTATTAAGAAATAATACGAGTGATCATGCTTATCACTAGGGTTACACCTTGGAGCTAATATTGAATAATACGTATTCTAAACAATGACCTAGGATCTCCTTTTATAGCACAAGGAGTCCTTTACGAGATAAGTATAAACTTAACAATATAGAATATACACAAGATCTTTTTTATACTTATCAATACACGGATACATAACAATTATCCTAATAGCAGTGGTAATAAAGTACTGGCAGTGGTAATGTGTTTCCACTAGTGTTAACCACAAGCATATCAGTGGTAACTGTTATCTTTATTCCGAACAATCCTCCCCTAAACTTATGATTTCTTTGCAAATCAATAAGTTTCTTCAATCTGCATCTTCTGTAAGGATTTGTGGAATTCTTTCAAACACTTCATCTTCTTCTCAATGCTTGAATAGCTCTTGAACATTGATCTTGAAGCCTGAGTAACAATGCTCGACCTTCTCACTATCTTCATGAACTCTTATAGTAGTACACAAAGATCACAAAGGAGAGTTCCACTCACGAGTGGATATTCTTTCTCGTGAAGCATGAATGCATCTACTCCATTTGTTGTAGAAACATGATGAACTTCACATGAATCATAATAGAACCATTTAGTACCAGGACATGAACATGAGAATTTCGAAAATCATCATTAGTATCTGGTTCATAGAGCCTTCTAAGATTAACCCATTACTGCATCTCCTTCATATCTTTGAGATCTTCAGCATCAAACCTTTCTTGAACTAATTTCCATAATGTGTCAAGATCATCTTTGTCACATATGATCTGTGCTAAACCGTCAAGTCTAACAGACTTAAAACAGCTTAAGCACAAATGCAATGAAGTCCTGGAGAATACAGTGAATTACCGGGTCGTTTAGTCCCACGGAGACTCAATGGTGTGTCAAACAATCTCAGAGGATAGAATGATCACTAAGGATAGTGATCTATAAAGGTTTTGATTAGAAATATTACACTACTGATTGATTGGAGTGGAATGGAGTACAGATTTGGAAAGCACAACAATCGATAAGAAAACGTGGCGTAAGTTTAAAAACTACGATACGCACACAATAAAAAGTGAATCTAAGAAATAAAAACCTAAAAATATAAAATGACATTTTGGAATCCTAAAATAAAAGAAAATTATTAGAAAAGAAAATTATTTTAACACTATTTAATTAATTATTATTAATTAAAAACTATTTTAACTATTTAATAAATACTCTAAAATAGAAGAAAATACAAAATAAGGTTAGAAAAATAAACTTATGATTCTGAAAATCTAAAATACTATAAAACTAATTTTAAAATTAAAAATATATTTTTCACACTTTTTATTTAATTATTACTAATTAATAACTATTTAAAATACACTTAAATACTAGAAAATAGAAAATAAACTTGGAAAAATAAAATTTTAACTTGGAAAAATCTAAAATATAATAAAACTAATTTTAAAACAGAAAATATATTTTTTATGCTTTTTAATTATTTATTACTAATTAATTACTATTTTTAACTATTTAAAATTATAATAAATACTAAAAAGATAGAGAAAAATCTGAAACTTTTTCTAAAAATCCTATATGATGACAGAAACCTAAGAAAAATAGAAAAACAAGATTTGCTTATTAATAAGATGAAAAGAAAAATCAAAAAGCTAGAAAATCTTAAATAAACACTATCACTGATTTTTAATTGGACTTTTTCTGGATTTTCTTTTTGAAAACTACTTTAATACTGATTTTATGAAACTTTAATGAAGACAAAAATTTTATAAGTCACAAATAAGCTGATTGATGAGCTTAAAAATCCAACAGTGGGTTTAATAGCTTATTTGGTGGAAATGAGCTCAAACAAGCTTACAACTTGAAACAAAAGCTAGAATAATATGAAATAAGTGACAAGCTACTGAAATGAAGCTAAAAGATAAAAAGAAGCACACTAACAAGCTAGAAACAAGCAAATAAGCACTTGGCTATTTGTGATGAAAAACAGAAAATGGGACAAACTTTAAGCTACTAGCAGCCCTAGCAAACAAGCTCCAAAATGAAAAACCAAACTTGATACTTCAAGATGGCCAAAGTTAGCTATCCAAAGAACCAAAATTACAAGATTTGGACAACTAATAAGCTCTATGTGAGCTTATCAATTTAAGCACTCTCACACCAGTGCAGGGATGATTATCAGAACAAGGTACCAACAAAAAGCTAGGAAATAAGCACTTAAAAGTCGAGAAACAAAGAACTTGCATTTTTGTATTTTTGTTTACCAACCAAACTTTAATATCCCAAAAGATTTTAGGCTAAAACTTATTATCAAACCCACGGTGAAATTATCTTTTTATTCAAAACGACCAGTGACAATTTGACTTTTGATAAAACCAAAATGTTGACTAAGATGGATTTTGATCGATATTAAGCACTCGATTATGTTGTTTTAAGGTTAACTAAAACTGATTTGAGCAAAATAAACAACTTATAAACACAAACTCATGATCATAGATCATAAAATCCAACAATGGACACACTAGTTAAGATCAAATGTGATTTTGACTTTTATCCAAAGAAGTCTTGGTTTTTCTTGTATGCACTTGTCTAATGTGACCAAGTGTGACTCAATACAACAAAACTTACAAACTTAACCAACCTCTAGCACAATTTCACTTCTCAAATTCAAAGCAGACCTTTATTTGACCTGCTTTGAAGCTTTTTCAAGACAAACCACAAATTTAAACCATGAAAGTGATTTCGACTTTGTATAATCCTATATTAGAACTAATGAACACTAAATCAACAACCATAACAACCATAAACTAAGAATTGATGATGATGCGCTTTTAATCTGTTAAAACCAAATTTTGATAAACTACAAATTTAAAAGAGCAACTAAGCGATTTTAAAGTTTAGAAACACTTAATTATGACTAGTGAACACAAAGAAAGCAAATTTGAGCTAATTAACAACTATAACAATGAAATGCCAAATTGGTCAAAGTGCTTACAAAAGCTTCCAAGCTCAAACCGAGATTCGAACCAATGAACACCCTATAAGCTACCACTAAGCTACTAACCCAAGGCCCGATTTACCTGCTCCATTGTGTACATCATCTCCAAGTGATTTTGATTTTCAAGTATTTAATTTGGATTTTGGTGATTTTCATTTTTGACTCTAAACCGATTTTAAGTGTATCTAAAAGCTTGATTAAGCTTTCTAGGAGCTTAAGTGACCTAATTCATCCATACAAACACCTAACAACAACATTTAAACATTCTTGAGATTTTGAATTTGGAAATGCAAAACTTGAAATGAGATTAGAACTTGAAATTAGTTCTTTGAAATCATTCAAATACATTCAAGATACTTTAACAAAGTTATTACAAGCTTGAAACTTTACTGAAAAACTTAAAGAAAAAAAAACGATTAATAAAACTTAAAGATTACACTAGATAGTGTGATACAATGCATCTTCTCTTTCCTTTATAGACTTTTCATCATCCCCACATGTCTCTGATTGTTTCCCACCACATCTGAGCCCTTGAATCACTGAATTGAATCAAAACCGTCCAAGTGGATATTTGGCGCCAAAATTCTTCATAGCGCTTTTATCATTAAAGAGGATTTGGTTTCAATCAATTAAAGCTTTTGGTGTTTAGAGGAGTGGAGGGACATAGTATGGGAGGGTGTTGAAAATGTGGTGAAAACCAGGGCCGGTTTTGAATATCCGCTTGGGAGAGCAGTGCTCTGAGACTAGTGGTATTAGGCGCGCGTTTTCTCTGGGTTTGACTTTGTTTGACCGATGCTTAATAATACACGGGGAGGTCAAAATGGGTTTGGCTGGGGTTCACAATGCAATCTGACCTGGGGCTCAAGGGCAAAGGGAGGTCAAGGGTCAAGAGGTTTGGGCCAAAGGTTGGGTTGGGATTGGATTTGGGCCTAGTGATATTAAAGGATCCGTTTGGTTAAGTGGTAACAACAAGGACCAAAAGTGTAATTTATCCAAACTTAAGGACTGAAAATGAAAACTTTCCAAACTTATAACAAGGACCAAACATGACAAACATTGATAGAACAAGGATCCTTTTTGCATAAAATCCATTTTTAAAGGTCCAAGGACTAATTTTGCGAATTTTCCAAAGTTTAGGGACCTTACTTGCCAATTGACCAAAGAATCATTCAAGGATCATTTTAAACAACTTAGAATACTTCAGGGACCTTGAATGATAAAATTCCACATTTGATATTCGAGGACTAGATTTGACAACTTTTAAAACTTGGGGACTAAAACGCCAATTTTGCAAATTTGATATGTTTTTCATTTGATTTTGATATTTTTGCATTTAAAACACATAAAACACGATTTGTGATATTTTGATCATTTTGATGTGTTTTGAGTGTTTTCGATGATTTTGCGCTTAGATTACACAAAATGATGAGTATTTAGACACTCATCAATCCCCACATCGAGATATTGCTAGTCCCTAGCAATGATTTGAGAAAACCCGATGGATTTTATCTCTTTACCAAAAGCCATCACTTACGGAGTAGCCGATTGTTTTGATTCAAGTAAGAATCTTGGTACAACGATAACCGATGATTTATTGGCAAATCATAAACCATATAACGGATTTGATGTGTCTTTACCGAAGCCGTACCACTTATGGACTAGCCAACTCTTAGATAAATTATCGAATTATCTTTGGTGAGTGAATACCAATTATGGATTTTCCATTGCCTTTACCACAAGCCATAACCTTGCGGCTAGCCAACTCTTCACTTTTTAGGATATGGTGAGTTGAGAACCATACAATTTTGGGCAAATTGCAAGCCATATAAACGGATTTGATATATCTTTACCAAGAGCCGTTTGCTCCTGGATTAGTGATAAGGTTTTAAAAGGTACCTTTTTAAGGGGTCATTTAAGCCCTTATTTGATCACCTCTGTATCCGTTATTGCTTAATATCGTTCCTTTTCACTTTTTAGGTCTCTTGAAGGCAAAATGCTGGAATGATGCTTATTTGGACGAAAAGGCGCGAATATCTGAAGAAAATGGCCAAAGTCGAATCGAGACACTCAAAGTCATTGAAACATAAGGCGACGGCGTCATCGTGCATATCTGCGACGCCGGGAAGGAATTTTGCGACGGGTCGGGCGAAATTGCATGTTTTCAAGGGACGACGGGGTTCTAAAGGAGTAGGCCGTCGTTACTCGACGGCCTAGATGCGCCAAGACGGCGTCCGAGTGAAGGGGACGGCGTCACGGTCATAAGGTGACGCCGTCGAAGGTTTACGTGGCCAAGACGAAACCCTAATGATGGCGACACGACGGCGCCACGAAAACATAAGGTGGCGTCGCAGATGTAATCTTATATATAGAATCCGAATTTTTCGGTTTTGTGGGTAGTCTTTTGGGTAAAACCTAAAACCGAACCAAGGCTTTCTTGTGCGGTATTTTAGGTTCTAAACCCTATTATACATCAAGATAAGTATTTACTTCATTAATTTAATTATGTCTTTGATTATTTGTGTGTATGCTTGCATGTTCTCCATGTCCGCTAATTTATTTGTGTGTTTGCTTAGGGAATATGAAACTTAATTATTGAATATTGATTGGTTGATACTTATCTTAGTTGACTAATGATCTAGAGTGCGCTAGATTATTCGTTGTGTACTTAATGCTTGACATTTCTTTGTGAACTTTAGAATATAATTATCTAGGTAATTGTAGGATAAAGTATTCAAGGACAACCGTAGAGTAGGCGCCTATAAATCACTAGAGGATTTGTAAACAAGACCCTTTGGTAATTTCAAAGAGTTAGGAAATAAGCACGCCCTATAGCCTTAGAATCACAACGCAACTAGGAATAAGGACGTGACAAATCAACCATCAATAGGAGATAATTAAGGAGTAGTAAAACCTAAGTAAACACATCTTTAAACTATCATACAGTACACATCAATTAGACATAGACTATCACAACCTTAGCTTAGATAATTAGATAATAGTAGAGTAATCGGTAGCAATACCAACCCCCAAATCCAATACCGAGATTCGCACCTTTTCATTTTCTAAAAACATAAAAGATAAAAATAATCTTCCTCAACCTCAACCTTAGCGTAGTAACTTCTCACTAGCATTCCTATTCCCAGAGAACGATATCAATACCGTGGCTTACCCTAATTACTACACTACAACGATTAGGTTCAACGCCTAGGGTGTTATAAAACTTGCTCAAGAAAAGGAAGTTTCCTTGACCCCGAACGACGCGTGTGGCGTTATCAAGTTTTTGCGCGGCTGGGAGAATAGAATAGCTAGTTAGTAGTCCACCTCGTTTAGGTTTCTTTGCTTGATTCCTATCAAGTAAATTTTTCTCATTTTTTTAGCCTTCTCTTAGTCTATCCCCCTTCTTAGTAACCTTTGTTCGTAACACCCATCACTTTTCACCATGGAAAATGATAACCAACAACCACGTCTTCATACCAACCCCCTTAAGCAACTTAGAACCCGCAGTTCCACCAAAACTCTTTTTGAACCATTTGCAGAACCGTAAAGAGAACTTAACAAGCGAAGAAATGCCTCCGCAATTCGTAACATCAAGGTACTTCCATCAATTTTGATGAAGTCACGTCGATGAAGAGTCACCTCATTCCCCAATCCCTCGAAACCACCGTCGTTGACGATCGAGTCAAATGGCGAGGAAGTTCCCGCCACTCCGACCAACGGATCCACAAATCTTCCTAAACGAAAACCCTGGGGAATACTCTTCCCCTGCATCTGGTTTCACCGTGCCATTGTCTATCCTTCGAACGGTCAATGAGATATTGCATGCGTCGACATTTGGTTAATCCAAAAGGCATGTCAATTCCACGGATCCCACAACGAAACCCAATCCACCATGTCAAACAGCTTTTAAAAATCGTTGATGCTATCTATACCGACGAGCATCTAAGGAGACATCTAGACTCCGGTTCTTCCCATTTTCTC
The DNA here is from genome assembly GCA_022545495.1 of Chrysanthemum lavandulifolium. NCBI lineage: Eukaryota > Viridiplantae > Streptophyta > Magnoliopsida > Asterales > Asteraceae > Chrysanthemum > Chrysanthemum lavandulifolium. The sequence goes on from CM040243.1 coordinate 73,736,953, forward strand.
TTCAAGGGCAAGCCAAGGAATGGTTCGATAAGCTCCCTCCAAGGTCTATTTTCACATGGGAACAACTCTCAACCAAGTTCACAAAAAAATTCTTTCCCCCTGGAAGAATTGCAGCAGTTAGGAGCAAAATTCTGCACTTCCATCAAACAGATGAAGAATCTATCACCGACTCCTGGAGTCGTTATAAAGATCTTATTCAGCAAGCCCCACACCACGGTATCGACCTCTGGTTGCTTGTTCAAATCTTTTACGACAATGTCTCCCGGAAGGATCAAAAAGGGATTGATTTCTCAACTGGCCGAAGAATAGTGAACCTCACTGCGGAAGAAGGGTGGAACCAAATTGAGGAATACATTCAATACCAGGACAGCCATTGGGACAAACCAATGAATGCGTTAAGCATCTCTACTTTCTCAAGTAAAGAGCTATCCTTCGATGATCGGATCGAGAAAGCACAAAAGAAGTTAGCTTATCTCAATAGATCGCCTGAACCAAAAAGGCTAATTAACCCATACCTCATATGTGACGTTTGTGGAGCGCCACACGAGAGCGATGAATGCGATGACGCCCTCCAAGAGAGCGTACTTCTTTCTAGTCATGACATCTATGATGACCCCTCACTCCTCGCGTTCTATCAAAACGATGAATGTGATCCTTGGGGCAATCTAGAATGGAAAACTGAAGGAAGGGAAGGATCTGAATACTCCACCCGTGACCTCTTTGAAGAAGAACTCGGGCAGTTTACCATGGAAGGGAACACACTCTTAAAAGGTCTTGGGGAGTTTATCCGAGAGCAGCAAGCTGAATTAGAAAGTCAATTCACCAACCTTCACGAAAGAATAGGTGGATCTGGCCCAGCCCCTCACGATCCCACTTGCGCAATCACCACTCGGTCAGGAACCACTACCAAGGACCCCCCACATCCTAACCAGACCCCCACCACACAAGGACCCGTGTTAGGAAATGAGACAATTCCTGAACCACTTTCAACTCCTCATGATCCTCCGCATGAAACACTAGCACCAAATTTCAACGACCAACTCTCGCTCGAATTCCTATCCTCTCGCCTAAAAACCAAAGGTCAAGAAGACAATGAAAGAATATTGTCTTATTTGAAACAAACATCCGTCAACATACCACTCCTCGATGTATTTTATCACATCCCTAAACATAGTAAATACTTCAAGAAATTGATATCTAATCGGAAGAAGCTTGAAGGGTTGATATCATTAGGAGAAGAATGTTCGGCTATCATCCAGAAAAGCCTGCCCAAGAAGAAGGAAGATCCGGGCAGCTTTACCATTCCTTGCTCTATAGGGGCACTTTCGATGAAAAACGCCTTGGCTGATCTTGGGGCAAGCATTAACCTAATGCCTCACTCCATGTTTCTTAAACTCGGATATCCAGGACTGAAACCCACTAGGATGAGTATCCAATTGGCTGATCGATCAATCAAATATCCCATTGGAGTTTGTGAGAATGTTCTCGTAAGGGTAGGAGAATTCAAGTTCCCAATCGATTTAAATTTTAGAAATGGAGGAAGATAACTCGTCCCAATAATCCTTGGCGACCTTTCTTAGCTACACTCGTGCCATCATTGATGTTCATGATGGTAAACTCACTTCTGAGTGGGTCGAAAGCTTAACCTTTGACATTAAGGATTCTATGAGGCATTCCTCCTCCTGCGGTCATCCGGTATATTTAGTTGAGGAAGTTGATGAATTTGTTGATGACATAGATGGCTGCATTGATGAGCATCTATTAAACGAATTCATGAATAATGATAACAACGAAATATACAACAACCAAGAAATGGAAATGGTCGGAGCTGTTTCTTTTTATCCGCGTCAGGATGAAATTGAACCTATTGAGCTTCAGAAACAGGAAAACAAGCTAAAACCATCAATCAAAGAGCCCCCTACCCTGGAACTAAAAGATCTCCCGAGTCACCTGGAATACGCCTTCCTTCAAGGAGAAGACCAACTTCCTGTCATCATAAGCTCTTCGCTAACCACTAGTCAGAAAGAGAAGCTCTTAGAAGTCTTAAAGAATACAAGGGGTGATTGCATGGAGTGTTGCCGACATCAAGGAATTGATTCTACATTCAGACTCACAAAATCCTCATGGAGGAAAATTACAAACCAACCGTTCAACCACAAAGACGGGTAAACCCTAACATCAAGGAAGTAGTGAAAAAGAGGTCATTAAGCTTCTAGACGCAGTCTCATTTACCCCATATCGATAGCCCATGGGTCACCCGGTCCAAGTGGTTCCAAAAAGGAGGAATGACGGTTGTAAAAATGAGAAGGGCGAGTTGGTGCCGCAAAGAACGATTCTTGGATGGCGGTGTCAGTATTGACTACGAAAGTTGAATGATGCTACTCGAAAGATCATTTTCCCTACCATTCATCGACCAAATGCTCGAAAGGTTAGCCGGGCATGAATACTATTGTTTCCTTGATGGCTTTTCGTGATACTTCCAAATTCCCATTGCCCACAAGATCGTGAAAAACTACATTTACATGTCCTTACGGACGCTTTGCCTACAAGCGAATGCCCTTCGGTTATGTAACGCACCCGCTACCTTTCGCCGATGTATGATGGCCATTTTCCACGAACCGATTGAGGACAAGATGGAAGTCTTCATGGACGATTTCTCGATTTGGGAATTCATTCGACATCCGCCTTTCCAACCTTAGAAAGATGTTGAAGCGGTGCGAGGAAACCAATTTGGTCTTGAATTGGGAGAAATGTCATTTCATGGTAAAAGAAGGAATTGTTTTAGGGCATAAAGTCTCTCGGGAGTGGAATTGAGGTCGATAGGGCAAAATTGAAGCAATTTCCAAACTCCCTATCCTACTACCGTAAAAGCCATTCATGACTTTCTTGGTCACGCAGTTTTTATCGAAGGTTTATTAAAGACTTCTCAAAAATTGCCCGCCAATGACATGCCTTCTTGTTAAGGATGCCCTTTTGATTTTTCCGGAGAATGCAAAGAAGCATTTAACCGACTAAAGAAAGATCTCACTCAGCACCTATAATGGTCACCCCGATCGGTCTCGACCATTCAAATCATGTGTGACGCTAGTGATTATGCTGTCGGAGCTGTGCTCGGCCAAAGGAAGGAGAAGCATTTTCAACCAATCTACTATGCTAGCAAAACCATGAATGTAGCACAAGAGAATTATACGACCACTGAGAAAGAACTTCTTGCCGTTGTTTTTGCCTTCGACAAGTTCAGGCAATATCTCGTCCTTTCTAAGACTGTCGTTTTCACCGATCACTCCGCCTTACGCTACTTGTTCTCAAAACAAGATGCTAAACCCCGGCTCATTAGGTGGATCTTATTACTTCAAGAATTCGACATTGAAATTCGGGATAAAGGGAGTGAAAATCTCATTGCGATCATCTATCACGCTTGAAAACCCCGATAGAGATGAATTAGACCGCACCGAGATTCGCGATTTTTTCCCGAGGAACGGCCGATGGCCATTAAGGAGATTGAGCCATGGTATGCGGATTATGCCAACTACCTTCCAAAGAGGGTTTTGCCGAATTACATGACCAAGCAAGATAAAAAGTTCTTCACTACATTAAACATTACTTTTGGATGAACCTTCCTCTTCCGCATATGTCCCGACCAAATCATTCGACGTTGCGTGGCGGTAAAGAGATTGATCGAGTTACGAAAGAATGTCATGCAGACCATCCGAGGACATCATGGTGTGAATGTCACGGCACGAAAGGTTTTGATGCCGGATTCTATTGGCCTACTATTTTTCGAGATGTTAAGAAATTAGTTCAAACGTGTGATGCATGCCAACGATCGTGAAATATCTCGCGACGGGATGAGTCACCTCGAACTATATCCAAGTCTGCTAAATATTTGACGTTTGGGGAATAGACTTCATGGGACCTTTTCCATCTTCGGAGGAAATGAATACATTCTCGTGGCTATCGACTATGTATCCAAATCGGTAGAGGCTCAAGCCCTTAGAACTAATGATGCGAGGTAGTTATCCACTTTCTAAAAACTCTTTGCGATTCGGGATTCCCAAAGCATTGATCAGTGATAGAGGGACTCACTTTTGCAATGCTCAAATGGAAAAGGTGATGAAGAAGTATGGCGTCCCACATAGGTTTTCTACTGCATATCACCCTCAGACAAATGGGCAAGTAGAAAACACAAATAGGGCATTAAAACGAATACTTGAAAAGACGGTCCACCAGAATAGGAAAGACTGGGCATTCAAGCTAGATGAGGCACTCTGGGCATTCAGAACTGCTTACAAAACACCTATTGGAACAACCCCTTTTCGCTTGGTTTACGGAAAGGCATGCCACCTCCCCATCGAACTGGAGCAAAAAGCATATTGGGCAATTAAGGCCTGCAATATGGATTATTCTGAAGCAGGGTCAAATCGGTTCTTACAACTCCAAGAATTGGATGAACGAGGTCGAAGCATACGAATCATCAATCACCTACAAAGAAAGGGCAAAAGATGGCATGATCAACGAATAAAGAATCCTAAAGAGTTTTGGAAGGAGATAAGGTGCTCTTGTATAACTCAAGACTAAGATTATTTCCGGAAAACTCAAATCCGATGGTATGGGCCCTTTCAAGAAGAAAGCGTATGAGCAATGGGGCGGTGGTGTTACTAGACCATGAGGAAGAGAATTCACCGTTAATGGACAACGGTGAAGCATTATCAATTGGATAATATTGAAATGATGAACGATGAGGACATTGTTTTAGAAGAAGAGGCGGTGATGCAAAACGTAAGAGTAGGACTACGAGTCTAGCTACAAGACTCTTAAATAAAGAAAAGCGCTTCGTGGGAGGCAACCCATGCTTAATTGTTTGCTTGTTAGTGTCATATATCTTTTATTAATTGTTTGTCCTCATGTTTAAATTTGTAAAATGCTTTATTTTGTTTTTAACCTCGCCTTAATTACATATAAAGGTATTTTACATAAAGGATAAGTGTAGGGAGGATTACACACGTTTTCAAAAGAAACGTGAACATGAGAATAACAATTAACTAAAAGATATATATGTTTGTTTGTTCGAGTCAAATGCTTGTATCGAGTCATAATGGATGTTTTTGAAGTTTTTCCAGATTCTAAAGATGTAAATTTTCCGAAATTTTTCCGAAAATCGCACCGCTTTTTGTCGGGATAACCGACGGCGTCAGATTGCAACTCGACGGTCGAGAAGGAATAAAAAAAAACTTCACTTACTTTTCTCGTTTTACGAGCTACTTGTAAAATTTTGGAATTTTCCGGATCTTAACTTTCAAAACAAATTTCGTAAACATCCATTCCACAAGCATTATATCCTAGTTTAAATCGAGTCTTATGTATATTATTACCGCCGATTTTACGAAGGTTTCGTTTGTTTTCTTCTAGTGTGCGGTTTAGTTTGTCAAGAAGAAGTTACACAAGTTTGGAAGGAGCCTTTCACGCAAAACTCTTCTTGGAAAAGATTTAACCACCACTTTTACTTAATCCTACCGAGCTAATCGGGGAGTATTAGTTTCTTCGCTTTTAATTACCTTCTATTATCATAACTTTGATACTTTCGGGAACATTGGGGACAATGTTCGCTTTAAGTGTAGGAGGAAAATAAACGGAACTTTGAAACTATGCTTATCCTTGACTGCTTGCTTTGTCCAAGTGTATTTGTGTAATAAACCATGAGAAAATGTAGGTTAGGGTAATTTTAGCCAAATTTAAAATTTTTTCATGACGATAAGAGTGGGCCATTAGTCTTAACAAAAGCGCCTCATGGATAGGAAGTTGCATGACTAGCACAAAACCCTTTACCACCTAAATTCCACCCAAAATGCGAGGATCGCCCTTAGATTAGTAGGAATTAAAGCATTCATCTTTAATGCTTAGAGTGTGAACCGTAGTATATTAGATTCTAGAACTTGTTTTGTGATGCATTCCGAGATCGCAAGTGAGGCTACACTTGTGTAGTTAGGAATAACTAAATGATAAGAGGCATTAGGATAAACCCTTGTTTAATACCTATAATATAATTACTTCTTCCATATCGGTTGAGTAATTCCCCACACCCTTTGCGTTGTACTCATCTTTAGTACACGATACCCTAGTTAACCCTCGAGCCTATCCTTTTCGCGGTTCTCGTGATATTTCGGTTTTCCGAATATCAATGAAGAGCATTGTTTACACCCCACCCCAAATATACACCCAAATCGCCTTAGCCTACCTTTATTGCACTCACTTTTAGTGCAAATTTATGTTATCACCCAAAACCCTTAGTTCAATTATCCGTTGCTTGCATGAGTTGCTAAGTCGAGTCATATCCCTTGTATACGCTTTTGGGATGATTGGGATTCATGGGAAAAGTTAAAGTTTATGAAACATAGGAAAGAGAACGTTAAACTCAAATTCCCTTTGTTTGCATAATAATGTACTCCAAGTGTTTTGATCTTTTCAATTCGGGTCAAATTAGTGTTAGAGTAATAAAACTCAAGTGTAGGGATGTGTCTATAAATCCCTATCATTTTGATGTACCGTAGAGGATGGTAGAGTAAAAGTGTATGCAAAAAAAAAAAAAAAAAAAAAAATACCATACGGCTACCATCCTACATCTATCTTTTAAATTATGTTTGTTTATTTTCGCTGCCTAGAGTTTTAGAGTGTCGAGTCTTGGCTTAGCAACGCCATTCTTCAGATACTTGCAACATAGAGATTTTGACTATCCACCACTATATAGCCTATCCCACCAAACCCTTATTTCCTACCGTAAGCCTAACGTTACAACCCTTTAAAGACCTCTTTGATAGTCTTTCCTAGGTGCTTACGCCAAAGCGATGGAGGTTTGATCTATTCTCAAGCCTATGGTAATCTATGTACTAGGACCGGTTAATGAGTGTTTATCTTCCATTTCGATTTGTTATATTTCATATATACACCCGAGAGAGATGTGAGTATCCAAACACCCCATGTGAGGTGCTAGTATGTAATTCCGTGCTTGTTATGACTTTTATGGGGCTTATATGTGTTGTGGACCGCTTTGAATGGATGCTTCATGACCCCTAACTTATAAATTAATTGGCTAAAGCACATTTGCTTGAGGACAAGCAAATACCAAGTGTAGGGATATTTGATAAGGTTTTAAAGGTACCTTTTAAGGGGTCATTTAAGCCCTTATTCGATCACCTCAGATCCGTTATTGCTTAATATCGTTCCTTTTCACTTTTTAGGTCTCTTGAAGGCAAAATGCTGGAATGATGCTTATTTGGACGAAAAGGCGCGAATATACGAAGAAAATGGCCAAAGTCGAATCGAGACACTCAAAGTCATTGAAACATAAGGCGACGGCGCCATCAGATATCCGCGACGCCGCCGGGAAGGAATTTTGCGACGGGTCGGGCGAAATTGCATGTTTTCAAGGGACGACGTCAGTTCTAAAGGAGTAGGCCGTCGTTACTCGGGCGGCCTAGATGCGCCAAGACGGCGTCAGAGTGAAGGGACGGCGTCACGGTCATAGGTGACGCCGTCGAAGGTTTACGTGGCCAAGACGAAACCCTAATGACGGCGACACGACGGCGCCACGAAACATAAGGTGACGCCGTCGCAGATGTAATCTTATATATAGAATCCAATTTTTCGTTTTGTGGGTAGTCTTTTGGAGTAAAACCTAAAACCGAACCAAGGCTTTCTTGTGCGAGATTTTAGGTTCTAAACCCTATTATACATCAAGATAAGTATTTACTTCATTAATTTAATTATGTCTTTGATTATTTGTGTGTATGCTTGCATGTTCTCCATGTCCCATAATTTATTTGTGTGTTTGCTAGGAATATGAAACTTAATTATTGAATATTGATTGGTTGATACTTATCTTAGTTGACTAATGATCTAGAGTCGCTAGATTATTCGTTGTGTACTTAATGCTTGACATTTCTTTGTGAACTTTAGAATATAATTATCTAGGTAATTGTAGGATAAAGTATTCAAGGACAACCGTAGAGTAGGCGCCTATAAATCACTAGAGGATTTGTAAACAAGACCCTTTGGTAATTTCAAAGAGTTAGGAAATAAGCACGCCTATAGCCTTAGAATCACAACGCAACTAGGAATAAGGACGTGACAAATCAACCATCAATAGGAGATAATTAAGGAGTAGTAAAACCTAAGTAAACACATCTTTAAACTATCATACGAGTACACATCAATTAGACATAGACTATCACAACCTTAGCTTAGATAATTAGATAATAGTAGAGTAATCGGTAGCAATACCAACCCCCAATCCAATACCCGAGATTCGTACCTTTTCATTTTCTAAAAAACATAAAAGATAAAAATAATCTTCCTCAACCTCAACCTTAGCGTAGTAACTTCTCACTAGCATTCCTATTCCCCAGAGAACGATATCAATACCCGTGGCTTACCCTAATTACTACACTACAACGATTAGGTTCACTTTGCCTAGGGTGTTATAAAACTTGCTCAAGAAAAGGAAGTTTCCTTGACCCGACGCGGCGTGTGGCGTTATCAATTAGCCAATCCTTTTGTTTATCAAACATGGCGGATCGATAACCAATTGAGTAAGTGCAAAACACTTACTCCAAAAAAAAATTTTGGTCAAAACGGGAATTGGGTAGATAATATATATGAAATTCGTGAGAATTCCCCACACTTAGAAATGAATATTGCCCTCAATATTCAAAGTACCCAGTTATGCCGAAACAAAGAACGAAAAGGGAAATACTACTACCATTATTTAGAAGATTTTTTTTTTTTTTTTTTTTTTTTTTTAAAAAGATATGATTATATACAACGATGGGAAACTCCCACACTAGGGTGGTAGAAAGGGGTAAGAAGATGTAATTTATGGGTGAAAACCCATATGGTGTGTGTTAATGTTTTTGATTACCGAGTCACTAGCTTGACTCGATCCCGCATTCATTGGTTCATGGGAATGTTTGTAAATCCGGACAACCACGGGGAATGTCCTCCAAAGTAATGCTTCACTCGATGACAATTCACTTTAAAATTAGGACCATCGGGTTGAGATAACTCAACGGTACCATAAGGATAAACCTTAGCAATGGTGAATGGACCGGACTAACGGGACTTGAGCTTTCCGAGAAAATCTTCAATCTTGAATTGAAAAGAAGGACTCGATCACCAACGTTGAAAACGCGGTTCTTGATTTTGAGTCATGAATCTTCTTTGTCTTTTGTTTATAGATCAAAGAGTTCTCATAAGCTTGATCACGAAGTTCATTTAATTCATTCATTTGAACTTTCTATGATCACCACCGTCAGATATCGAAGTTTGCATGCTTTAAGGCCCAAGATGCCTTGTGCTCTAACTCAATCGGAAGATGACATGCCTTCCATACACTAGCTTGTATGGAGTACACCCAATGGGTGTTTTGTAAGTCGACGGAAGGCCCAGAGCGCCATCAAGTTTATCCGACCGTGATGCACGATTTTCGCCACCGTCCTTTCAAGGATTCTTTTAATACCACGGTTTGAAACTTCCACCGCCAACTTGTTTGGGGTGGTATCACGATAGAGACGGTGGTAACTCCATATTTTGCATGACTCTTTCAAATTGGTCATTACAAAATGTGTACCACGATCATCGATTATCGCTCTTGAGTTCCAAACCGGCAAACAGAGATTTCAAAATTTCACAACAACTCGGGCATCATTGGTGGGTAAAGCTTTGCTTCAACCCATTTCGACAAATAGTCAATGACCCGCGAGTATGTATTTGTTACCACGGGAAGAAGGAAATGGCCCCATAAAGTCAATACCCTATATGTCAAATATCTCACAAACTTGAATGGCATTTTGTGGCATTTCATTCCTTTGAGATATATTACCATGACGACAAGCGTCACGAGCTTTGACAAATTCGTGGGCATCCTTATAGATTGTGGGCCAATAGAACCGGAATCAAACACCTTTTGGCGGTGTAGTTTGACTATGATGGCCCCGGTGGGTCCAAAGATGGCAAGTCAGAAGAATATCAATAACTTCCCGTCCATAAACACACCGTCGGATGACTTGATCCGCACAGATTTTAAACAAGAAAGGGTCGTCCCGTAAATAATGTTTAACATCTTTGAAGAATTTGTTCTTCCGTTGGGTCGACATCCCTTTCATTAATGAAGTTACCCGCATGGTAATTTAAGTCAAGAAACCATGGGGTGGTAGAATTTCCACGAAAAGAAACCGCATTGAGTGTCTCGAGAGGAAATGTTTCATTTATTTCCTTTTCTCGAAAACATCTTGGTGAGGGTTTTCTAACTGACAGATGATCGCAGCCTAGATTCTCGCCCCTTTTATCACGTATAATGATATCAAATTCTTGGAGGAGAGATCCAACGAAGCAATCTCGGCTTTGCATCTTGTTTTGCAAAGAGATATTTAAGAGCCGAGTGATCCGTATACACTACACATTTGGTCAAGATAAGATACGGCCGAAACTTCTCAAAAGCATACACCACGGCTAATAGCTCTTTTTCCGTGGTGGTGTAATGAGTTTGAGCCTCGATCATAGTTTTGCTTATGCGTAGTGAATAGGTGAAAATGCTTATTTCTTCGTTGCCCTAGGACCCAGACCGATAGCAAAATCACTCGCATCGCACATGAGCTCAAAAGGCAAGTCCCAAATGGAGCAACGAGAATGGGTGTGATGAAGCTTTTTCTTCAATGTTTCAAAAGCTTCTATGCACTCGGGTGAGAAGATAAAGGAGCTCCTTTTCAAGAAGATGGGTCATAGGCCGGGCGATTTTGGAAAATCTTGAATGAATCTACGATAGAAACCGCATGACCTAAAAACTCCTAATACCTTTGACGGTGGTAGGATGAGGTAATTTAGCAATAACATCGACTTTTGCTCTATCTACCTCAATCCCGTTCTTGGAAATCTTATGGCCAAGGACAATGCCTTCTTTGACCATAAAGTGGCTTTTCTCCCAGTTTAGACAAAGATTGGTGTCTTCACACCTTTGAAGCATTTTATCTAAATGGGAGAGACATGATTGAAAAGAATCCCAATGACCGAGAAGTCATCCATAAACACCTCCATCGCTTCCCGATCATGTCGTGGAATATGGCCATCATACATCGTTGGAGCGTGCCGGAGCATTACATAAGCCAAAAGGCATACGTTTGTAGGCAAAAGTCCCGTATGGGCAAGTGAATGTGGTCTTATCTTGATCCCGTGGATCAATAGGATCTGAAGTAACCCGAGAAACCATCAAGGAAACAATAGTATTCGCTCCTCGCTAATCTCTCAAGCATCCGGTCCATGAAGGGTGAGGAAAATGGTCTTTACGGGTGGCGCTATTCAACTTACGATAGTCGATGCAAACACGCCATCCGTCACCAATCGAGTTGGAATTAACTCGTTATCTTCATTGTGATAACATAATGCCACCCTTTTCGAACACAATGAATTGGGCGACCAAGGACCGTCGAGATCGGGTAAATCAATCACGCATCAAGAAGTTTGATAACCTCTTGTTTGATAACATCATGGATTTTTGGATTCACTCGCCTCGATGTTGAACTCTTTGGTTTAAAGTCATCTTCCATCAAGATTTTATGAGTACAAAACTCGTGGTTTATACCTTTGATGTCGGAGAGTTTCCAAGCAATTGCTTGCTTGTGTGACTTCAAGATTTTAATGAGAGCGACTTTTTCATCTTTACTTAAATCTCGAGCAATAATGACGGGTAATTTATCATCACCCTCAAGGAATGCATACTCGAGATGAGGAGGTAAGTCCTAAGCTCAACCTCGTGAAATTCTTCGCTTTTCTCAATGACTTGACTTCCTTGTTATGAAGTTTGATGGGAGGAGAGGAAGAGAAGTGTCTGATTTGACAATTTCTCAAGAAGAATATCTCCTCCGATTAATCTCATTTTGATTAATCTCATCGTGAATTGAATCACTAGGATGAGGGGTTGATGATGGATCATCATTGAGCGACTTCTCAATAAGAAGTATGTCCCTCAATATCAATTGGGCGTGATCAATTTCCCAAGGTGCGTAATCACTAGCCAAGTATGCTTCAATCTCATCTAAGATGAAGTCGCTTCCTCAAACGGAGTGAGAGAGGAGTAGAATTGGCTATGATAGGTTGAGAAGATGTGGTGGTATCCCCACTCACGTAATTATGAGCATAACCAAGAACTTCTTGAGTACTCGTCGGAAGCAACATCAATGATATCTATTCGGTTAACCGACTCGTAATCATAATTTGCGAGTACCTCAAGTTTGGTCAAGGTTGAAGTGACGACTTCATTACCAACACACAATGTGATTTCTTGCTCAAATACATCTATGAGAGCACGGCCCGTTCTCGTGAATCCTCGACCAAGAATGAGAGGAACCCGATGATCGACATCAAAATCAACAACCACGAAGTCGGTGGAAAATGGAACTTTCCTACTCTCAAATACGCCCTCGGCAATGCCAAGAGGACGGGATATGAAACGATCTGCAAGCTCGAGAGTCATGCATGTAGGAGTGAGTTTCGAAGAGAAAGTTTCTTCCACATCGAATATGGCATAAGATTAATGCTTGCACCAAGATCCGCTAGGGCAAAGCATTCAACCATTCCCGGGAATACACAAGGTAAGAGAAATTTCCGGGATCTCCAAGCTTTCAGAAGCTTCTTGGGATAACCGCAGAGCAGTTCTCGTTAAGAGGAGTCTTAGCCATTTCAAACGACTTTTCCTTATTGCTTAACATGTGTTTGAGAGTTGATGCAAACTTGGGCATCGACATGATAGCATCCGCAGCTTATGTCAAAATGTAACTCTTGGAAAATTTGGAAAATTTATCCATTTGATGACTAGCTTTCTCGAGCTTTGCTCATTCAAACGCGATGGGTAAGGAATAGAAGATTTGGATTCGATTCTCAGCAGAGCTACAGGAGGTTCAAAACAACTCCTTGACTTGACTTGGGTTTCGGACCACTTGAGGTTGGACTACCAAGGTTGGACGTGTCGGTGCCGTGGGCTAGAATAATGCACTTTGTCCGTTGTTTCCTTGGTAACTTGACTCATTGGCATTGGTGGAGGAGGCATTGGAGTCGTAGGTCCATTGTGTTTTGGAGGTTCACCGTCCACTACCTTTGGGAGAGAAGAAGAAGAAGAGTAGTAGGAACAAGAGTCCATCATATGAAACACCACTTGGTTGTGATCGCTTTAGCATCGCCCCGGGTTAGCGATCGTGTTGCTCGGAAGTTTTCCGAGCCCGGGTTGATCATTTAAAGACTTCTTAAGATCGGCAATCGGTGACCAACAACTGTTCATTTCATCTTGGGATTTCATAAACCGCTTGATAACTCATCGATGATGGTCTGGAGGAGTAATGACGGAGGAGCCGGAGGGACAATTTGAGGTCGTATGTTTTGATTATAGCCAAAATTCCTTGATTAGGATTCATATTCCCATGAAATTGATTCCTCGATTGAAATTTTTTGATTGGGGTTTCCGTGATGTTGAAAACCTTGATTGGGTCCAGATAGAAATTACCTTGGTTTTGATAACCTTGGTTCATTCTTGGTTGGTTCGATTCGGTTTTGCATGTTGTGATTTTGGTTAAAGCGGGTGGTGCACGATTAGTGTTAGCACGGTAGTGTGGTTCATTTGAGGCGGTATTGATTACCTCCTTGTTGTGAATTACCGACTAGAGCATTTGCTTCAAAAGGACTACCATCGATGGCGATACAATTGTAGTAAGCATGAGGTCCACCACAAGTAACACAACTCTCGACTTTCTTCACTTCAAAGATGTGTTGGTGCACGAGTGAAGGAGACTTTCTTCCGTTAGCAAGAACCAAAGCTCGAACAATGTCTCGTGAGTTTATCAATCTTAGCATCGGTGCTAGATGTACTCACGGGGATGAAGAAGAAGAAGGTCCAAGATGAGACCGATATGTCTTTGCTCGAAAGGACGGACACGAGATTTGTTCTCAATGATTTGCAAGGCCTCTTTGGTGGTCTTGCTCAAGAAATACCTCCGCGGAGGCATTCAAAGAGTCTTGATTGGTCCGATTGAGACCATTGTAGAAAGTATCCATTTGCATTAACTCGGTAAAACCGTGATGCGGACACTTCATGGCAACTCTTTATAACGATCCCATGCCTCCCGAATGATTCATCAAATCTCGAGAAAATTTCATTATCTCATTCTTAAGACTTGTGGTTCGGGATGGAGGATAGAACTCGTTAACGAACTTGGTGACAAGATCTTCCCATGTCTCTATAGACGAGGGGTTGTTTCTCGAAGCCAATTCCGGCTTGTCCTCTAGAGAAATGGGAATGTAAGAAGCTTGATAGCCGTGTGGGACATTCTTGTACTTGATGGTAGATGCTATCTTGTTAAACCATCGAATGTGTGCATGAGGATCATCCCGCTCAAAACCATAGAATTGGCTTTGGGTTACTAGATTAAGCAACCCGTTTTGAGCTCGAAAGTGTCGCCCACGATGGTCGGAACAACAATGGCATCTCCGTATCCCTCGATGGGTGCTTGGAGAAGCTCATTCATGGGTTTGTCTTCCGCCATTTCGACGAGGTGGTGGTGGTAGACGTTCCTCGATCACGGTGAAGGAGTCGAGCGTCCTCTCGTCTGCGAGGAATGTTTCCAAGTTCGAGAAAGTGGACTTGTAGAATCGGAAGAACGAGTGCGCATGCACTATGTATAAAATCAATTTTCAAAACAAATGAGGCAAAACACAAGCGAACTTAACCAATAATCACAAATGAAATGGCTTCTTTGAAAAGGTACACCAAATCACAAGTGACACAAAGGCAAGTTTTAAATATGATGTTCGGAACTTATTAATGGTCGCACCCCAGCTAGGTAGTGCAACGCCTTGATTTGCGGTGGTTGATTTTATGTATATTAAGTACCACCGAAAAGACGTAGGTAAGATCTGTGCAAATGGGTTTAAAACTTTTGGACAATATTTTTGTTATCGTCCGTTTAACCAAATCGTATCTCTTCAAGAATCACCTTAAAGAGAATACAAAATAGAAAACGTTCGATTGTTTTGTTGTTTTATATTTTTTTGGTGTTTTTAACACTTTAGGGAAAGTGCTAATGAACTTTTGATTTTCTTATAACTTTACAAAAACTTTTACAAATGATGGGTATGTGCAACAATGGATCGAAAATGGCTAAACACACGCTAAAGCCTCCCAAGGTAGGGCGCCAAAATTTGATCTCGTGCTAAACCGTCAAGTCTAACAGACTTAAAACAATTTTAAGCACAAATGCAATGAAGTCTGGAGAATACAATGAATTCCGGGTCGTTTAGTCCCACGGAGACTCAATGGTGTGTCAAACAATCTCGGAGGATAGAATGATCACTAAGGATAGTGATCCGTAAAGGTTTTGATTAGAAATATTACACTCTTGATTGATTGGAGTGGAATGGAGTCTGATTTGGAAAGCACAACAATCGAGAAGAAAACGTAAACGTAAGTTTAAAACTACGATATCGCACACAATAAAAATGAATCTAAGAAATAAAAACCTAAAAATATAAAATGACATTTTGGAATCCTAAGAATAAAAGAAAATTATTAGAAAAGAAAATTATTTTTAACACTATTTAATTAATTATTATTAATTAAAACTATTTTAACTATTTAATAAATACTCTAAAATAGAAGAAAATACAAAATAAGGTTAGAAAAATAAACTTATGATTACGAAAAATCTAAAATACTATAAAACTAATTTTAAAATTAAAATATATTTTCACACTTTTATTTAATTATTACTAATTAATAACTATTTAAAATACACTTAAATACTAGAAAATAGAAAATAAACTTGGAAAAATAAAATTTTAACTTGGAAAATCTAAAATATAATAAAACTAATTTTAAAACAGAAAATATATTTTTATGCTTTTAATTATTTATTACTAATTAATTACTATTTTTAACTATTTAAAATTATAATAAATACTAAAAGATAGAGAAAATCTGAAACTTTTCTAAAATCCTATATGATGATGAAACCTAAGAAAAATAGAAAAACAAGATTTGCTTATTAATAAGATGAAAAGAAAAATCAAAAGCTAGAAAATCTTAAATAAACACTATCACCGATTTTAATTGGACTTTTTCTGGATTTTCTTTTGAAAACTACTTTAATACTGATTTTATGAAACTTTAATGAAGACAAAATTTTATAAGTCACAAATAAGTCGATTGATGAGCTTAAAATCCAACGATGGGTTTAATAGCTTATTTGGTGGAAATGAGCTCAAACAAGCTTACAACTTGAAACAAAAGCTAGAATAATATGAAATAAGTGACAAGCTACCGAAATGAAGCTAAAGATAAAAAGAAGCACACTAACAAGCTAGAAACAAGCAAATAAGCACTTGGCTATTTGTGATGAAAAAGCAAAAATGGGACAAACTTTAAGCTACTAGCGACCCTAGCAAACAAGCTCCAAAATGAAAACCAAACTTGATACTTCAAGATGGCCAAAGTTAGCTATCCAAAGAACCAAAATTACAAGATTTGGACAACTAATAAGCTCTATGTGAGCTTATCAATTTAAGCACACTCACATGCACCATGGATGATTATCTGAGACAAGGTACCAACAAAAGCTAGAAATAAGCACTTAAAAGTCGAGAAACAAAGAACTAGCATTTTGTATTTTGTTTACCAACCAAACTTTAATATCCCAAAAGATTTTAGGCTAAAACTTATTATCAAACC
Source organism: Chrysanthemum lavandulifolium (assembly GCA_022545495.1). Taxonomy (NCBI): domain Eukaryota; kingdom Viridiplantae; phylum Streptophyta; class Magnoliopsida; order Asterales; family Asteraceae; genus Chrysanthemum; species Chrysanthemum lavandulifolium. The sequence continues at coordinate 73,753,712 of CM040243.1, forward strand.
CACGGTGAAATTATCTTTTATTCAAAACGACCAGTGACAATTTGACTTTTTGATAAAAACCAAAATGTTGACTAAGATGGATTTTGATCTGATATTAAGCACTGATTATGTTGTTTTGAGGTTAACTAAAACTGATTTGAGCAAAATAAACAACTTATAAACACAAACTCATGATCATAGATCATAAAAATCCAACAGTGGACACACTAGTTAAGATCAAATGTGATTTTGACTTTTATCCAAAGAAGTACTGGTTTTTCTTGTATGCACTGTCTAATGTGACCAAGTGTGACTCAATACAACAAAACTTACAAACTTAACCAACCTCTAGCACAATTTCACTTCTCAAATCCAAACAGACCTTTATTTGACTGTTTTGAAGCTTTTTCAAGACAAACCACAAATTTAAACCATGAAAGTGATTTCAGACTTTGTATAATCCTATATTAGAACTAATGAACACTAAATCAACAACCATAACAACCATAAACTAAGAATTGATGATGATGCGCTTTAACTGTTAAAACCAAATTTTGATAAACTACAAATTTAAAAGAGCAAATAACTCGATTTTAAAGTTTAGAAACACTTAATTATGACTAGTGAACACAAAGAAATGTAAATTTGAGCTAATTAACAACTATAACAATGAAATGCCAAATTGGTCAAAAGTGCTTACAAAAGCTTCCAAGCTCAAACCGAGATTCGTAACCAATGAACACCCCTATAAGCTTACCACTAAGCTACTAACCCAAGGCCATCCATGATTTACCCCGCTCATTTGTACATCATCTCCAGTGATTTTGATTTTTCAAGTATTTAATTTGGATTTTGTGATTTTACTGCTTTTGACTCTAAACCGATTTTAAGTGTATCTAAAAGCTTGATTAAGCTTTCTAGGAGCTTAAGTGACCTAATTGATCCATACAAACACCTAACAACAACATTTAAACATTCTTGAGATTTTGAATTTGGAAATGCAAAACTTGAAATGAGATTAGAACTTGAAATTAGTTACTTGGAAATCATTCAAATACATTCAAGATACTTTAACAAAGTTATTACAAGCTTGAAACTTTACTGAAAAACTTAAAGAAAAAACGATTAATAAAACTTAAAGATTACACTAGATAGTGTGATACAATGCATCTTCTCTTTCCTTTATAGACTTTTCATCATCCCCACATGTCTCTGATTGTTTCCCACCACATCCGAGCCCTTGAATCATCGAATTGAATCAAAACGTCAAGTGGATATTTGGCGCCAAAATTCTTCATAGCAGTTTTATCATTAAAGAGGATTTGGTTTCAATCAATTAAAGCTTTTGGTGTTTAGAGGAGGTGGAGGGACATAGTATGGGAGGGTGTTGAAAATGTGGTGAAAACCAGGATGGTTTTGAATATCGCTTGGGAGAGCAGTTACTCTGATACTAGTGGTATTAGGCGCGTTTTCTCGGGTTTGACTTTGTTTGACCGATGCTTAATAATACACGGGAGGTCAAAATGGGTTTGGTGGGTTCACAATGCAATCGACACAGGGCTCAAGGGCAAAGGGAGGTCAAGGGTCAAGAGGTTTGGGCCAAAGGTTGGGTTGGGATTGGATTTGGGCCTAGTGATATTAAAGGATCCGTTTGGTTAAGTGGTAACAACAAGGACCAAAAGTGTAATTTATCCAAACTTAAGGACTGAAAATGCCAAATTTCCAAACTTATAACAAGGACCAAACATGACAAACATTGATAGAACAAGGATCCTTTTGCATAAAATCCATTTTAAAGGTCCAAGGACTAATTTTAATTTTCAAAGTTTAGGGACCTTACTTGCCAATTGACCAAAGAATCATTCAAGGATCATTTTAAACAACTTAGAATACTTGAGGGACCTTGAATGATAAAATTCCACATTTTGATATTCCAAGGACTAGATTTGACAACTTTTAAAACTTGGGGACTAAAGCGCCAATTTTGCAAATTTGATATGTTTTTCATCCGATTTTGATATTTTGCATTTAAAACACATAAAACACTGATTTGTGATATTTTGATCATTTTGATGTGTTTTGAGTGTTTTCGATGATTTTGCGTTTAGATTACACAAAATGATGAGTATTTAGACACTCATCAACATACTTTGATGAGATCTTCAAATTGAATGAATGATGAAGTTTTACCACCTAGCCTTGTAATCTTCTATGTTGGAGCAAAGTTGCTAGCGATAAACACTTCACAATCAATGATAGGATGTCGACTTGCAAAGGGTCCGGTAAAATCTTCTTCTTCTATCAATATCATTCCAACAACCGATCTTGGTGAACTTCTCGACGAACTTCCTTTTCTTGACAAATTTGGACTTCTTAAATGTCCGAGATTCACTATCCTTGGCCTTTCTCTTGATTAGGATACCTTCTTGCTTCTTCTTCGAGTCCATTGTGTTGAAACAAAGACCTTGATAGATCTTATGAGCACTCGTAGATCGTTAGTTATACTTATGTAATCACAAGCACACTAAAAGACAATCTCTATAACTTGTATTCAGAGCGAATTTAAACACAAACAATAGCAAATAACTAAGAACACTTTGATCCTCTATGGATCTTTAAATTAACCAACACTTTGTTTTTCTCAAAACGCACATAACTCGAGACTATTGTGTTCCTCTTATAGACAAGGAACCCTAAACCGCTTCCTAAGAAACGTATAAACATAAAACTAAATAAGATATACATTATAACTTCCTAATAAAGCTCATGCATATCCTAACTAACTATAGAATCTGCTGAATAACTTTCTCCGCGAAACCATCTACACGGCTTCACTACTTGATGAGAATTAGATCTTCAACAGATTCCACACTACTTGAGAGAATTAGATCTTCAACAGATTCCACACTACTTGATGAGAATCCTTGATAATTTCAAGATAATTCATACTTCACGAATTCCCAACAATCCTCCCTAAACTGGAATTTGACTAGGTTAAGTTCTATTTTCTTGATAGATCTTTAACACGGCAACATAAGAGGATCAGAGTCAAACATCGACAACAAAGAACCAAAACAATTACATCTCTATGATGATAAAACTTTGAAACACCGGATCTTTGCAAAGAACAAATGACATAATGTACATCAAAACATATTAGTTTCATACTATTCTCATCACATCCGGTGTGTTAACTCCTATGAAAGGTGAATCATTGAAAATAATGGATTTGATGTCTCTTTACCAATAGCCATTACTACTCGGAGTAGCCATATGTTTTAGTTCAAAAACTATGGTACACCGATAACCATCGATTTATTAGCAAATCGGCAACCATAAACGGATTTGAGATGTCTTTACCGTAGCCGTTTGCTCGGGACTAGTCAATTCTTAGGTGAAAGAATCCCTTGGTGAATTGATTACCAAATATGGTATTCCATCGCCTTTACCACAAGCCATATACTTGTGGGCTAGCCAATCTTGGATTCCAAAAGGAATAAACCATGGTGAATTGATGACCATACAACCTTCACAATTAAGCATGGGTGAGTTGCAAACCCTATGATTTTGAGCAAATCATTACGACTATCAATGATTTGATGTGTCTTTACCAAAGCTGTACCCTTTGGACTAGCCAACTCTTTGATGTAAACAAGGCACAACTGGTGAGTCGATAACCATCAATAATATACAACAAACACGCAAGAAAAGTTAGATAAACTCAAGAATATACAAAGCTTTTTTTTTTTTTTTTTTTTTTTTTTTTTTTAACTAATAAAGAAACAAAACAAATATTACAAAATATACATGATACCATAATCAAGATGATGCTTTATGTTGCGTGTTTAGTCTTAATCAATCCAACACATTGTTCGCATATAGCTTATCATTCCCAATGGATCGGTGGAACTTCCAACTTCGTCTAAGCATTCTCTCCATCAATGACACGGACAAAGGATAAGTCTTATCTCGAGAACATGCACACAATCATACCACACTTTGTCTCCACCACATGCACACATGGCATAGGATAAAATCTCCAAGTCTCAACCTTCCACTTATGTGAATTCTTCCAAATAGAATACCCTTTACCATCCGGAGATTGAGAATCAAATGAACTTGAAGATCACCCATCAAATATAAACGAGAACCACATGGTGAATGAGTAGCATCTTGCTTAGTGACAAGTCCATACAAAGTATTCAAATCTTGTCTATCCACCAAATGAAAGATTTCCTTCAAGAAGTTGAACCGCATAGTAGAATTATCCACCAAAAAATAGTGTTAAGCTCCCCATCGGTCAAAGTCCAATTAGTCAACACATCATGAGATCCTCGGAAAAACATCAACAGATCCTTCTCTAATAAAAGTAGACTCATCGGTCTTTAGATTCAAAGGAATACTCACTGAGATTTCTTAACCCTAGATGTATGTGTCTCAATGGATCTCATGATCTCCTTAGAGAAATGTGTTTTCTTTTAGACATCCTTTTCTTCCTCTACACCGTATATAAATCCCCATAGATCTGTAAGATGGTACATCCTCGATTCATCGGTACATCTTTAACATGAGAGGAAGAAGTAGAAGTAGACTTAACTGGAACAATACCACGCAAGGCATACATTATTTCAAGTACTTTTCTGGCCTTCTTAGCTTTAGCAGCTTGTTGTTCAGCTTTCTTACCTAATTTTTTTCCTTTTGTATCAACAGGTGCAACACAAGGCAATGTTTCAAAAGAAAAAATATGAGGTTCAGTAGATTGAACCTTTTCAGTAGATGTTTCAGTAGTAACAACAGGAGAACTCATCTTGGGTGTAACATCATCAAAATTATCTACAATCTCAACTTGCTTTGGTCTCTTTGCTTGAGAACATCCAAAGCACCAAAGCCTCCTTTTCAAATTAGAAGATGGTGTAATATACTTCATAACCCTATGATACATGTTAATCAACTCGGAATCATCTAAAGCCCAAACTTGCTTCTTTGTTAATCCTCTCGATAGATAACACTACTTTGATTATACACCACCATTCTCATATAAGCTTTCATCCGAGTCTTTGTTTGTGGTCTTTCCTCTTTCTTTAGCTTTACGTGCGTGAATGGCTTTTCTTTGTGCAATCTGACTTGCTTCCTTTGATGTCCAAGAGCCATCATTTGAGCAACAAAATTCTCATCACAAAGTCTGCTCCTAAGATACTTTGAGCAAGAGTAGGATTGGATGCGACTTGATTAGTGTAAGTATCCCATTGTGCATCGGTGAACCGAGTAGCCATTGCATCAATTTCTCTTTTCTCTCGGGAGGTAAATTGGTAGCAAACTGATCTTGAAGCATTTGAGCCAATGCTTGACTCTTCTTGATATTATCACACTCACTAGCATTCTTTCTTGTGCTTGCTGTTCTGTTCACTAACAAGATCGATCCAAGCTCTTCATCAATTATGACACCTTTCTTTGTCGTGAGACACCTTAGCGTAATCATCACAAGGATGTCAACAACAGAACATCGGAAGAAACACCCAAATTAGCATCGGAAGAAACATGTTGAGACAAATCTTCAATAGGTGTAGAAAAGACATCAACATTAGGATCTAGGTTAAAACTTCTTCCTACAAGAAATACTTGAGATAATCTGCTTTGAAGGTGAAGGTCTGGTGGTTCTTGAACAAATGAAGCTTGACCATGTTCGAAGCAACATCCTCCATTTGATCGGAAGCACTGCAACATCGACACCTTTGAAGGTTCGGAAGAATCATTACGCAAATACTTTCTTCTCTTTCTTCTAGTAAATGTAATGGGTTTCTTGTTCTTGGAAGATTCAAAGAACAAGTAATGAAGAAACATCGGTCTTAAAGCCACATTAGCGAAAATTTCAAGTGACTCAAATTGAGTATCCTCTTGCTCCTCATCAGAAGAAACCAAAACTCTCCTTTTGTTACTCTTCCCAAGTTGTTCCTCTAAATCCTTAACCTTACTCTTCAGCTCCACAATCTCACCACTAAGAGTAGATTTAGTCTCAGCAAGCTCCTTTTGAGATCAACAACTTCTTTTACAGTCCTGTTGAGCAAAACATATACAAATGTGAGAGTAATAGGGTCCTCAGCTCCACCAGCAGATTGCTCAGTGGTAATGGGAGCATCATTGGACCTCTCAAGAGAAATAATAACATGCTCAATGAAGGAGAACTTTCATTAAATGGTTCCCTAATAGGACTAGGTGTGGCCGATCTATTTAGCTCGATCTCAAACTCATCAATAGAAACATGAGTAGGTGGTGGATTAGGACTAGGTCTAGGTAAAGATGTAGGTGGAGGTTGTTCGGGAGTAACATGTGATGCTTGGTGAGAGTAGAAGGGCCCTCATCAATGGAAACTAATGGATTACCATCAACGGCAACATTGGTAGAAGGTGGATCACCAACAACATTATCCTCATCGACCTCATTGCCTTGAGACAACATAGTCGCTAGCAAAGGATGATGTTCCCCTCATAATGAGTTCTCATTGAAGCAAGCAGTTTAGCGATAAAGCTCTATGGGACAAAAGGCTTGGGCTTGGGTAGTAATTTCTAAAATCATTTGCAAAAACCTAGGGTACATTAAAAACTTATGCTTTTTCCTATGAATATTTTCAACCATATTATCAAAAATAAACTTAGAAAAGTTATAAGTTAACCCCTGAGAAAGACATACAATACCACATCCTAATTAAGTAGAAAATTGGTCCCATCCTCCTGATTTATTGCTTATGCACTGTAGCAATGTGTGTGCCAAAAACCTCCACATAGGGCAAAGCTGATTCTTGAACCATATATCAGTCCTCGTACTCTAGTATCCAAAAGCTCTTAGCCCAGTGAGTATCTCCACAAGATTAGAGTGATAAACCCCATTAACATCGTCCAGCGGAGTCGTCTTCTTATCAACTCTTCGTCACAACATACTGTTCCGTCAATCGTAGCTACAATCTCGTGTCACTTCTTTTCACAAAGAAGCCTAAAATTGTGCAACCAATGATTCATAAATTACTTAGGAGAATGCATTAAAGCATAATGAATCTTTGATCGCTTCAAGAACTCCACCATTGGTTCATAGATTTCATGACCTTTGCTTTTCCCGGATAAGCAACTTTTTATGATCCTTCTTAATTTGAGCGCCATTAGAGAATTTATGAAAGTGGGTTATGATTCACGCTATAGAAAGTGTGTTTAAATCAAGTGAGGTGGGAATCGGTATTTTGAGCGAAGATATGTAAATTGGTTAATAATGGAAGTTACCCAATTGATGGTCAAATATATCGAACTTATGTTGACCATATCTTGCGTGGAAAATAACTTCAACCAATTTCAAACTTAACACTTCATGAAACACGAGTCAAGCTGTCAAGAAGATCAATCGTGAAACAACTCAAGTTGCTAAGTATCCTTCAAGAAATATCTTTTCTTTGTGACACCAACTCACATTAATTATCATAACACCTTGAATCCGTCTATAAAACAATCCCAATGCACACTCGACTCATATCAATTACCTCAATAGTCTTCTCGAACCCTAATTTCACCAAAATACCACAATCATCAACAAAACCATGAATAACAAACCGAGGTTATTGATCCAACCTCATCTCCATCATCAATATCATCATCCGTGATGATTCACCCGATTTTCCCATATCCATATGACCCTCGACCTTTGAAATCCCCATTTCTCCTTTCTTACGAAGATGATAGTATATCGGATCCAAGTGAGTCTTCCGATGACTCGATGACTCCAACAAGGAGAGAACATCACACCCCAACCTTCAACACCTCAACCTCAACCAAGGCCACGTGCTAGAAGAGGTGGTGTTAGCTCTTCTGCGCCATGTTTTGGTGCTTCATCTCATATCGTTTAAGGGAAAGGGTAAAAGGAAGATGGATTGGTTGCTTTATGGTGGAACAGTAGATGGAACTCATCAAGATAATTATATCACACATCCATCTCTCAGATTCATCTTCATCATCTTCATTTTCATCAATCCATCCTTCCCATTTTGATCCTTAGCTTCTTCGTCGATCTTTGGTCATGCATATCCAGCGTTTGGAATAGATGATATAAGCTAGTAGATGATAAGAGCTAGAATAGGTTTAGTAGATCTTGTATAGAAATGATCTTGTATTATCATTTGAAGTTGATTGTAAGTCGTAAGTGGTAAACCTGCTTTCTTGAATGAGTGAACAATTTAACTTCAAGATTTCTTCGATGAAATAATTTGCTCACTTCAGGTTGTTATCTTCAAGATGAAACAAGCTTTTAAGCTTACTTGACCATAACTTAATTGACCAACCATGGTGAACTTCAACTTATATATGCAATCGCAAAAGACATACGAGAAACACACAAACCAAACCAAGACAAACAAACTAAAAGAACATTAGTGGTTAGTGAATATAAACAATAATTTACAAAGTTTACAACATGAATCCTCCCGAGGCATATGCCTCCCCGAGGTTTATGCCTCCCCTTAAACTTTGCGTTAAGGGTTAAGCATACCAATATTGACCACTAGGTGTTGAAACCTTGGTCCATCAAAAGCCTTAGTCAAGAATCGCCCAATTATCATCGATGTGAACCTTAACCACTTTTATCAAATGTTTGTCATATGCATCTCTTATAAAGTGGTGCACGATTTCAATATGCTTAGTTCGACTATGAAAACTGGATTTTAACAATGCATATGGTACTTTGATTATCAATAAAAATTGTTGTGTTCATGAAATTATACCCATAATCCAACAATTGATTTTGTATCCAAAGAACACATCCCACAAAGAATTGGCAACAACAACATACTCGCTTGATGATGAGGTAGCCACAATGGTTTGTTTCTTGCCTTCGCCAAGAAATCAATCTCTTTCAAGGAATTGGCAACCTCGGTTGTGGATCTCCTATCTAGATTTGCACCGGCATAGTCACTATCACTATATGCTTCCAACTTAAAAGGAGACTCTTTGGGTACCAAAGACCTAAATGAGGTTGGCCTTTTAGGTACTTAAAGATCTTCTTGATGCATTGATTGGAAGTAAGTGGAGTGACTTGATGTCTAGAACACACTCACAAAGAAAAGTAATATCGGGCCTTGAAGTCGTCAAATACATCAAAGAACCAATCATAGATCAGATAAGTGAACATTCACGGTTGGATCCGCTTCATTGTTGGTCTTTGTCTTTGGAGTTTCATAAGGTGTAGTGGCGGTCTGACACTCTCCATACCAAACTTCTTCAAGATGTCCTCACATATTTATCCCGACCGATAAAGATACCATCAGTTCTCTGAACTTGGAGACCCAAAAGAAAGTAAGCTCCCATAGCACTCATCCGAAACTCTCCCTTCATCAGCTCCTCAAACTCCCTGCACCAAGCTTCTTTAGTAGATCTAAAAATAATGTCATCCACATAAACTTGCATAAGTATGATGTTTGTGGAATTCTTCTTAAGGAAAAGTATCTTATCAATGGCACCTCTTCTATAACCATGCTTCAACAGAAATGATGAAAGCCTAGCATACCATGCTCTTGGTGCTGATGTAGTCCATAGAGCTTTACAACTTTGTAAACATGATTAGGATGATCCGGGTCTTCAAATCCTTTGGGTTGAGTGACATAAACCTCCTCCTCTATTTCACCATCTGAAAAGCACCTTTGACATCCATTTGATATACCATGTAAGATGCATAGGCCAAGAAAATTCGAATGGCCTCAACTCCGCAAGAGGTGCAAACACTTCATCATAATCAATACCTTCCTCTTTTTCGTATCCTCGAGCTACTAATCTAGCTTTGTTTTAATCACAACACCCTTGCATCCCTCTTATTCTTTAGAATCCATTTTGTCCCAATTGCATACTTGCCATCGTGTAGTGGTACCAAGATCTAAACTTGCGATTTTGAAATTGTTGCATCTCTTCTTGCATTGCTTCAAGCCGACTTGAGTCTTCAAGAGCTTGAGTAACACCTGTTGGTTCCACTTGAGAAAGAAAACAAGCAAATGACAATGCTCAAAGTCGTGTGATTGTCTCTTTTCCAGTTTGAGACATAGGAGAGAAAAGCAACTCGTCCAAATTTAGAACTTGTTACTGACCCTTCTAGTTCTAACAGTGCTAGAAGATCACCAATAATATTGGATTGAGGATGAGCAATGTTGATCCTTTTAGTAGCGATGGGGTTGACTTCAATTGATGTATCAAGATTAGTCACAGATTGGCTCAAAATCGGTGTCATAGGAAGGTGAGGTGAAGATGCCACTTTGGGTTGATGATTTCCAAGATCGAAGGACTTGGAAAGCGTGCATATGGTTCTCCAAAGTCTGAGACACTTTAGTAGACATAGAAGTAGAAGCAATGAGGCTTTCAGCAGATTTATTGATGATGGGAGACACAGGATTACTGTCAGGAGAATCATGGATTCCACTGACTGCTTCTCTTGCAACCTCCCCATTCAGCTTCTCAGCTTCAAGATTAGCTGCATACTCTTGTGTCTGAAGCCTAGCAAGGTCCTCTGCATAATGTGACTCATCTTCACTCTCATCAGAAGTAACCTTTGAAGTATCTCCTGCAAAATGGTTAGGGGAGAAGGAAGGCACAATAATAGGTTGTTCATCATCTTCAAACTCACTGTCAGAGTCAGCATCCATTGTACCAGCATTGTTAGTGGGAGACTCTTGAGTACCTGCATTTTGGTTAGCCATATGTCTAGAATAACCCAAGTAATCAGTTAAGTAATCAAGGTCAAAAGACCAAACATGACCACGTCCTGAACATTCGGCTTGTCTTTTAGAAATCTCGGGTTCAAAGTCTCCTCAATCTTCTTAGCATTTAGATTGTAGACCCTATAAGCCTTACTATGAGTGAATAACCCACAATATAACCATCATCGCCTTTCTCATCAAACTTACCCAAAGGATCACTAGTATTCGAATGGTCACTTGACAACCAAAAGGTTTGAGGTAATGAATAGCAGGAACTTTCCAAAGAGAAGTTCATAAGGTGTCTTGTAATGAGGTCTAGTAATGGATACCTGTTCAAGACATAACACGTTGTGCCAACCGCTTGATCCAAAACATAGTGGGTAGTTTAGAGTGCATGACATTGATCTTGCACCTCTATTAAAGTCCTATTCTTTCTCTCGCCTACCCCATTTTGTTGTGGGGTTCTTGAGTGCTATAGTCCCTTTTATCCCTTTAGACCTCTGAGTTCTATAAGTACAACATTCTTGAACTCATCCCATTATCACACCAATTCCTTTAACCTTTTTGTTCAACTGGTTTTCAACAAGGGTAATGAAGTCTTTCGACGACTTGAGATGTTTCATCCTTAGTCCTCGGAAAGAATACCTAACAAAATCGCTATAGCCATCGGTGATTACCGACAAAAATACTTGTGATCAATGCTTCTAACTTGAGTTTGACCAAAAGGTCCATATGAAGCAATCGAAGAGGTTCGAAATAATGCTCACAAGATAACAACTTTGTATGAGGCTCGTGTTGCTTTCCTTTGTTGAGCAACACAATTATGTTCATTGGTGAAAACTTTGGAAGGAAGACCTTCAACAAGACCCGCTTTGGAAAGTTTGTTTATGGTCTTGAAGTTCACATGAGCCATCCTCCTATGCCATTTAGTAGATTCATCCAGGGATGCTTTAGCCACCAAACAAGTAAGGTTACCTTCTGGTTGAACATCATTTAAGTTGAATGTGTATAGATTGTGATTCCTAGGAACTCTCAGCAGTATTGATGAATCTTCTGGAAGTTTGAAGTCTTTAGATAGCACAAGACATTCATCCTCAGAGAAGAATACTTTGTTCTTAGTGTCACATATTTGTGAGACTGAGAACAAGTTAAAGTGTTGCAGTTCCCTGACATAGTACACATTCTCAAAGTCCAAGAAAGGTGTTTTGATGGTCCCTTTCGAAATGATTCTACCATCACTTCCACCAAAAGTCACATTGCCTCCTCCTTCTATGGAGTGCAGTTATGCATCATATCTCTATTTCGGACATGCTTCTAGAACAACCACCGTCAACAATACCAATGTCCTTATGCTTAAGAGGATGATCCTACAACAACAACAAAATATACAAAATATTAGTACACTATAGGGGCTCAAGTCATCACTAACTCGAGCCCCGCCTCAGGATCATTAGAGGTAGGCCACACGGATGAATAAGATCCACTATTGTTCTTGGGTTTCCATTTACAATTAGGTCCGTTGTATTCCAAGAACAACTCATTGAGGGCTTCACAACAGTATTCCTAGATCCCTTCCCAGTATTCTTAGAGTCAACACATCCAGGCCAATAACCATGTTTAAAATATAAACTAGTAGGTTGCACATATGGTTTAATAATGATCTTCTCAAGGAAATGAAGAAGATTTATTATGGGTTGCCTGTGGAACATAAGGTGGTATATCATTAACATTGGTCCACATTGGTCTAGATTTCTGTTGATTAGCACATACACCCATTCTTTTCTCATAATGTTAGGAATTAGAAAATTCCATAGTGAAGTGTCGGTCACCCCAAATATTATCTAGCATAAGTTAGCTCGTAGACTTGTAGTTATTTACGTTGTTTATCACTTTATTAGTTAGTTATTAGTTTAGTTTAGCGTAGTGTAACACCGTGGAGGAAGGACGGGTCTTTACCCACTGTATCCCTGATCCACAGGCCAATAGGAGGTCGTTATGTTTGTAAGTATAAATACCCCTTCCATCCATGGAAGGGGTGGTGCTTCTCATTTTAATCTAATATTCCCTTTGTGTAAACCTCTAGCAAGAACACCCTCTCTCTACTTTCTCTCTCTAAAATGGAAAACATGTATTTTGATCATCCAAGACCACCCGAATCATCAGCACAATAAATATACGATCCTACAATTGGCATCAGAGCCTAGGTTATGTTGTTGCATTGATTCTCGTGGTTTGTCTAATGTTTTTTTTAAGCAGCTTTGCGGTTTATTTGTTACTCGTGGTTTTCTATTGAGTTTGAATATGTTGTGGTGATGCTTTCTTGTAAAACTGATTAGTAAGTTCTTATATAGTCAAATATGTTTTGTGATACTTTTGATAAAAGTTGTTTTATGTATCCAACTCAGTGTCTTACTGTTTATATCTTCATATTACTGTACTGGGATTTTAAGCTTAGTGAAACAAAGTGGTAATATGGTCAGTTTTACGTGGTCAAAATGAAGCATTCTTATGCAGTTTTTCTGGGTAACATTGAAGTTTTTCTGGGTAATGTTGAAGCTGAACAGTTTTATGGTCAGAAAACTCATCGGAAAAATCTTGATCTTGCTAGCGACTTGTCACTCAGTCCAGATTCATTGAATCATCTTAGCGACTTGTATTTACAAGTGCAGCGACTTGTCATTAGGCTAGCGACCTGGACTCATTTAGCGAGTTATTGTTTTGACTTTTGAGTCAAAAGTCTTATAACTTTGTTTGTTAAGAAGTTAGCGACTTGTAATCCCAAAATAGTAGCGAGTTGTTAATGTCATAAGGGTAGCGAGTTGTTTGAAAATAGCGACTTAGTGTTTGACTATTTAGTCAAATATTTGATGCTAGCGACTTGATAAAGACTTAGCGACTTGACTGTGTTTAGCAAGGCTAGCGACTTGATTGACCGAAATGATGAAGAAGAAGTTTTTGAACATTGACCACGACTCACGACCACTACAGAAGGCTTATACCAAACACTGACTCATTCAACTTCAGTAAACCATCAACTCATCACACCTCTAACTACCACTACTCAAAACTCAAATCATAATAAAATACAAATAGATCTCAGAATAAGTCAACGAAAGTTTTACTTATCTTTATTCAAAGATTGTTCTCGTTGCACTTGTCTCTTCACAGATCAGACCTGACTCAACACAATCAATAATCGATGTGTTTGTGTCTCTACTTGTGTATTCTATTCGAATATAAAGGATCCAGATCTCAGCTTACTCTTTGTGGTTCTTTGAATAATCTAACCTTGGAAGGTCATATCACACAAAAGAGTATATCTTCATAGATCAAGAACACAAAAGAAATACAAGATCTCAGATTCTTATGGATGTAAAGGTGTATCAAGATCCAATCAACCCATATTAAATCATCAAAGATCTTATTCATTTGTCAAATATCCGAACATCGTTGAATCAAGAGTTAAACTATAAAAGATTTCATCTTTAAATTCTTGTTCGGATTAATTGGATAATAACAAAAAGTCAACAATAATCTCAGAACAGTTTTGTGATTATTCAAGGTCAATACAAACCCATCAAAGGTCTATCTCACAAAACTTCATCATCACTGATTATTTGGTTTAAAATATATACGATTCATGAAAAAGATTTTAACAATTATGTTACATCTTTTTCATTGGTTCGTTCATAGTGAAACTTATTCGGAAACTCAAACAAACGGGTAAAAGCAATACCTACCTTGAAGCCATTCGTTAATCACCTTACCATCTCTGTGGCATACATGATTCGCAACTGAAAACCAACCGTGTGGCATCCTTGTTTCGGTTAAGCCATCCCTGTGGCGATCTCATTCTTAGATTTAATGATGAAATGATTCGGTGAAATATGATGGGTGGCGGATTATGTTAGGGTTTGAGTTTTTTTTGAAGGAAGAGAGTTTTAGTGAGAGCAGCTAATGGTGAAAGAGGCGGCTGATATTGTATGAGATAATTTAGGGTTTGATAAAATGTAAGGATGGGATTATGTGAGATAGGCGATGTTATATACACCCGGTTGTTTAGGGTAAAATGTGTGTATATGATGAGTGTGTAAATACTCATCATTTTTGGTTAAATCTGAACTGCAAAACGTTTAAAAATGCTCAGAAATGCATCAAAATACTGAAAGTATTCCAAAATTGCATTTTATATGTTTCGGATGCAAAATGTTCAAAATCGATGAAAAATGAGCTAAGTTTGCATAATTGGCGCTTTAGTCCCCAAGTTTCTAAAATTGTCGAAATAGTCCCTGAGTCCTAATTTCAAAAGTAAAAATCACCAAAGGTCCTTTTTAAATCATAACTTGTCAAAATCAGTCCTTTGGTGAAAAATATTAAAATTTTTGAGAAATTACAAAATTAGTCCTTCAAGTTTAAAAATTGGCAGAAATGGCCCTTGGAAATTGGAAAATGGCAAGTTTGGTCCTTGTACTTTTTGAGATTGTCACTTTTAGCCCTTGGAACAACTTTGCAAAATTGGCAGAACTGGTCCCTCAAAATTCAGAAATTGCACAATAGTCCCTTGTCATTAATACCCTTTTAATACCTTTGGACCCTTGTCAAAACTAATGTGACCCCTGCCAACCCTTTTGGACACCCTGTCATTAACCAATTTGACCCCCCTTGCATTATTAATCCTCGGTCAAACCAAATGGTCAAACCACCCCAAACGCGCCAAAGTCTCATCTTCTCAACTGCTTCTCTGCAACAAGCTAACACCCATCCCCCCTCCTCACCTCCACTTATCCTTGTTCCCCCCACCTCAACTAACTTCCAAGGAGCATTAAATGCACCTCTTATCCCCTCACTCAACCCCAACTGTCAAATATTCATTTTGGCGCCAAAATCTGTTTCAACGGCCAAGATCAATTCTTGCAATCCAATGGTCATGAAATATAGTGGGATATGCTCAGAAGGAGGAGAGAAGATGTTTTGGTTATAAAAAGAAGCTAAGGGAAGCAAGTGAAAAGGAGTCTTGTAGTTTTTATATTTTTACTTATGTCGTTTTTAATTCAAAGCTCTTAATTTAGTGTAAATCCTGTAATATTTTGTTAATTTGTATCAAACTAAAGTGTTTAAGTGTATTGCAACTAATTTCAAGCATCAATTTCAGTTTGTGTTTACAATTCATATTTTATGTCCACTGTTGAAATTTCCATTTCAAAGTCTTGTATACAAACTCTCATTAGCTTATTTTTAAGCTCAAACAGGTTTATATTAGCTTATTATAGCTTGTTATAAGCTTGTACTCAAGTTTTAAGCTACATTGGTTCTTGGTCAAAGAAAGTCAAACGGGGCAAAAATGGTAAAAGAAATGGAAATGGGTTGAAGCAGCCATGGAATTGGGTTAATTTAGAGTAATTGGGTTGGTTTAGAATAGGTAGTGGTTCTGGTTTCACAGGTTTCAAGCCATAGTGGCTAAGGACTTTTTGTAAGTGAATTTCAAGTCTCATTGCAAAATCTGTTTTTTGTAGTTATAACTAGTTCTAACCTATTTAATTAGTTGTACTTAGGTTAATTTAACTTAGTTTGATCATTTATTTTAGCTAGTTAAGTAGTTTGTGTCATATAATTTGCAAATCAGTTGTTAAGGTGTGTTTGGAATTGCTGCTATATCTGTCTTAGAGGTGTATGCAGTGGAGAAAATATGTTGGTTCATGCTTGATAAGTCTATTTGCACTCATTTCTGTCAATAACTTGGGCCTGCACACTCTAAAAGTCAACATTACAAAAAATCCATCTCAACTGCTTATCTATTGTAGTTTTGGAAAATCAAAAGGTTGTTTTGTGTTTAGAATTCCTAGACATTGCTTGCATTGAGTTTGTTTCATCATACAACATCAATATCAGTCCAAAAATCAAGCTCAAAGTTCAAATAAGTCAACAATACAAAACTGCTTAAAAAGTCAAAAAGTTGAAAAAGTCACTTTGAGCCCAAATGGAGTGATTTTTCTTGGATTCATTTCTGAGCCAAACTTAGTGAAATTTTGGTTTTAAAAAGCTCAACTGGTCCTTTTCTTATTAGCATTTTTACATTTTGTGAATTTTTATAAGTCTCAAACATGCTTGTCAAAATGTATCTACATGCCTGCAAGAGGACTTGAATCTGCAGGTTTTGTGCGGTTCTTGCAGCCCTTGCACAGAGCTCAAGAGAGCTTATCCAGGGCTCTAATTTGGTATTTAAGTACTTAGCCAGGTCCTTTTGAGGTTCCCACTATTGCTTTCTAGTTTCTTACTTATTTGAGTGCTTATTTTCATGTCCAAAGTAGGCACCTCAAAACTGTTTTTGCACAATAAGCTCACATCATCAAATCTTTGTAACTTGTAATCCAGAGGTTATGGCTTGTTGTTTTTAGTTGCTTTAGAGTTCTTTTAGCTTATTCAAGCTTCTGTAACAGTTTGGTGCTTGTTTGTGGTTGTTGGCTTATCCTAAGTGCTTATTTATAAGCACATTCCACTGCAGCCTCATTTTCCTCCACACAAGCCTCTGTTTTTCTATTTTTCCTAAATTCCTAATATTATTTTAAGCTTATCTTGAATTTTCATATTTTCCTAGTCGGTTTAGTATTTTCTTGATTTAATTCGGTTTTAAGCATTTTAAATAGCTTTTAATCCAATTAATTCGAAAAATTTCAAAAAAATAATTTTCATCTTTCTTAAGTTAAGATAAATATAAAAGCCAAAAATATTTTTCAGATTTTCTTAGTTGAATTTGTATTTTTAAGTAATTTAAGTAGTTTTAAATAGTTTTTAATTCATAGAAAATAGAAAAATAATCAGAAAATTACATAAATAGTTTTGAAAATTCTCTTTTGTTATTTTAGATTTTTCCAAGTCATAATTTTATTTTTCTAGCTTTATTTCCTATTTTCTTGTGTTTTAGGCTATTATTTAATAATTAAAAATAGTTTTTAATTAATAATAATTAATTTATTAGTTATAAAAATAATTTTCTTTTTCTCTATATTTTATTTTATCATTAGGTTTGTAAAATATCATTTTCATATTTTTAGGATTAATATTGCTTTAGTTTCATATTTTCATTTATACGTCGTAGTTTTTTAATTCGGTTTGTAAAACATAAAATCAAAAACATCATTTTAAAAATAGTGATAGCGTTTATTTAATAATTTTTTATCTTTTAATTTTCTTTAATTTGCATTTAAGCCCTTGTAGTTTATGTGCTTTTACGTAGTTATAAATATTCAAATCCTCTTTTCGATTCAAATCTCTATCACTATATCGTTTGGTGATCCATTGCACTCGTTGGGACATAACGACCGGGAAACACTATACTCCCGGATCTTCATTGATTTTGTGCTTGAACTATTTTAAGTTTGTTACGATCGGCCATTCACAAGTGGCGGCTTGAGTGATAAAACTTGATTTTCTCAAAGATGATCAAATTTTAGGCGCCATTCTTGAGTCAGTCTTGATTATCTTCCATCTAGCAGTTAGTGATTTGAAAATTCACTCTTTGTTCATACCATCCATCCATCCATATATATATATATCCATATTTTCTTATAAAAATCCCCAAAAACCCAAAAACATCTCAAAACCTATAAAACACAAAAATATTTTTCTTTTGTTTTTCTATATATGTATAACCATAAAACTCAAAAATAATCTTCTTTCCCCAATTTCATAATTCCCTTCCTTGACTCGAGATCCCTTAGAGTTAACTCTAGTGCATCTTTTCGTTCTTCTAGATCATTGAGTCCTTTGTGTGATCTAGCGAAATTCCTAAAGACGTTCTCGTGAGCGTCTTGCTCAAATAGTCGAACCCGAGATTCATACTATTTCAATCAACAATATGGCGATTTAGGCACTATGGCGGAAATGCTCCAAGCACCCACCGAGGGTTATGGAGATGCCATCGTTTTACCGATAATCAATTCGATCACTTGAATTGAAGACACATTTGATCACACTTGTGTCTACAAATCAATTCCACGGGTTTGATCGTGAAGACCGTATGCACACATCCGTTGGTTTAACAAGTTGACTTCAACTATCAATTTCAAGGATGTGCCACAAAAGTCATCAAGTTGATGCTTTTCCCATTCTCACTTGAGGGACGGCCCGAATTTGGTGGAAAAAGAACCCCTCGATCTATCGAAACATGGGAGGATCTTGTTCAAAAGTTTGTTAATTATTTCTTCCTCCATCAAAGACGACTAATCTTAAAATGAAATTTCGGATTTCGTCAAAATTTCGATGAAAACTTTGGAGGCATGGGAGATATTCAAAGATCTCCTTAGGAAATGCCCCATCATGAATTCACGAGCTTCAACAAGTCAATATCTTTTACAATGGGTTGAGCAGTAACGATCAAGATTCTTTGAATGCACCGCGGTAGCAATATCTTGAATCGTAGACCTAAAGATGTGATTGAGATTTGCGAGCAAAATCAAAGTTCCTATTTCTATAACAAAGTCAATACTCCTAACATTCCTGCTTCTTCATCCAATAAATCTTACGAGTTAGCGACTCGATAGCCGCTCTAACGGATGCCATCTGTTGTATGATTAAGGATGTTAAGAAATCAAAAGCGAAATTCATAAGCGAGAACCGGTCAAAGCCGTAAACAAGGTGTGTGAAACTTGTAGTGGTCCACATGCGTATTATGATTGTCAAGCAACCGATGCTTCCTTTTACCAAGCTCCGTAGCTTGGTAAACCATAATCAATACCGACCACGGTGATCCTCACTACAGTGCACCTAGCGGTATGACACCACCGTTTTCCTCTGTGCAAAACCATGGCAATCAAAATCGCTTTGTTCGAATCAAGGACAAAATTTCAATAACTCTCAAAATTTCAATCAAAACCGGAACAATTTCAACCAACCATATCAAGCTCCTAATCATCAAAGTTATCAACAACCTCCTCAAGCTCCCATGCCAAATGACTTCATGAAAATTCTTGAGTCAAACATACGATCAATGCAAACTCGGATCAATAACATGAGAGTTGTGCTTAAAAAGGAAATTGATACCACAATGTCTCGTGAGAAAATGAGTTAAAGAATATGATGAGCGGTTTCATGAACATGAATATGAACAAAGCTTCATCATCTTACGGAGGACTCCCAAGCAATACAATTCCTAATCCCAATGCCGAGTTGAAAGCCGTCACCACTCGTAGTGGTAAGATGCACAATGGACCTTCGACTCCAATGCCCCTCCTCCTGTAGCATTGAGTCAAGTTACCAAGGATACAACGGAAAGGTGCAATTCTCAAGCCCACGGTATCAAGCACGTCCCACCTTCGGTAGTCCAAGCTTTAAGTCGGAACCCGAAGTTCGAAGAAAAATCTGAGCGAGAAAACACTTCCGTCCGGCTCAAAAGTCTAGTCGACTTCCTTACCCAACAAGAATGAATGATGAGAAGCTCAAAGAAAAAACAAAGAGCAAATGGAAAATTTTTCCAAATCTTCAATGAGCTTCACTTTGATATAAGCTTCGTTGATGCTCTCGTTCTAATGCCTAAATTTGCATCCACGCTAAAGGCTTACTCACCAACAAAGATAAGCTATCGAGATGGCTAAAACTCCTCTCAATGAGCAATGCTCGTGTCCTTCTCAAAGCTTCCCAAAAGCTTGAAGACCACAGGCGATTTCTAATCCGTGTGATTTCTTGGGGATGGTTCAATGCTCCGCCTTGGCGATCTTGGCGCTAGCATTAACCTCATGCCACTCTCGGTATGGAAGAAAGCATCTCTGCTAAACTTTCATCCACTTGTATGACACTCGAGCTAGCGGACCGTGCCATAACTCGTCCACTTGGGATGGCGAGGATGTCGTGATGAAAGTGGGAAAGTTTCACTTTCCTCTTGACTTTGTTGTAGTAGACTTGATGCAGGATCCTAGAGTTCCCTCATCCTGGGAGAGCTTTCTTGAGAGCAGTGGTGCTCGATTGATGTGTTTCTTGAAGAGTTGACCATATGGGTTGACAACGAAGAGCTCGCATTGAATATCAACGAACTCCAAACCTCTGTCCAAGCAGTGTTGCCACAATTGATCAAAAATCGAAGATTCAATGCAACACTCTCAAATTTCACGGTTAAGAGGTTTTCAAAAGCGTCATGAGTTAAAAGCTTTGAAAATCAACCTGGTTCAAACAAATGGTTTGAAAGTTGTACGTGGAAATCAAAAGTGTTCTTGATGATGATGATCTAGAATCGGAGACTTCATCGGAAGTGGTGGAAATTGCTAGCTCTAAGAGCACACCACTTGTCCCACCTCCGGAATCGGTTTGTCGCGTCGAGTTTGTTAACTCGTGGATGAAACCAAACTCTCTTGATTTCATCCGAGTTGGATGATGATGTTTGTGATCCAATGGGAGACATTCTTCCCATTGATGAATTGCTCAAAATGATCCATCATCTTCTAGTCTTATTCTCGACTCTTCCATCCCTTCTCTCACTCCGATGAGGAAGATGACAACTTTGGAATGAAGTCGATGCCTTTCTTAGTGATGAGTCAATTCCAGCGGAATTGATAATACTACTTTGATCAGGAGGAGACATCCTTTTCTAGAAAATCATTGATTGAAGAACCGTTTCCCACCCTCCTCCGGACATCTTCTTAACAATCACCATATAAACTTCAAGTTTAAGCTTAAAATGTCAAAGCGGTGATTTGCTTCTCTCGATGAGGAATGGACTTACATTCTCATGTCGTCTTTATTCCATTCTTCACGAGATGGTGTGGTTGCTCTTTCCTTTTCTCTTTCGGAATGAGGACACCATCTTTGACCCGGTATCATCCCTTATAGTTTCTACTATTAACAATACCGCGGTTATATCTCATCGGTGTGGAACTTTCTGATGTTCATATGTTTATTAACATTGTGAACGAAAGTCCAATCGAGATTGGTTTTCCACGTTACTTTCCCCATGAACAAATGAATGCGGGGATCGAGTCAAGCTAGCGACTCGGTAATCACAAACAGTAGCTAAACATGGGTTTTCACCCATGTGTTCCACCCTAGTGTGGGGGAGTTGCCCCACATGTTGTATATAAGTTTTCTAAAAAAAAAAAAAAACTT
This sequence comes from Chrysanthemum lavandulifolium, assembly GCA_022545495.1. Taxonomy (NCBI): domain Eukaryota; kingdom Viridiplantae; phylum Streptophyta; class Magnoliopsida; order Asterales; family Asteraceae; genus Chrysanthemum; species Chrysanthemum lavandulifolium. The sequence continues at coordinate 73,775,496 of CM040243.1, forward strand.
TCAAATAATGGCGTAGTATTTCCTTTTCGTTCTTTGTTTCGGCATAACGGTACTTTGAATATTGAGGGCAATATTCATTTCTAATTGTGGGGGAATTCTCACGAATTTTATCATGTAATTATACCACCTAATTCCCGTTTTGGCCAAAATTTTTTGGAGTAAGTGTTTTGACTTACTCAATTGGTTATCGATCCGCCTTGTCTAATAAACAAAAGGATTGGCTAATCCGAGAGCAAACGGCTCTTGGTAAAGATATCTCAAATCCGTTGACTGACTTGCAATTTGCCCAAAATTGTATGGTATTCATTCACCATATCCTAAAAAGTGAAGAGTTGGCTAGCCCGCAAGTTTATGGCTTGTGGTAAAGGCGATGGAAAAACCATAATTGGTAATCGACTCACCAAAGATAATATTGATAATTTATCTAAGAGTTGGCTAGTCCGAAGCAAACGGCTTACGGTAAAGACAAATAAAATCATTGGAAGTGGTGGTTTGCTCAAAATCACATAGTTATCGATGTACCATGGTTCTTACTTGAATGAAACATTTGGCTACTCGAGTAATGTCTTTTGGTAAAGAGATTCAAATCCATTAAGTTTTCTCAAAAGATTGCTAGGGACTAGCAATAGTTTAGTGTGGGGATTGATGAGTGTGTAAATACTCTTCATTTTGGTTAATCTGAGCGCAAAAACGTTTAAAAATGCTCGAAATGCATCAAAATCTCGAAAATATTTCAAAATTGCATTTTATATGTTTCGGATGCAAAATGTTCAAAATCGGATGAAAAATGAGCTAAGTTTGCATAATTGGCGGTTTAGTCCCCAAGTTTCTAAAATTGTCGAAATAGTCCACGAGTCCTAATTTCAAAGTAAAAATCACCAAAGGTCCTTTTAAATCATAACTTGTCAAAATCAGTCCTTTGGTGAAAAATATCAAAAATTTTGAGAAATTACAAAATTAGTCCTTCAAGTTTAAAAATTGGCAGAAATGGCCCTTGGAAATTGGAAAATGGCAAGTTTGGTCCTTGTACTTTTTGAGATTGTCAATTTTAGCCCTTGGAACAACTTTGCAGAATTGGCAGAACTGGTCCCTCAAAATTCTAAAATTGCACAATAGTCCCTTGTCATTAATACCCTTTTAATACCTTTGGACCCTTGTCAAAACTAATGTGACCCATGCCAACCCTTTTGGACACCCTGTCATTAACCAATTTGTCCCCCCTTGCATTATTAATCCCCGGTCAAACCAAATGGTCAAACCACCCCAAACGCGCCAAAGTCTCATCTTCTCAACTGCTTCTCTGCAACAAGCTAACACCCATCCCCCCTCCTCACCTCCACTCATCCTTGTTCCCCCCACCTCAACTAACTTCCAAGGAGCATTAAATGCACCTCTTATCCCCTCACTCAACCCCAACTGTCAAATATTCATTTTGGCGCCAAAATCTGTTTCAACGGCCAAGATCAATTCTTGCAATCCAATGGTCATGAAATATAGTGGGATATGCTCAGAAGGAGGAGAGAAGATGTTTTGGTTATAAAAAGAAGCTAAGGAAGCAAGAGAAAAGGAGTCTTGTAGTTTTTATTTTTACTTATGTCGTTTTAATTCAAAGCTCTTAATTTAGTGTAAATCACTGTAATATTTTGTTAATTTGTATCAAACTAAAGTGTTTAAGTGTATTGCAACTAATTTCAAGCATCAATTTCAGTTTGTGTTTACAATTCATATTTTATGTCCATTGTTGAAATTTCCATTTCAAAGTCTTGTATACAAACTCTCATTAGCTTATTTTTAAGCTCAAACAGGTTTATATTAGCTTATTATAGCTTGTTATAAGCTTGTACTCAAGTTTTAAGCTACATTGGTTCTTGGTCAAAGAAATTCAAACGGGGCAAAAATGGTAAAAGAAATGGAAATGGGTTGAAGCAGCCATGGAATTGGGTTGATTTAGAGTAATTGGGTTGGTTTAGAATAGGTAGTGGTTCTGGTTTCACAGGTTTCAAGCCATAGTGGCTAAGGACTTTTTGTAAGTGAATTTCAAGTCTCATTGCAAAATCTGTTTTTTGTAGTTATAACTAGTTCTAACCTATTTAATTAGTTGTACTTAGGTTAATTTAACTTAGTTTGATCATTTGTTTTAGCTAGTTAAGTAGTTTGTGTCATATAATTTACCGTCGAGTTGTTAAGGTGTGTTTGGAATTCTTTGCTATATCTGTCTTAGAGGTGTATGCGATGGAGAAAATCTGTTGGTTCATGCTTGATAAGTCTATTTGCACTCATTTACATCAATAACTTGGGCATGCACACTCTAAAAGTCAACATTACAAAAATCCATCTCATTGCTTATCTATTGTAGTTTTGGAAAATCAAAGGTTGTTTTGTGTTTAGAATTCCTAGACATTGCTTGCATTGAGTTTGTTTCATCATACAACATCAATATCAGTCCAAAAATCAAGCTCAAAGTTCAAATAAGTCAACAATACAAAACTGCTTAAAAAGTCAAAAAGTTGAAAAAGTCACTTTGAGCCCAAATGGAGTGATTTTTCTTGGATTCATTTCTGAGCCAAACTTAGTGAAATTTTGGTTTTAAAAAGCTCAACTGGTCCTTTTTCTTATTAGCATTTTTTTACATTTTTGTGAATTTTTTATAAGTCTCAAACATGCTTGTCAAAATGTATCTACATGCCACATGCAGAGGGACTTGAAGCTGCAGGTTTTGTGCGAGTTCTTGCGCCCTTGCATGAGCTCAAGAGAGCTTATCCGGGGCTCTAATTTGGTATTTAAGTACTTAGCCAGGTCCTTTTGAGGTTCCCACTATTTCTTTCTAGTTTCTTACTTATTTGAGTGCTTATTTTCATGTCAAAGTAGGCACCTCAAACTGTTTTTACAATAAGCTCACATCATCAAATCTTTGTAACTTGCAATCCAGAGGTTATGGCTTGTTTTTTTTAGTTGCTTTAGAGTTCTTTTAGCTTATTCAAGCTTCTGTAACAGTTTGGTGCTTGTTCGTGGTTGTTGGCTTATCCTAAGTGCTTATTTATAAGCACATTCCACTGCAGCCTCATTTTCCTCCACACAAGCCTCTGTTTTTCTATTTTTTCTAAATTCCTAATATTATTTTAAGCTTATCTTGAATTTTTCATATTTTTCCTAGTCAGTTTAGTATTTTTCTTGATTTAATTCAGTTTTTAAGCATTTTTAAATAGCTTTTAATCCAATTAATTCAGAAAAGTTTCAAAAAAATAATTTTTCATTTTCTTAAGTTAAGACAAATATAAAAAGCCAAAAAAATATTTTTTCAGATTTTTCTTAGTTGAATTTGTATTTTTAAGTAATTTAAGTAGTTTTAAATAGTTTTTAATTCATAGAAAATAGAAAAATAATCAGAAAATTACATAAATAGTTTTGAAAATTCTCTTTTGTTATTTTAGATTTTTCCAAGTTATAATTTTATTTTTCTAGCTTTATTTCCTATTTTCTTGTGTTTTAGGCTATTATTTAATAATTAAAAATAGTTTTTAATTAATAATAATTAATTTATTAGTCATAAAAATAATTTTCTTTTTCTATATATTTTCTTTTATCATTAGGTTTGTAAAAATATCATTTTCCTATTTTTAGGATTAATATTGCTTTAGTTTCATATTTTCATTTGTACGTCGCGTAGTTTTTAATTCCAGTTTTGTAAAAACATAAAATCAAAAACATCATTTTAAAAATAGTGATAGCGTTTATTTAATATTTTTTTATCTTTTTAATTTTCTTTAATTTGCATTTAAGCCCTTGTAGTTTATGTGCTTTTTCTGTAGTTATAAATATTCAAATCCTCTTTTCAGTTCAAATCTCTCGATCACTATACGTTTGGTGATCCATTACTGACTTCGTTGGGACATAACGACCGGGAAACACTATACTCCCATATCTTCATTGAGTTTGTGCTTGAACTGTTTTAAGTTTATTACGATCGGCCATTCACAGTGGCGGCTTGAGTGATAAAACTTGATTGGTTCGTAGATGGTCGATATCAGATTTTTTAAAGGCGGATCTTGTGTTAATTTTTCTTTGGGCCGAAACAAGATTAGGTGGATCTTACTTAAGTTTGTTTATTGGTCTTGGACCGTGTGTTTGATATTACTAATCTCATATTGGCCTCGATTGTCTTAATGGACCGTATGATGTCTTATGATGATTAGTAAACTTGGGTTGGACCATGTGTTGTAATGTGCTTGGACCGGATAGTATTTTTTTAGGCTCATGTAAATTGGTTGTTTATTGATGAGGATGATAATGTTAGACCGGGTCGTTTGGTGCTAAATAGAATCTGGATGTTTTTATGAGGTAATTGGTAATATTGGATATAGTTATGGTCCGGGTCTTCGTTGGATATTGTTTCAAGTTTGTGTATATGAATTTATGGTGTATTTATGAGCTGAGAGCTGTATTCTGATGATGAGTTTTGATGACGAGATCTGTAAGTTTTTATTATGAGATGGGGTCATGAGATTCATTGTGATATGTGATTTGGCACTCTGGTTTATGCATTTTCACGAAGATTTTTTTTTCACGGCTTGATTTGATGATTGGAAAAATGTTGACTACGAGGTTGTTTAGACGGTATTTCTTATTTGAATTTGAAGTGAGGTTTTTCGGGCAAGTTTACTTATTTCGTCTTCTTTCTTTCTACCCTTCCGCGAAGATGACTTGTTTCCGCGTTTAAAGAATGTGATAAAGACTTGGCTATTTAGTTACTTTTGTGATTCTTTCTCACTTGACCCACAATGTAACTATCACTTCGGTGTCTCACACGGTTGAGGATACTTCAAGAGGTTTTGTACATTGGGTACACCGTTTCTTTTTCACAAGGATTAGTACAAGCTTAAGTAACAAATCTAGAGAATTTTTCATCATGTTCAAGTTTGATATATCGGGTTTACTTTAACAAGTGGTCACAGCAAATAGCCGACTGAATACGTGAATGATGTGCTACCATAGTGTTTACTGAATGGGTGTTGATGTTGTTGATGTTGGATAATAAACCGTTGATGAACCACTGCATGTTCCTCTAAAAACAGATATTCACCGAAACCAAAATTGTCATAACACATTCAAGTCGACATTGTTTACGGTTTTGTCTTGATTTTGTAAAATCCCGAAAAAAACTATTTCTCGGTTTAAATCATAGGCGTGTAAAATCCGTAACAATGGAAACATCTAGTAATTGTAAAGTGCATTTCGGATCTATCTTACGGTTTATTCTTGGTTTTGTAAAATCCCATGAAAAACTGCTTCTCGGTTTAAACCATAGAGTTGTAAAATCCGTATTGATGGAACCATCACGGAGAAAAGGAAGGTGTATTTGAATTTTTCGATCTTTGGTGCTACGGTTTCTGCTTCAAAGAAAGGATAAAAGGGTGTACTTCATGAATTGGGTGTGTGTTTGGGTTGTCTTCATAGCAATTTGGTTATTACTTGGTTTTTAGGGGTTATGTGTTTTAACCATGGTCGGGATGAAAACCATTATCAAAGTTCATTTAAATGTCAAAGAAGGCTATATTTGAGCTTTTAACAAGAAGATGTGACAACGGAGTTAATTCACTATTATTCATTTGAGGTTGAAGTGAAATATCACGGGCGAGTGTACTTAGTATCTGAAGGTATCGGGGATGGTTGGATGAAGATTCTTCATGATCCTTGTTCGAACTTATTATCAAAAACGAAGACTTGGAAATCTAGTTATTTTTTGGGAGTCTTTTTTCTTTTACCACGGGGGGAAATTGGGCTCGTATCACCACAAAATGACTATCACTTTAAGGAGTTACGTTATAGTGCTCAGTGTCACATTCGATTGTGGATTTTCAAGAGGTAATGTACGTCTTATACTTGATGGTTGGTTGGTTGAAGAGTATAGACTACATAGAGAGTACTTAGAGATGCTAATGGAAATTGGCACCGCTCTTTGTTTCATATGTGCAAGTTTAAGTAATGAGTTCGGGATAGTGTACTTCAGGGTCAAATTCATTATATTGGGTTTTCTCCATCAGCTGTCATGACAAAGAGCCTACAGAATGATAATGGGGATATTTACATGTTTTGCTAAGAAAGCTGAAAAGAGAGAGATTATGACGTATGAACACAACAATTCATGCCTCGTTCTCTAAAGAAAAGAAAAGTGTACGTTTCAGTGTGCTTTATCTTCCGAAGAAGAGAAATCTTCTTATGACGTATGAACACAACAATTCATGCCTCGTTCTCTAAAGAAAAGAAAAGTATGCGTTTCGGTGTGCTTTATCTTTCGAAGAGAAATCTTCTTATGACGTTTGAACACAGCAGTTCAAGCCTCGTACCTAAAGAAAAGAAAAGTATGCGCTTGATGCGCTTTATCTTGAAGAAGAAATCTTCTCTATTATGACCATTCTCATCAACATGCTTCATGCTTTTTCCATGCGCTTAATCATCAAGTGAATCGGGCTACCACTGATTGTTTTCTGATTCCACTTTCTCAACTATAATGACGATGGCGACATCCTGTGCTAATTTTGCGGGGGAGAAGTGTGAATAGAACATTTGAATGATATTCACTTATTCAATCAAGAATGGCAACTCCGTATGCAATTCTTGAGGGGGAGAAGAAGTGTGAAATTAATGCATGGTTGATATTATATGAGAATAAATGGTCAAACGGCTCCAAACTCATGTAAGAACCGAGCTTCTTCTTCTTATCGGGTCATCTTCACATGGAGTTTTCTTCTAAGAGTCGTTAGTTGACATCTTCATAAGCTGATATGAGTTTATTGACAAAGTGCTTCCGGTTAATGCTTCACGTGCACATCAACATGATGATTCCAAACAACCTTCAGTTCTTGTTTGATGTGATTGTTTGCTTGGTGTTACCATTTGTGTGTTCGTTGCGGCTGTTCTTGATTTCCTTGATGAACATCTTTCTGTTCTTGTTTGATTGGGAGGATTTTAGTTAAGGGATTTGCAAGATGTAAGTTGATTGGGATGCTTTTGGTGATGTTCTTGTTTTGGTGAGTTGAAGATGTTAACTTTCTATTCCCAATGGACAATCTTGAAGAAGGTCGAGTCTACGATCGGTTCTACATATTCGCTACATGTTAGAAGACTAAAGACGAGTTGCATTTAACGATCTAAAGACTTCTTCTTAATCAAGGCGGTTATCAAAAGATTGTCGGTCTAGGGAGAGCACTAATGGGGGAATGTGATATGTCAAATTTAATCCCCAATTAGACTTGCTCACATTTTTCAAAGACATGTTGATTCTCACAAAGACTTCAAGCGATCTTCTCAACAAATTTCAAGTATTTGGGCATTCAAAGAGTTCTTGATTACAAGTATCAAAACCGAGAAAGGGGAAGGAGACAAGCATCTAAGCGAGTAAACTTGATGTACTTAATACTTCTAAGTGATTGAAGATATCCGGGAAAACAAATGTCATGACCGCAGAGAAACTCAAGGTCTTACTCATCAGGCGTTTAGTGTTCTTATTCCAACTATGTGGGGAAGAGATGGAAGAGTTAGTTTACGAAGATGAAAGAGGTACACAAGTGTATGATGATTTTGATGTTATCACAATCATCGGGGAAAGAGATTGTGTACATTGGGGATGTTCATTGTTTTACTTGAGGGCTAAATCGGTGATTCGAGATATAATCACTTATTCGGAGTTGAAGATCCGCATGATAGTCCTCCATGAGAGATAATCGATGATTCGACTGCCTCTTCAATGTTATCGGTTATTCTCTCTTTGGGCATTTGGGTACTTGGTTCTTGAGCTTCATACACTTTCTTGAGGAGAAAAGTATACATCGGGGTTATTCTTTGGCTATTGGACTTAATCGCTACTTGATGGTATAAGTTTCTTTTTCTTCGGGTATGTGTATTCGGGTTCGTGAGCTCTAGTCTAAGAGACTGACTGCATCAATTCATCTACTTGGGAAAGTGTTCTCTTGGCAACTCGTTGGGGATGCATTGCTTCAGACTTCAGTGGTAATGAAATTTGAGAAGAGTTATTTATGTGTGGGATGATACGTTGTTGTTCTTGTTGATGATATAACCTCGAACGAAGAATCACAGTGATTTATCTTGAAAGGAGCAGCGGGATTTATGATAATGGTGAGCTTCTTTGTGCACCTGGCTAAAGCAAGCTTGAAATAGAGCTTGAATCTGCTCGACTAAAGGATTTTCGGTTTGGGGGAAGCGCAAAGTCTCACTTTCAGATGGTTCAATTTCTTTCTTTGATTCAAGAGCCCTAGAAGCTTTGGTGGTGAATGTTTAAGAGTTGATGACTTCTATCTTCTACGACGTGCTGCTCGATATCCTTATCTCGGTACTCGTATCATCATCTTCTTTAACTATATCATCTTCTCTATCTTTGTATATATTTATCTGAAAAACAAAATACAAAAATATAAAACCAACAAAAACAAAATACAAAAATATAAAACCAACAAAAGAAAATAGAAAAATATAAAACCTTCAAAAACCCATAAAAATCAGAAAATTTCAAAAATACCAAAAATATGTTTTCCTAGACATGTCTTCTGGTATCGATAACATCTACGGTCTTAGAAATGTCATTCAATAATGACACGGGACCATAGATGAAGTTCGAAGGGGAGGTGTAAATATTTCTTTCAAAACATGTCTCTAAATATGGCTTCAGATATTTGATTGTAACCGTGCTAAACCTATAGCTTCTGATTATTTCGGTGTAACACAGGCTTCAAAAATGGCTTGCTATTATTTACGATAGCAACCCGTTTTTCAAGAAAGGAAAGTGCTACGCTTAAGCGATTTTCACAAAATTCGTGCACTTATCCTAAAAAAATGAGGAAAGTATGTTGAAGGATCTTTGTTCCTACACAAATGTTTTCCGTCTAAAATTCTTCGAGAAAAATATTTGTTTTAACAAAATGGTGGAAAATGAGTTGCTTGTAAATCAATCGATTCGAGTTTTCGTTAAAATTGAAAACTCAATCAATGACTTGACTTTTAAAATTTTCGAAATGAGTCATTGATTGAGGGAAGAATGTTTTCAAATCTATATCATCTAACGGACTTTCTTAATTATCCAACGTGCTTAATTAAAAATGATATTTGCCTGTGTCAAAGGACTAGGAATTTAGGATATGATTGTTAGGATTAGATGATTAGAGTTTGATGAACACATAAAATCCCATGCTTTATATGATCTGATTGATATGTTGAATTGACTCTTATTAGTCGATTGCTGTTTGGGTGATGTCGACCACCATATATATGTATGTGTGTTCACTAACGTATGCAGGTATATTGTTATATAAGAATGTTCCCGATCCGGATCCCATAAATGAAGATGATTGGATGCCGAAAGGAAAGGGTAACGATATCTTGGGTTGACAAATGAAGAAAGCGAGCTTAATTTGACTTCAATGGAGAGTTGGCATGAAATGCAACGTAAGAGGTCTCATTGCATCGTGAGATGGTTTTCTTGACAAGTGAAGAAACGGAGCTTAATTGACCTCGGTTGGCATTATAATGCAACGTAAGAAGTCTCATTGCTTCAGTGACGGTTTTCTTCAAGCCCTACGGCAACAACATAAGCTTCTCAACCACCTAACGTATCTTTGTGCAGGATACCATTTTTAAACAATTTTGATAATATTTGATTAAATTGTTTTGAAAATGGAAAAATATTGTTTTGAAAATAAATTGTACTTAATTTTGAAAATCACCGGTCTTCTTTTATCAAAACCTTAGTCACTCAATTATTGACTTCTGTCATGGATTGAGGGGGAGAGTGATTTAAAATAAAATATTTTCAAACAATATTTCTTCATAAAAGTTCCGGTTTGTACGTTAAAATGTGGTGATCTAAAGATTTAATGTTATGTCATGGTATGTTTTTTCTTTAGAATCAAGGTCTTTCAAAATGAAATTCTTTACATTCTTGTTTGATTGTGAAATTGTTTTGTTTTGCTTAAAAGATCTCTTAAAAACTATCATATCTGACACTAACAATCTTTAATGTCTTAAAATGGTCCATATCTGTCATCTTTCAAAATTGAATCTTGCCACGTCTTTCCCCAAAATTTTCTAAATTATTTAAATCAGTTGGGATCACAAATCTAAAATGGTTTGAAATTTCTGATCGGGGTAGAGATCGTGATTTAAATCTCAAATCTATTTTAAATGGAATTGGTTTTAGTCCTTCAAAGGCACTCCTGCCTCCATGTGCCAAACGATTTCAAATTCAATGCACATGTTGAGGAGGATGATTTATCCAAAAACCAGATGAGTATTTAAACAAGGCCACATTTTCTCCCATGTTTTCTAAACCTAATTAAATCACTTGGGATCCAAAATCTCAAAGGGTTTGATATTTTTGATCGGGGGAGAATTTGTGATTTAATAATGAAATTTGATAAAAGGTGATCGTTTTGATTTAATTGTGCCTGCTTGCTCGCTCATATGTGCTTAACGCTTTCAGATCTTGAAGCACATATTGAGGGGACAAATAAACTATCGAGTCAAAGCTTGTTAAAGTGATTTATAGAGTACCTTGATTGAGTTTTCAAATGGTTTCTTAATGGCTCTTGTGATTGTGGATGTGCTTCAAATTAACTCTTGCCTCTATGTGATAAAATGTTTTCAAATATCCTATGCACATATTGAGGGGGAGAATTTTACCAAGAAAATCAAATGGCTTTTTCGTATGAAATTGTGATCAAGAATTTGTTTCAAAGAACTCTTGCCTCCATGTGCTAAACAATTTATAAAATCACATGCACATGTTGAGAGGGAGCATTTCTAAATGATCAAAAACAATTAAGGCACAAAATGTTTTGATTTTATATCACAAGTACCTTGATTGTTTTTTCCAAATGATTTTTCGATTGGTTTCATGAAGGAAAGAACAATACCAAAAGACCGACCAATTTACTTTATGCATGGAGTTATAAGGATGGTTAGGTTAGGTATTCGTTCCCACGATCCGCCTGAACGAGAGGGATCTACCGAGGACAATCCACTAGATAGTGTAGAGTCCTTAGGTATGATGAAAAAAGGAGAAAAATGAGAAATGGGAAGAGTCGGATGAGACGAGCTAGTCTTGGAATAAACCCAACAAGGTTCTAGTTATGAAGTCTCGGTAAGCAGAAGGGTTGAAGAATAAAAAATTGAATGTAAAAGGGTGAAAAGGAATAGCCCTCCATTAATTCAACCTTAGGGCGTGAAACGGGTTCAATACATATAGCTCTTGGTGGTTACTAAGGTAACACTGGTATTGAAGACAAGACGTCATGGACCCGTGGCCTTTACGCACTAAACTTCCCAAAGTACTCAAGTTCCTTTTAAAGGGCTTGTTTCATTCTCACGGGAACCGGCATTATCTATCAACTTTCTCTTAGAGATTGTTGATATTGAAGAAGGAGACCTCTCCTAGTCTCCGACACAGGAACCAAATGTGCACTATTGAGTCTAGAGCCAAGAGATCATCCACAATATCTCATTAGGACACAAAATTAATGAAAACTTCTTGTTTCACACAATGTGGAAAGTAAGAATATATTGAGAGTCCTCGCATTATCCTTCCGGTTTTGCGAACATCCGAGTGGTATGGATAAGTATTCAAGATGAAGATGGAAATCCTTCTAGAGCCAACATCAAACAAGCTCTTGGAGGGTGACATGTGAGATCTTCTCGTAAGATCAAACTTGTGACAAGCGGATAGAAACGATGGGAGATTCAATCTTGAATCAACCTTGGTCGAGAATGGAATTGATGAATACTTTTGGAAAAACCGTTCAATGTGCAAATCTTCTTTTCTCTAGCGGTCGAATGTGTATTTATGTTTTCAAACACAAAAAGTATCTCGATTGAAAAAAATACTTTTGAAAAACCATTCGATGTGCGAATCTTCTTTCACTAAGCACGTCGAATGTGTACTCATTCTTTAATACAAAAGGTATTTTGATTGAAAAATTGATCTTTCTCATAAACCTTTATTGTATTGCAAAACTCTTTCTTCAAGAAATACACGATTGTTTTTCAAATCATTTTCATCAATCGGTAAATCTCAATTTCTTTGGTTTACTCACTCCGTGTTGTCTTCTTTGAGGCGTCCGGTTTGAGAACGGCTAGAAACGATTGCGAAACCACATCAAGGAGATTCTTGGAATTATACACGATCACAGGCGGTACTTGTCTTGATCAGCGGGGAACCATGGGCGTGTACCTCAATTCGTAGTGGTCAAAGACACTTTCGTGTGTTTTATTGCTAATGTTGTTTGCGGTACACTTGGACGGTTGAAGGCGATCGAAATTGAGAGTCAATCCAAAGCCGCATGCTCACAGCATCCACACTTAATTGAAGAAATCATAAGCGGTGCATATCTACATAACACGGCTCGATATTTCTATACTATGCTTACGCTACTGCTTTGCAAATATCATGAGCGATAAAGCTTCCGCTACTCGATGGAAAGATGTCATGATTCAAAAGTGTGAGCATGTCGGTCCAAAAGTCACAACATCACATGAAGGCAATGCAACTATGGATGATCCGAGAGATATTCTTGTGGTTGATGATCTCAAAGAAAGCTCGAAGATCATCAAAGATGTGGATCAATTAAAGGCCTTCACTCAAAGTACAATATAATCGGACTATGAAGAGTCACTGCTAAAGCACAATGATGCAGAAGTTGAAGAATTAAAGTCTACGAGGTCAAGAACAAAGTCAAGAATAGAATGCTAGGATCCAAAATGTAAAACATGGGGTGACCTCCCTTAGGGGGAGATTGTTAGGAATTAGAAAATTCCATAGTGAAGTGTCGGTCACCCCAAATATTATCTAGCATAAGTTAGCTCGTAGACTTGTAGTTATTTACGTTGTTTATCAGTTTATTAGTTAGTTATTAGTTTAGTTTAGCGTAGTGTAACACCGTGGAGGAAGGACGGGTCTTTACCCACTGTATCCCCACGATCCACGAGCCGCTAGGAGGTCGTTATGTTTGTAAGTATAAATACCCCTTCCATCCATGGAAGGGTGGTGCTCTCATTTTAATCTAATATTCCCTTTGTGTAAACCTCTAGCAAGAACACCCTCTCTCTCTCTACTTTCTCTCTCTAAAATGGAAAACATGTATTTTGATCATCCAAGACCACCCGAATCATCAACACAATAAATATACGATCCTACACATAAAAATCACAATCCTTAATCAAATGAAATTTTCTTCCACAAACAAAACATGTCTTCTTTTTAGAAGATTTATTCAAATTGAAAGATGTTCTATTACATGTAAAAGCATTCAAACCAGAAACATTAATGGAATTGTTTTTAACAGTATTATTATGCAGCAATTAAAGACAATTCTTGAGCTGTCTTGGAAGTTAACTCCTCGTGATAACTCTAAAAAGGCTTGTAGGGAGTCTTGGGTGCGAGGCTTGGGTGAGGTCTTGGGTAGGTCGACTTATCACTTGAATCACGGTGGCATAAGAAGTAGACCCTTGATCGTAAGATTTTCCTTTGTCGAGCAAGAGACAAAATCATTAGATGAAGAATCGAGTGCTGCAAGTCTTTGACTTTTGCCATATAGATGGTGTGATCCATCAAAGTCAACGATAATGGACGGTCAATGGGCATATGTTCACCTCTAATTGGTCCACTCACCGCATGTAAATTACCTTCTTTAACAAAGTTAGCTAGTCCGGTGGTGTAGATTTACGTGTGTCATCCCTAGCTTCTAAGCCAACATATTTCTTAAAACCTAAAGCTCTTTGTAGAGTTAGTAGCTTGATCGTATAGATCTCTCTAGCTAGATTGTTACACGATATTAACCATTGTTTATGTCTAGCTATTTCTTTATCTAGTTTCTCATTTAGCACTAGGTTTTCAGAGACTACCTCAGCTTTTTCTTTTTCAGTGTGTTTTAAATCAATTTTAGCACAATCTAGATCACTTTGTAACACCCTTATTTTCTCATCATATGCCAACAGATTCTTTTGAAACCACACTTTTTGTCTTTCTAATGTTTTTAAAGCCTGTTTATAAGCTTCAAATTCAACATAGCATTCATTATATTTAGGTTTCAAAATATCATATTCTTCCTTAAGTTCATTGTATCGTTCACTACAACCAAAAACACAGTTGTGTACCTGAGAGATGCCCATCAAGGCAATTTGATCATGCCTATCCTCTGAAGTACAGCTAGCCAGCAATCCAATATTCTCAGCATCAGAAGCTTCCTTATTCACAGGCTCATGCATCGACTAGTTGACATGCTCATCCATGGTGACAAGAGTAGCTGAGTTTCCAGTCTTCGAAGTTCTAGCTTCCTTTTGATTATGTTGATAGGAAGAATATCTAACTCCATCTCCACCTTCCTATCCTTGCATTCCTTGAGAAGTGACCCATCGGTGACAAGTAAAGCACTTGACTTTTCTTCCACAAATCTATTGGATCTCTTCCACGAAAGCCAAACTTTCTCCCATACTTCGCTCAAACCTCTTGATATCTCTCAAAGCATGGCCACCGCCACTTCAATTTCATCTCCTCCATATCAAAGCGGGTCCAAGCTGTTAAAAATCTTCATAGACAAGATGTCTGAGTATCATAGTCGACAACAAGCGAGTGAAGAACATCTTCCAACACACTACTAGCTTTTGGTTGAGAACTTGATGGAGTGGTAGTGTAAGAAGATGATGATGAAGAGTAAGTTGGACTTGGAGCATGTGTCATCATATTGGAGGGGAGGCCCGACAAATCTTTGTGTGACTGTGAGTGGATGCAAGAAAGGGACTTCTAACATCAAGCTCAAAGGATTTAAGTCATTGTATAGTTCATCAAAAGTGAGCATGTCCACCCACCTTTAGCCTTGAGGCAATGCTTACTTGCAACCGAGGATGAAGGTAAAGATCGCAAGAACTTTGAATTACGTCTTCATTATCGGTTTTGCCTTGGTGATTCAACCGACTCAAAATCTTATGAAACCAGTCATATCCTTGTGGATACCTTCTTCTTCCGAGATTTGGAACTCTTGAAACTGTTGTTTCAAAGATAGACTTCCTCATTCTCCTGGACTCCTCATTGCCATAGAACCTCGCCTTGATCGCCATCCATATGTCCTTTGCATCCGGCATGTAGTGAAAATCACCCAGTGATCTTGGTATAGCCCAAGAAGGATAGTTCTCACTTTGTGCTCTCTTTGCACGGCGATATCTCTTCATGATTTGGGAGGAACAATGGTAACATTACCATCGGGATCTGTGATAGTTCTCTTCAAACTGCTCCCTTCTTCACGATTTCCCAAAGATTCCAATCAATGTTGGAGATCGATTCGCATCTTCATCGATCACAAATCGTACTCCTCCTTCTTGAGATAAGGAAACTTAGCATTCTTTGTTAGAAAGACTAAGTTGTTGCATAGAGTCTTTGTTATTGTTGTTGGTGACTTCAAGATCATCATCCGATCGGGCATGGTGAATATTGTTTAGGTTGTATGGGTATAGGGAAAAAGCTGCTCTTAGTATCTTAGAGACTCTCCCAAGGCTCTGATACCACTTGTTGAAATAAAGACCTTGATAGATCTTATGAGCACTCGTAGATCGTTAGTTATACTTATGTAATCACAAGCACACTAAAAGACAATCTCTATAACTTGTATTCTGTAGCGGAATTTAAACACAAGCAATAACAAATAACTAAGAACACTTTGATCCTCTATGGATCTTTAAATTAACCAAAACTTTGTTTTTCTCAAAACATACATAACTCATACTATTGTGTTCCTTTTATAGACAAGGAACCCTAAACCGTTTCCCAAGAAACGTATAAACATAAAACTAAATAAGATATACATTATAACTTCCTAATAAAGCTCATGCATATCCTAACTAACTATAGAATACACGGAATAACTTTCTCCGCATGAAGCCATCTACAAGCCTTCACTACTTGGTGAGAATTAGATCTTCATGATTCCACACTACTTGAAAGAGAATCCTTCATAATTTGACATAATTCATACTTCACGAATTCCCAACACATTGGAATAAAATCTTGGTCTTGCCTTTTGACTTTGTAGTAGATACCTTCAACTTTATCATTAGGCATTCTTTTGAATTGAGATCTTTTCCAGCCACCAACATTGCAACAATAATCTTTCATCATTGAAATCACTTGTGCCTTTGTTGGTTGTCTTGGTTTCTTTTGGCCCTTCTTGACTGAAACAATAGGATCTTAAAGTGCTTGATTATTATTCATCTGAATAAAGTACTTTAACTGTGTTGTTCTTTGATCTTCAGTTAAATACTTATCAGCCACTAGGTCAATTGCTTTCTTCTTGATCACTGGATCATTTGCAATCAAGAAATCAATTTCTTCTTCAGTAGGCACATAGTCAATTCAGGTCTTCTCTCAGAATCTTGTAGGTGGAACAGATGGAAAGTGGATCTTCAGTGGTTTCCATTCTATCCATCCTTTTAGCCTCCATAAAGCTTGTAATCTCCAATTCTTCAAGCTTTTTCTTTTCAGCAACTTCATCTTCATAAATCTTTCTTGCAACTTCAGCATCATGAGTAATCTGAACTTGTTCTTTCTTTGAAACCCTTCTTCTTGTTTGCTCCTTGCTCTGCATAACAGCTTTACCTTTGTTTTTCTTCTATTTATCAATTTCTTCACTTGCAGTGGTAAAATCTTGTTCAGCAGTGGGAACATTTGGCTCTGCAGTGGAAATTGGACCAGTGGTAAAATCTGCAGTTGCAGTACTAAAAATATCTTGCTCTAGTTGCTCTTCTTGAGTATCAACTTCCTCTGCACCTTTACTAGAAACACCTTCATCTTTAAAATCAATTCTCCTCCCCTGAGTTTCAGCATCTGTTTTCCTCCCCTGTTTAGGAGAATTTCCCAAATCTTTATTAAAAGCTGAATCACCATCATCAAGTGAGGATGGAGATGATATCACTATCTTTGCAGCTTTCCTTGTCTGTTTCAGCCTCTGCAACTCTTCCTTTAAGGTTGAATCTCCTCTTGTAAATGTGTAATGTCCTGAGCATGCTGCTTCTTTACTTGTGCCAGGTCTTGTTCTAGAGATTCAACCTGCTTGACTAATTTGGTACACATGTCCATCAATTCCATTTGTTGCCCACTGCCCTCAAAACTTCCAACTGTGTGACCTTATATGGGTAGTATTAAGAAAGTCCACAATCTGATGAAAAACAGGGCCACTCTTCTCATTAGACTTGTTCAAGTAGGCCACTTGGATGCGCTCATCTGCAAGAGTGATAGGTGCCATAGAATTTTTTTGATGAAAAATATATTGTGTCAGTATGAATTGAATGAATAACTCGCCAATTGAGAGACAAAGATATATAGTGGTAGGATTTAAGATTTTTGCGCAAGAGAGACTATCTTTGGAAAATATTTGTCTTTAGAGGATAAATAGCAATTAGGAAAGTAGATAATCTTCCAAAAATTTTACCCTATATATATGTAAATCAATGTTTTCTTTCAACGGCTAGTAAAAAATTAATTACTAACACAATCAGTTGTAACTGCTAGATCAGCAGTGGTAAAAATAACACTGTCAGTGGAAACTATGAACTAGCATTGGGAAATTTTACAAAATTTTCAAAGAAGCGATGGTAAAGAAAAAAAATATGAAAATTGACCCTCTTTATCATATTTTTAGCAAACTACCAGCTATCAACGGATATGATATGTCTTACCATGAGCCGTTTATGGACTAGCCAACTCTTAATCATAAAGAATATGGTGAGTTGATAACCATATAGTTTTGGTAAACTATCAACCATAAATGGATTTGATTTGTCTTTACCGAGAGCCGTTTGCTCGGACTAGTTGATTCTTATGTGGGTTAGACATGGTGAATCAATAACCACTTGTTGTGTGTCTCGATTACACACCTTTATGATCAACTCCGGCCAAGATTGGTTATGTACCTGCATGTGTTAGCATAATACAAGAATTATGAATAACCAACTTAGTTTAACCAAAGTTACTTTTAACCAGTCCACTGTCTAAAAATATCTTCCGAAAGTCAATCCGATAATATCTATATTTACTCTTCAACCTACCAAAATAAGGAAAAGTAAATGTATTCATTAATGAACCCTTGTGACTGACTTTGCCTATATAAAGAGGCTTGGCATATCGTAGTCTTTATCAAAACACATTCGAACTCACAAAAATCCCTGAATAACATCATGAGCAATCCTTCCAACATCATTGACATCTCCTCTGATTCTGAGACAGAGTTTGTGATAATGATACGTCGTCATTCGGGGTCAAAGGAACTTCCTTTCGTCGAGCAAGTTTTTCAACACCCTAGGCGGTGAACCTAATCGTTGTAGTGTAGTATTAGGGTAAGCCACGGGTATTGATATCGTTCTCTAGGGAATAGGAATGCTAGTGAGAAGTTACTACGCTAAGGTTGGGGTTGAGGAAGATTATTTTTATCTTTTATATTTTTGGAAAGGAAAGGTACGAATCTCGGGTTTGGATTTGGGGTTGGTATTTCTACCGATTACTCTACTTATCTAATTATCTAATCTAAGGTGTATGTAGTCTATGTCTAATTATTGTGTGCTCGTATGATGGTTTAAAGATGTGTTTACTTAGGTTTTATTACTCCTTAATTATCTCCTATTGATGGTTGAATTGTCACGCCCTTCTTCTTAATCGCGTTGTGTGTCTAAAGTCGAGGGTATCGTTTGTCCCAACTCTTTGAACTTACCAAAGGGTCTTGTCTACAAAACCTCTAGGAGTTATAAACTCTAGCTCTAAGGCACTCTTTGGATGGTTTAGCCTACAACCGCTCTAAGTGTTATAGTCTAAGGTTCAAAAGATCAATCAAGCATTAATAACACAACGAATGACCTATCGCATTACTAGATCATTAACAATTAAGATAAGAGACAACCAATCAATATTCAATAATTAAGTTTCATATTCCTAAGCAAACACACAAGTAAATTAGTGGGACATGGAGAACATGCAAGCATACACAAGTAATTGAAGACATAATTGAATTAATGAAGTAAAACACTTATCTTGATGTAAGATAGGGTTTAAAACCCTAAAATCTTGTACAAGACGACCTTGGTTCGTTTTAGGTTTTACTCCAAAAGACTACACACTAAAACGAAAATTCGGATTCTATATATAAGATTACAATCGCGACGGCGTCACCTTATGATTTGTGATGCCGTCGGTCGCCATCATTAGGATTTCGTCTTGGCCACGTTAGTCTTGCGGCGGTGTCACCTTGTGCTTGTGTCGCCGTCCCTTCGATCCTCGACACCGCTGGATCAAATCTAGGCCGTCGAGTTGCGACGGTCTTCTTTTTAAAGCGACACCGTCACTTGAAAATAAGCAATTTGGCTACTTGTCGTCGCGAAGTGCTCCGACGGCGTTGCGGTTAAGCGATGATGTCGTCCCTTGTATTTCAAAGACTTGAGTGTCTCGATTCATGACTTTGGCCATTTTGTTCAGATATCCGCCTTTTCGTCCAAATAAGTGCCATTCCGAGAATTTGCCTTCAAGAGACCTAAAAGTGAAAAGGAACGATATTAAGTAACAACGGATACAAAAGTGATCAAATAAGGGCTTAACGACCCTCAAAAGGTACTTTTAAAACCTTATCAAATATCCCTACACTTGGTATTTGCTTGTCCTCAAGCAAATGTGCTTTAGCCAATTAATTTATAAGTTAGGGGTCATGAAGCATTGGTTTAAAACAGTCCACAACACATATAATCCCAAAAAGTCATAAAAAGCACGGAATTACATACTAGCACCTCACATGGGGTGTTTGGGTACTCACATCTCTCGGGTGTATATGAAATATAACAAGTTGGAAATGGAAGATAAACACTCATTAACCGGTCCTAGTACATAGATTACCATAGGCTTGAGAATAGATCAAACCTCCGTTGCTTTGGTGTAAGCACCTAGGAAAGACTATCAAAGAGGTCTTTTAAAGGGTTGTAATGTTAGGCTTACGGTAGGGAAACAAAGGGTTTGGTGGGATAGGCTATTTAGTGGTGGCAAGTCAAAATCTCTATGTTACAAGCATACGAAGAATGGCGTTGCTAAGCCAAGACTCGACATTCTAAACTCTAGATAACTGAAACAAACAAACATAAATTTAAAGGATAGATATAGGATGGTAGCCGTTTTTTTTTTTTTTTTTTTTTTTTTTTTTTTTTTTTTAATTGAGCAATCTATTTTTTCTTTTCTCTTTTCTATTTTTTCGATTTTTTTCATACACTTTTACTCTACCATCCTCTACGGTAACATCAAAATGATATGGATTTATAGGCACATCCCTACACTTGAGTTTTTATTACTCTAACACTAATTTGACCCGAATTGAAAAGATCAAAACACTTGGGGTACGTTATTACGCAAATAAGGGAATTGAACGTTCCCTTCCAGTCATTTCATAAACTTTAACTTTTCCCATGAGTCCCAATCGTCCCAAAACTATGTACAAAGGATATGACTCGACTTAGCAACTCATGCAAGCAACTAGATAATTGAACTAAGGGTTTTTAGGGTGATAACAATAATGCACTAAAAGTGAGTGCATACAAGGTAGGCTAAGGCGATTTGGGTGTACATTTAGGGGTGGGGTGTAAACAATGCTCTTCATTGATATTCCGGAAAAACCGAAACATCACGAGAACCGCGAAAAGGATAGGCTCTGAGGGGTTAACTAGGGGTATCGTGTACTAAATATGAGTACAACGCAAAGGTGTGGGGGAATTACTCAACCGATGTGGAAGAAGTAATTATATTACGGGTATCAAACAAGGGTTATCCTAATACCTCTTATCATTTAGTTATTCCTAACTACACAAGTGTAGTCTTACTAGTGATCTCGGAATGCATCACAAAACAAGTTCTAGAATCTAATATACTACCGGTTCACACTCTAAGCATTAAGGATGGATGCTTTAATTCATACTAATCTAAGGGCGATCCTCACATTTTGGGTGGAATTTAGGTGGTAAAGGGTGTTTGTACTAGTCATATAACTTCCTATCCGTGAGACGCTTTTGTTAAGACTAATGGCCCACTCCTATATGTCATGAAAAAATTTTAAATTTGGTTCCAAAATTACCCTAACCGACATTTTCTCATGGTTTATTACACAAATACAATTGGACAAAGCAAATAATCAAGGATAAGCATAGTTTCAAAGTTTCCGTTTTATTTTCCCTCCCTACACTTAAACTGAACATTGTCCCCAATGTTCCCCGAAAGTATCAAAATTATGATAATAGAAGGTAATGAAAAACGAAAGAAACTAATACTCCCCTGATTAGCTCGGTAGGATCCAGCGTGTGAAGTAGTGGTTAAATCCTTTCCAAGAAGAATGTATGCGTGAAAAGCTCCTTCCAATCTTATGTAACTTCTTCTTGATA
This sequence comes from Chrysanthemum lavandulifolium, assembly GCA_022545495.1. NCBI lineage: Eukaryota > Viridiplantae > Streptophyta > Magnoliopsida > Asterales > Asteraceae > Chrysanthemum > Chrysanthemum lavandulifolium. Next base: position 73,796,946 of record CM040243.1, read on the forward strand.
AATTAAACTCGCACACTTGTAGAAAACAAATGAAACGTTCAGCGTAAAATTGGCGGTAATAATATATATAGACTCGACTAAACTAGGATATAATGCTTGTGGAATGGATGTTTGCAATTTACGGAAAATTAAGACCCGGAAAATTCAAAATTTATAAGTAGCTCGAAAATGAGAAAAAGTAATCATTGTTTTACTCCTTCTGGACGCGTCAGGGTTGCGATCTGACGCCAGTTATCCCGACAAAAAGCGGTGCGCAATTTTCGAAAAAATTCGGAAAATTTACATCTTTAGAATCGGAAAATTTCGCAAAACATGCATTATGACTCGATACAAGCATTTGACTCGAACAAACACACATATATATCTTTAATTAATTGTTATTCTCATGTTTACGTTTCTTTTGAAAACGTGTGTAATCCTCCCTACACTTATCCTTTATGTAAAATACCTTTATATGCAATTAAGGCGAGGTTAAAACAAAATAAAGCATTTTTACAAATTTAAACATGAGAATAAGCAATCACTAAAAGATATATGACACTAACAAGCAAACAATTAAGCATGGGTTGCCTCCCACGAAGCGCTTTTCTTTATTTATGAGTCTTGTAGCTAGACTCGTGAGTCGTGCCCTTACGTTTTCCTCCTATTAGAAGCCCATTCAATTATCTTAACTATGTTCTCATCACGAATATATTCAGGCCCAACTCTAGACAAGCAAAGATAGCGAATCTTGTCATCCCAATCAACTTCAAAGGCGGAATGTCGCTCTACATCTAGATCATCAATACCCTCAAACTTCTTATTTTGTAGGGCATTATATACTTAACACATTCGGTCTCATTTGAGAATTTGACTATTCCTTCCTCCTGATCATAAACCATCTTAGATTCCTCAATAAATGGTCTCCCAAGTATCACATCTCCTAAGACTCCATCAATAATGCCCTTAACATTCTCTAGGATCATGAAATCACACCTATATGTGAAGTTTCCTATGAAGACATGTAATCCTTTAACCCTCCCGACATAGTTACTCACCTTCCTAGGGTAAAAGGGGTCCCTCATAGGTCCTAAATTTTCACTCATGATCCAACTGTAGTAGAGTCTAGACCTTATGTTCATGGGTGCTTTATAATCTGTAAGTGTGATCCCTATATAAGTACCCAATCATGCACGGTATTTTGATATTTTAGGGTCACCACTTTTATGCATGGTTGAAGGTGGTCATGGAAGTTAACTAAATTATAGTGATAAGCGGTTTCCTTCCCATTAGGGTATGAATCGAAATACTCCCTAAGTTCCTCTTCCTCCTTACTTCCATCCGTAATTTCCAAAACCTTATAATCACCTTCCATAATTTCATCTTTCGAATCACTTGAGGTGGAATCACTATCTAAGGTACTAGTGGATTCCTCAAGGGCTTTCTCAAGTGCACTTTCAATTATCCTATTTAGTTTCTTAAGTTCTCCAATTTCACTAACAATGCGAGCTCGGAGTTGGTTGGCAAAAGTTGGATCGAGTGGTGGGTATTTGTTTGATGGGGAGTTGTTGCTTGGTGGTTTATCATCTTCCATGATGAAAAGTGATGGGGTTACGAACAAAGGTCACGAAGAAGGGGTGATAGACTAAAAGAAAGCTAAAAAATGAGAAAAATTTACTTGATAGGAATCAAGCAAAGAAACCTAAACGAGGTTGACTACTAACTAGCTATTCTATTCCCCGGCAGCGGCGCCAAAAACTTGATAACGCTACACGTGTCGTTCGGAGTCAAAGGAACTTCCTTTTCTTCGAGCAATTTTTTCAATACCCTAGGCAGTGAACCTAATCATTGTAGTGTAGTATTAGGGTAAGCCACGGGTATTGATATCATTTTCTAGGGGAATAGGAATGCTAGTGAGAAGTTACTACGCTAAGGTTGGGATTGAGGAAGATTATTTTTTATCTTTTTATATTTTTTTAGGAAAAGAAAGGTACGACTCTCGGGGTTTGGATTTGGGGGTTGGTATTTCTACCGATTACTCTACTTATCTAATTATCTAATCTAAGGTGTATGTAGTCTATGTCTAATTATTGTGTGCTCGTATGATGGTCTAAAGATGTGTTTACTTAGGTTTTATTACTCCTTAATTATCTCCTATTGATGGTTGAATTGTCACGCCCTTATTCTTAATCGCGTTGTGTGTCTAAAGTCGTAGGGTATGCGTTTGTCCCTAACTCTTTGAACTTGCCAAAGGGTCTCGTTTACAAAAACCTCTAGGAGTTATAAACTCTAACTCTAAGGCACTCTTTGGATGGTTTAGCCTACAACTGCTCTAAGTGTTATAGTCTAAGGTTCACAAAGATCAATCAAGCATTAATTACACAACGAATGACCAATCGCATTACTAGATCATTAACAATTAAGATAAGAGACAACCAATCAATATTCAATAATTAAGTTTCATATTCCCTAAGCAAACACACAAGTAAATTAGCCGGACATGGAGAACATGCAAGCATACACACAAGTAATTGAAGACATAATTGAATTAATGAAGTAAAACACTTAACTTGATGTAAGATAGGGTTTAGAACCCTAATGTGCTACATGTGTACAAGTTTTAAATTTATAAAGCGTGAATTACCAATATTACCAATAACACATACGAGCAAGTATACTCGTCTGTTATAGCAAGATTATGAAGGTAAGTCGGGATCGTCATGAGGATTTGAGTGAATCTAAACATAAGTTTGAATTAATGAGTCTAACCAAAACATATAACAAAGCAAATAGATATGATGAAATTCAGATGATTAAAAACTACACTTGCTTAAACTAGTTTCATATCATAGATTAATGTGATTGTGTTAACCTTTTAACATGTTGGTTATGATAATTAGTTGGAAGACTAATCTATTGTTCTTACAAATTAAACCTTCATCAAGATTTTAGTTCATAAAAACAAGCATTACGTTTAACCAATCAATTCATGATCAATTCAAGTTTCATAAGTCTACATACATAAACTTAAACACAAAAACATCCATTTGTTCATCAAATTGCTTAAGAAATGGTCAATACAAAAGGTAACTGATCATAGACAAAAGGCTACAATTGATTCTCAACAACTAATCTTACGACCTTTTAGATGTTTTCAACCAATCCAATTTGATAATCAAAAAGGGTTTCTATTACAACCACACCTTAGTTCCTTTGTATAATCAAGAATAATAGGTAAAAACAATCATCCATAGACAAAATGATTATGACTAGTTGAATAACAATAAGTTCTTTCGACCTCAACGATTACTATCAATTAGCCAAACTTGATTAACAAATGTCACTACGAAACTTTAGCACAATTGGATCTTAGAATCAACTTGAAATTGAATTAAAACATGTTAACACAATCACTAGCTAATCATATGATAATCAACATCATTTAAGCAAGTGTATAAAGAAACTAGCCACTCATAGCAAACATGAACATAAACTCAGAACTTTGAACATTAGAAAACATGATTAAAAGTCTTACAATGCTTGGAATAAGATTAAAAATGGTGAAGTAATGATTCTCAAAGTATTGGGGTAGACTTCTTGGCGATTTGGCCTCCAAATGTGGAACTTCTGGAACTTCAAACTTCCCCAGACTTCTAAGGACGAATTTTGAGAGCTTAAAGCTTTGTTTGATGAGTAGAGAGATTTGTATTTGAGGTGTATCTCATATGCTCACAAATGGCCTCTATTTATACTAATTCCAAAGCCTAGGGTATTAATTGTCGACCTTGGCCTCCAAGGAGTAAGGAAGGACTAGAATACACCAAGAAGGACCTAGAATCGTTTGGATGCAAAGGAGAAACTTAGTGATGAAGATTTGGTAGATGCACGACTTCTCCAACCGGATCGGTCATATGACCAACCGATGCGGTTGGTCTTCTACAAAAGGGGCCAACCGTTCCGGTTGCGGGAGGCGACCGAATGGTTGGTGATGTTCAAAATGGCGTTTATGGTCATATTCCAACGATCCGGTTGGATTTCCTAAGTTAAGGAAACTTGATCTTTTCTTCTCTTTATCTTGTAGAACTTGGTTCTACAATCACTATGGTCTTCAAATGTCCTTGAGATACTGTGTGGAATTTGTTAGGACTCCTTGAGATCGTTTTGAGCCTTAGGGTTTAACAATAACATAGATAAAGAACATGCACAAATGGAATTAAACAAACAACTATGTTATTGACACAAGGTTTCATTCACCATCACCTCAATTATATTAATAACGTGTTACCTAATGTAACAGGATCAAAGAATTCTTTGATCTTGGGGGTTAACTAAACTAACACTAACCTAGGCGTTTACAAAGAACTACACGCCTAGGACACATACACATACACCTTTAATTACTACATTATGGAAGACTTATATATTAAAACCTACACCCCATGTCCTCTTTATATACTAGAGGATTAGGGTTTACAAGATACTATGAAGGACTAAATAATAAATCTTCTTTTGCAAGCAAGTCCTTCCATCTTTTTGTAGATTTCTTCTTTGTCACTTTAAGTCCTTGATGTTTCATTCTTTATTGTTTTGTATCATCGAATCAATAAACCCAACAATCTTCCCTATTTGATGATGACAAAACAAATACGGTTCTTGTACGAACTTCCCTAGACAAGTAGCAGAAGTTGAGATAATTAAATCTCACCATGAATGAAACATTCTTGTCTTCCTTTGTCTTCCCCTTAATCCATGCCATCACACTCCAATATCTCTTCCCCTTTTTGTTATCAACAAATAGAGAATATAAGCAGTAGAAACTTCCCCTTATGAAAATGATTCTTTAAATCAATAAGCTCTATGTAATGATCACTTGTAAAGAAAACCAAATATAACAAACTTGATAAAGAAGTAGAATAACCCAAACTTGTGTCTTATGTCTTGTTTATCCATGTGACTCCAAACTTATACTAACACCATATAAGTAGACCGCAATCTCTTGACAAAATCCTCATCTTCAATGAGACACTGAGCACTACAATGTAACTCCTTTAAGTGATAGTTAACTAGGTCTTCATCCATCCACCCCTTGACCTATGAAAACTAGATTTTGCAAGTCTTCGTCAACATCCTTTAAGCACGAACAAGTTATCTCCAAAGTGTAACACCCACTTTGAGATATGATAAGATCACGAATCTAGGTAACTCAACTACAATATCAAATAGGTTATGATCAATCATCTTCGTAATCACCTATTCAATAAATCTAAAAAACGAGCCTTTTAAAACCTTTAAGAACAAATTAAACCAATCTTGTGTGTGTAAACCAATCTCATGTGTGTGTGAATCCGATATCTCTCACAAATCTGTTTCCAAACCATTCTAATGAAAACACATCAAGTCGACAACCAAAGAACATGAAACCCAATTTACTGTCGACATATAAATCATTACGAGATCACGACCAATCATTTACCAAACGATAAAAAATAATGAACTAATTACTTTAGCAAACCATCATTTGATCCACGTCACCATGATCACAACATTAATAAATTGTCACACAATCCTCAGTATCCTGCAATAAATTACGTGACCATAAACTTTGCAAATTATGTGACCATAAACTCCTTGTATAGCATGCACTATGGATAACATTAACTTATTAATGCACCACCGCCCCATTATTAGACCATGACCAATAAGATATAAGGATGGCAAGTCCCATGTTAAAACGTCAACCTGTATGCATTGTAGCAGATTGAAACCCAAAAGACAAGCTCCACCATCCGACCATAATATCAAATCCATGCAAACCTTATGCCATGCACTTGAATCTCAACAAACTTCTCTACTAATGTCATTCATAACCAGTAACCTTACTCATTGTACCAGTAATTATGATACATGTATACGTATACAGTAGCATCCAAATACCAATGAGAAGCTTTCGAGAAGCCCATCAGTGGTTACAAGTAAAACTAGCAGTGGTTACCTTTCGAGAAGCCCATCAGTGGTTACAAGTAAAACTAGCAGTGGATTCACATTAACCTAGCAGTGGTTACGAGAAAGAATATGCTCGAGCAGTAATAACGTATTGAATCCAGTCTCCAACCAATCAAAACAATGATCACCGATCCTTGTGACCAAAACAAATTAATAAGGTCAAACATCATTAGAAAAGGGGTCAATTGTATCAAGCTATCATCCCATGAAGAATTATCCAATCAGATTCGTGCAACCTGTTTCTGCATAAAAAAAAATAACTAGTAGAAACCCTAGTTCCAGATTTTGTGAATAAATACGATGCTTTATGTTAGAATTTAGGATTTGTAGAAACCCTAGTTGATCGAATCAGAAGTAGTTTATTTGCTAGCCATGAGTCATCAAAACCAAAAACTATAGTTAATCCGAATCTGCTTTCTGAAAAATCCTGAAAATTTGACTTTAAAAACCTCCTTCTGCAGCAAACTTCGACATCAAATAACTTTTGATTGAGAGCTTAGATCGACTATCCCTTTGGTGGAAAGTTAGATGAGAATATGGAGAAGCTCCAGCCAAAATTTCAGCCCGATCCAACGGTTAACGAAAAAGTTATCGCCTCTTGAAAACAGTGCTGCAGAAAAATACGAAAATTTGCAGACTCGAATTTTTTCAATCTTTCGCCATTCTTCGACCAATAAAACCTTGCGAATCCCTAGGTAACGAGCTCCCCGAGCTCTGATACCAATTGTGGAATTTGTTAGGACTCCTTGAGATCGTTTTGAGCCTTAGGGTTTAACAATAACATAGATAAAGAACATGCACAGCGGAATTAAACAAACAACGATGTTATTGACACAGGTTTCATTCACCATCACCTCCAATTATATTAATAACATGTTACCTAAATGTAACAGGGATCAAAGACTTCTTTGATCTTGGGGGTTAACTAAACTAACACTAACCTAGGCGTTTACAAAGAACTACACGCCTAGGACACATACACACACACCTTTAATTACTACATTATGGAAGACTTATATAATAAAACCTACACCCCATGTCCTCTTTATATACTAGAGGATTAGGGTTTACAAGATACTACAAATGACTAAATAATAAATCTTCTTTTGCAAGCAAGTCCTTCCATTTTTTTGTAGATTTCTTCTTTGTCACTTTAAGTCCTTGATATTTCATTCTTTATTGTTTTGTATCATCGAATCAATAAACCCAACATACTGATTTAGGCTTACTGAAACGAGAATCTTCTATTTGCTGAACATTTCTTTATTTTTCTTCCGTTTCCCTGCACTTGGTTATAAACACTAGACAAACATCTTTTGATGCGTTTAAGCACTATAATCACGCAATTATAGCCAAATAACAAATATAAAAGCACACATAACGCTACTAAAAACATGCACAATCTGAGCGTTATCAAATTCCCCCACTTAAACTTTGCTTGCCCTGAAGAAAATCTAGGAAAAACATCCACTGGTACAAGATCGTGATTATGAAAAATGTGATGCAAATCAACCAAGTATAAATACGAGAGAGGATTCATCAATTATGCTTTATAAAGGTGAAACATCAAGATGTTTGACAATATCCAATGATTTTCTTGCATGATTAACATTTCAAAACACCTCACGAAAAAGGAACGAAATATAATTCACTCAATCACTCATTTTTAGCGGAGTAACAAGATAAATCACACTCATTGCTCAGTCATGATTAGATTATTACCATAAGCTTGAACAAGAAACAAAACTCCACCGACGTGGTGTGAGCACAAGTAAAAACATCTAAAGAGGGCTTTTACTCGGGTTATAATGATATGGCTTATGGTTAAGGGTATGGATAAGGCATGGAGATGTTTATGAAATTGGTGTTAAAATAAAAATGAAATCAATTCTAGTACCCGTGTTGCTAGCTACCAAACATTCCACAAACCAAATAAATGATTACAGCTTCAATTTCTTCTTTTCTGCTTTCCACAGCTTTTTGCATTTCCATGACAATTGTTCTTCAATCATAGCACATTGGCTATTATTTTCATACTTTCAACACTTTTTTTTGAACATAACATAATGCATGGCTCAATCAATCTTACAGAATGTGGTACTCATAATCATTTGATCAATCTTCACTTTTCAGGTGACTAGCAACCAACCGTTTAGACATTGATATGGGATAGGCTAAGGTTTAAAGTGTAAAATATTTTTGGATTTTCCGGGTGAAGAAAAATGAAAAGGATGGCTCGAGAGGGTGTAACTAGGGTATCTAGTGCTAAAATGAGCACTACAAGCGGGTCCATGTGGGTGGTTAACTAACCAATGTGGTTAGCTAATATATCATTAGATGTAAAATGGAAGGCCATTTGGGTTAAATCCTAAGGTGCCTCTTTATCACACGGATTCACTTATATCGCATACGAATGCAATCTCACCGCGTTAGGTAATGATTTACTGAGCACAAGTTCTAGAATAAATAAAATCACCCAGCACACTCATAGCAAAAGATCCAAGCATAAAAGATGTATGTTGTTTATGAAATAGGCTCAAATCCTCACGGTTTAGTGGAAAAGGGTATAATATGTGTTAGCAAATGTTTATCGATCCCGAATGGATTGCAATAGTAATCGTAACACATTTGAAGTTTCAAATATTACCGCTTTACGGTGGTTTGATCCAGTTATTCTAATAGATAATCCTAAAAGTGTGAAAACAACTAGATCACAAGGGCAAACAAAATTTTAAATTTAAGCATGAAAACTCTAATTTTTCCTAATCACCCCCCACACTTAAGTTAGACATTGTCCTCAATGAAAACGAAATTCAAAGTATATAAATAGGGAAAATAGAGATGAAACCGGATATGTCAACGAGTTTATCGACTTAAAATTCTTTCTTCATTCCTAGCGTCCTTCGGAGAAATCATCACCGCACACAATCTTATAAACAAACAAAAGGTTTTATTAAAGGTGGCACCCCACACTTAAGTTCAACCAAAGGTTTAAACTTTGGGGAGTGACCACATAAAATCAAATCTGAACACACGGGTTGCCTCCCGAGAAGCGCTTGTTTTATTACTGAGTCATCACCGACTCGAATCTTCCGCAGTTAGGATACTTTGACCATACGGTTCAAATGGGAATTTCACTCTTAAACGTTGAGGTATGGGATCTTTGGTTTGTACTCCATAATGGATAGGAATACATATGATTCTTTTGGTTTGACCATGTTATAGTCTCTATTCGTTATTTCGAACGTTTGGTCAATTTCATTAGAAATAAGGACAATTGGCGGATCTTTTTGATTTTTCAGAGGGTCATTGGACTTTCCACTCCCAGTGAATATGGCATCCACATTCTCAATGTGAGATGTAGGAGGTGGCTTAGTCCTACCATTTGGATTATATGGTTCAGACCATTTGTCTATCTTTCTTTCCAGTTCTCCATTCCAGTTGTCACCAGTTTTGTTGAACTTCTTATCACTAATATGATTTGGAAATACATTGTGTTCAGAACCTTTTAATTGAGTCATTGGGATATGCATGGTGCAATCCTCAAGAAAAGGTGATACGGTTGGTGAGTTAGACATGATTTGGTTTAGATTAGGCGTGGTTGGAATGTGCTCGGTCTTGTCCTCTTTGATAAATTCAACCTCACCCTTATCGTTCTCGTATTGAATTAAGGGTGGTTAGTAGACAAATTCATGTCTCGAGTTGGAATCTGTGGTGTAAGGAAGAGATTCAGCATGATGGACTTCCTGTTCCTTACTTAATCTTTCTATCCTCCTCTCCAAGTCTTGGCTTATCGCTTGTTGGTTCCTTCTTCCTTGATCAAATTTATGATCCAATTCAACCAACAGGTTCGTCATATTCTTATTGGCCTTCGTTTGACTGGCCATCCACTCTCTCATCATCTCCTCCAGTGAGGTTTTAGATGTATTGAAATGTTGTGATGGATGACGTATTGTATTCCATGGCTGATATCGAGGAGATGTATGGGTTGGGTTGTGGTATGGAAAGGAGTACGAATTTCTAGAATTTTGGTGGTGATATCCTTCATGTTGGACGTGGTTTAATTCCATGGGATTACACATCGGCGTGTCATCCTCAACATCGTATTTTGAAGCGTGGTGATTATTTCGCAGTTTCATCATCTCTCTCCGTATGCTTATGAATTGGTCATCGATGTTTGTTGAAAGAGCTTCCAATTTATCGATCAATAAGGCATGATCGGTATTGATGTTGCTTCCTCCGGCGGAAACAACAATATTCGGATTGGAATCGTTCGAGAAACCACTACTTATGAAGATAGCGTTGACATACTCGTTTCTTTTTTGTGGTGGAAGGTACGTCTTATCATTTGATGGTTTTGGGTTGGATTGGGTATTACTTGGAAATGAACCGATGGTCTAGAGGAATGTTGGTCGAAAGTCCGCTAAACTTGTTTTCAAGATCTTGGATAGATGCTTGATGATTTTTCGTCCTTGCTCAACTTTGGCTTTGAGATTGAAAATTGATTTTGATAAAATCATTTGTGGATTTTTGACCACCACGAATTCTCTCATGGTTTTCTTGAATTCGGTTTCTTCCATCTTTTGTCGGGATTTTGTGGTGGTGGATCGTCAGTTCGTGGTTGAGAATCACGGTTGTCATCCCTTGGTCGGCGATCTTGCCAATTTCAAGAATTTCGACCGTAATAATTACTACGATATCCTCCTCCACGGTATCCTCCTTGAGCGTAACTTGCTTCTCCTTCCTTTGGTCCACCCATAGGTTTATCGTCGCACTCGGACAATGGATGCATTAGAAGAAAGCCGACCTTACTCAACAAGCACCTTTCTTAGCTTAGTAAGGTTGCTTGTTTCCACATTGTTGCATCCGTCTCGCATTTCCTTCATTTCATCTTTGATATCTTTGTACTGCGAGTCAATTTTTGAGGTTAACGCTTCCATCTTCTCCATGAGTTTTGAGGTATCGGTGTTTTCGACAAAAGCAAATGCTTTTTGGAGAGGTTTGGTTTAGAATCTTTGGACCAATCGAGTTTGAGAAGTACTCGATCTTGAGCAATTGATGTGCATCGTTGGGAGTTTTATAGAGAAAATTCCTCCAACATCAAGGATGCCTTGAGAGATTTCATCTAGTCCATGGTAAAATATTTGGATAATGGTTCCTTTTGATAGTCCATGTCCATGACAACCACGGAAGCAAATCTTTCATTCAAAGCCAAGCTTTGACAAGTGATTCGTTTGGGTTTTGGTTGAAAGCAATTTCTCCCATTAATCGATCAAACATGGCGGTGGAAAGAATCGGCTTACAAAAGCTTGCCTCATCTCCTCCCAAGTATTGATGATTCCAGGGTTAATTCATTTTACCATACTTTAGCATCTACGGCGAGTGACGATGGGAAAAGTTTGAGTTTGATGGCATTGACATCGGTGTCGCCATAACGGAACATGCCGCAAATTTCGATGAATTTGGCAATGTGCTTGTGCGGATCGGCCAGCGCACGGCCATCGAATTGACGATCTTTGATCATAGAAAGGTGATGTCCCTTCACGGTGAAGTTGTCACCAAGATTGACAGCAACAATAGCACTTTCGGGGGTTGGTGCTATGGCTCGGTTGGTTCCCCACATGAGTTGATCGTCCGCCATAGGAAAAGGTAAATTGGTGAAAGGGTTGTAAACAACTTTGGCTTCTACGAGGTTATCAAATGGTGGGTTTTGTACTCTTGGTACACGATTTTCCAATGGTATGAAAAGTGTTCTTCTTCTTCTTCGAATCAAACGTTCGGGGTTGGTGAGAGGTGTAATTGGTTCTATTCCACGCTCGAGTGTTCATACAATGTCCTAGAGAATCCAGCAATATCTAAACACACGACAAACAACGAAAACAGTTTTATGGGTCGAGTGGGTAACGGATCGGTTGCGGGTTGCGACCGATCGGTTAGACCGATTGGGTTATGGTAAAATCGTAACCGATTCGGTTGAAGGACAACCGGATCCGGTTAAGGTTTCGAGAGAAAAATTTGGTTGAATCGATAGGAAATTCAAAACTTGTTGAAACACAATCAAATCCCCGGCGGTGCCAAAACTTGATGTGCTACGTGTACAAGTTTTAAATTTATAAAGGTGAATTACCAATATTACCAATAACACATACGAAAGTATACTCGTCCGTTATAGCAAGATTATGAAGGTAAGTCGGGATCGATTAGTAGGATTTGAGTGAATCTAAACACAAGTTTGAATTAACGTAGTCTATCCAAAACATATAACAAAGCAAATAGATATGATGAAATTCGGATGATTAAAAACTACACTTGCTTAAACTAGTTTCATATCATAGATTAATGTGATTGTGTTAACCTCTTAACATGTTGGTTATGATAATTAGTTGGAATACTAATCTATTGTTCTTACAAGTTAAACCTTCGTCAAGATTTTAGTTCATAAAACAAGCATTACGTTTAACCAATCAATTCAAGATCAATTCAAGTTTCATAAGTCTACATACATAAACTTAAACACAAAAACATCCATTTGTTCATCAAATTGCTTAAGAAATGGTCAATACAAAAGGTAACCGATCATAGACAAAAGGCTACAATTGATTCTCAACAACTAATCTTATGACCTTTTAGATGTTTCCAACCAATCCAATTTGATAATCAAAAAGCGTTTCTATTACAACCACACCTTAGTTCCTTTGTATAATCAAGAATAATGGGTAAAAACAATCATCCATAGACAAAATGATTATGACTAGTTGAATAACAATAAGTTCTTTCGACCTCAACGATTACTATCAATTAGCCAAACTTGATTAACAAATGTCACTCTGAAACTTTAGCACAATTGGATCTTAGAATCAACTTGAAATTGAATTAAAACATGTTAACACAATCACTAGCTAATCATATGATAATCAACATCATTTAAGCAAGTGTATAAAGAAACTAGCCACTCATAGCAAACATGAACATAAACTCAGAACTTTGAACATTAGAAAACATGATTAAAAGTCTTACAATGTTTGGAATAAGATTACAAATGGTGAAGTAATGATTCCCAAAGTATTAGGGTAAACTTCTTGGCGATTTGGCCTCCAAATGTGGAACTTCTGGAACTCCAAACTTCCCTGGACTTCTAAGGACGAATTTTGAGAGCTTAAAGCTTTGTTTGATGAGTAGAGAGATTTGTGTTTGAGGTGTATCTCATATGCTCACAAATGGCCTCTATTTATACTAATTCCAAAGCCTAGGGTATTAATTGCTGAACTTGGCCTCCAAGGAGTAAGGAAGGGACTAGAATACACCAAGAGAAGGACCTAGAATCGTTTGGATGCAAAGGAGAAACTTAGTGATGAAGATTTGGCAGATGCAGCTTCTCCAACCGGATCGGTCATATGACCAACCTATCTGGTTGGTCTTCTACAAAAGGTGCCAACCGTTCCAGTTTCGGGAGGCAACCGAACGGTTGGTGATGGTCAAAATGGCGTTTCTGGTCATATTCCAACCGATCCGATTACAGTTGTAACCGATCCGGTTAGATTTCCTGAGTTAAGGAAACTTGATCTTTTCTTCTCTTTATCTTGTAGAACTTGGCTCTTCAATCACTATGGTCTTCAAAGGTCCTTGAGATACTGATTTAGGCTTACTGAAACGGGAATCTTCTATTTGCTGAACATTTCTTTATTTTCCTTCCGTTTCCCTGCACTTGGTTATAAACACTAGACAAACATCTTTTGATGCGTTTAAGCACTATAATCACGCAATTATAACCAAATAACAAATATAAAAGCACACATAACGCTACTAAAAACATGCACAATCTAAGCATTATCAAACCCTAAAATACTGTACAAGACAGACTTGGTTCGGTTTAGGTTTTTACTCCAAAAGACTACACACTAAAACTGAAAAATTCGGATTCTATATATAAGATTACAATCGCGACGACGTCACCTTATGATTTGTGACACATTCGGGTCGCCGTCATTAGGGTTTCTTCTTGGCCACGTTAGTCTTATGGCGGCGCCACCTTGTGCTTGTGTGCGTCCCTTTAGTCTCGACGCCGTCTGGATCAAATCTAGGCCCTCCGAGTTGCGACGGCCTTCTCTTTTAAAGCGACACCGTCACTTGAAAATAAGCAATTTGGCTCTTGTCCCATCGCATAAGTTCTCCGACCGGGCGTCACAGTTAAGCGATGACGCCGTCCCCTATATTTCAAAGACTTGAGTGTCTCGATTCTTGACTTTGGCTATTTTCTTCAGATATCTACGCCTTTTCGTCCAAATAAGTGCCATTCCAACAATTTGCCTTCAAGAGACCTAAAAGTGAAAAGGAACGATATTAAGTAATAATGGATACAAAATCGATCAAATAAGGGCTTAAAGACCCTCAAAAGGTACATTTTAAAACCTTATCAGTTTGTGATCGCTTCTGAGTCATTATCAGAGGCCTCAGGGTGGGCAGGTTACTTTCCACCATAGGCTGCAAGTACTTCTTCCAAGAAGTCAACAAAGAAGACTGCCAATCCTGCACCTGTTGCCAGACCTGCACCTTCTCTTGAGTTCTACTCCAGTTCATCAGATGATGATGCTAATGATGAGACCTATTCCTTGTCCAAGGAGTTGCCAAGGGCCCTGACAAAAGCATTGAAAATATCTCTCTCAAACATGAAGCAGATATCCATACCAGAGAAGCCTGCAAGATTACCAAGGCCTCCTCCACAAGTTCTTGGTCTTGCTTGTCCAAGAATGCAGTCAACCTTTGAGAACAAGAGGAAGAGAGCACAGAAGAACAAGCATGACTATCAGGGCAAGGGCAAGAAGCCAATGGAGTAGCTGGTGTAGGGTGTAGGGATGTAGAATGTGTTAGAACATTATCTTTTGTGTTTTGATTGTGGTTGTGAGCACTTTCTCTTTGTTTGTAATGAATCTTCTTGATTACTTGAATAAAGTTTCTTTGTCTTACTGTTTCCACTGTGAGAGTACCTTTTTCCACTACTTGCATTATAGTTTCTATTGTTAGGCATAATTTCTTCATAAAAGTTAGTGGACAACCAAAAATATAGGCACTAAATAGTAACAACTACAATGTATACAAAGAATCCTTCAAATCTGCATATCATAAACATAAATCATACACTGAAATCATTTGTGAGGTTAGCAGTGGTTAGAAAATGACAAGGAGTGATTCCATAGACTTAGCAGTGGCTAAATTCCAAGTCAATATGGTCAACTCCTAGTTATTGATTCATTTTCAAAGGTCAAGAGACTTCATTTACTTCTCAACCACTTACACCTTTCCCACATTAACTTACTGAATCCAACTTTAACATTTATTTAAGCATCTGTAACACACAAACCACTCATATCACACATAATCCAAAAACATTTCTCTCTTCAAAAATCACCATGAGTCATTCAAACCCCATCAATGTCTCATCTGACAGCTCATTCTCAGATAATGTTTGGGATGAGAGTGCTTGGCATTATGTCCTTAACAATCTAGGTAAGAAGAATAAAGAGGTGTTTGAAGCGATTTCATTAAGAAAGAGAACTCATGCAGGTGCTTATTCAAACCCTGTTGTTGTTGGTCCTTCTTCAACTCAACCAATGTCACAAGATGCTATCATCAAGGAAGATAGCTCAGACTCCTTGTCAAGCTACATTTCCCCATATGCAAGCACGATGATGATACTACTTTAAGGGTCTTGGATGTGCCTCCCTGCTAGAATCCTTCCATCGAGAAGCTGCAGACACCACCTTTTCCACCATCGCTGACAAGACCACCACAAGAGGGACCTTCATCATCCTCACCACCTGTTGGAGGAAGGGTGATTGGAATAGCATCCCCTAAGGTGTACAGCGTGATTAATAGGCGTATGGCGCCTAAAGTGATGCCAAAGTGGGCCTTCCCAAAGAAGCCATAGGTGGTAGATGGTGATTAGGTTGGGGTAGGGTTGGGGTAGGATGTCAAGCTTGTGTCATCAGTTGGTGGTAGTATGTTGTTTTCAGTTTTTCTAATCATGTAATGATGCTTGTTGTCTGTAACCAACGGATGTATCCTCTGCACTCTATGTGCAGATGTGTGTAATAATAATAAAAATCCATGGCTTTATCTTTTAAATTTCTTGCATCACACAGATTGTTCCAATTTACATTACAATTGACTCCACTTCCAAGGTCGACATCATCCATCATAATGTTCAAAATCGAGAGATAGGACTTGTTGCCGGATGCCTTGAACATCCACTATCCGTGTAGCCTTGATCCGATCTTTTGTCCTTGGATGTTCCTGCACATATAAGTAAGGAGTTAGTTTCTTTTGGGGACCCAAGCCATGATTGACTTGGATCCGCCTCGTGTATCAATATAGTTAAATCTATCAAAGGTCATTGATACACCATTGGGATTGGTTGATGAGGTAATTCCTTTAGGTTTCCATTCCCAACGTCTTGAGGCCTTCACAAGATTGCCCATGTCCCCTTTTCTTGTTTACAACCCTTGCAATGGAACTTTTAAATGAGCAAGGAAACTGTTGGTTTGGTTTAGGTACCCATCGTTGGTTATAATGAACTTTTTATTTTGAAAAGTTCTTTTCCTGTTGTGCAGATTTTGCAAAAGTTGTTTTGGATTATGCACTTGTAACAGTGATTTAGGTGGCATGTTAGCAGTTTTAGCGATGGCAAAGTTTTAAGACCACTTCTTAGTTGAACCTCTTGGGATCATTTTGCTGCGTGGATTAGGATGTAAATTGTTTTGAAACCTGTTTGACTCCACCCTTTTATTCCCATGGACTTCCCTTTTCCCAACATGACAAAATCACTACCTAGTTGTTGAGATTTAACATGATTCCAACTCCTTTGGTTACCCCTAGGAGCTGATGATTTGTTCCTATACATCTCAGCATACCTTACAGTTGATCTAGGTTTATTAGCTTGTTTCCTAGGTTCCTCTGTAATAGTATTAACAACTTTAAGGATAGAAGCCTCTACATTCTTTTTAACATTCTCATCAACAACTGATGAGTCACTAGCACTTTCAAAAACATCATTATCATGCTTAACCTCTTCCTCACATTTCACAGTTTTGGGAGGACCACATTCACGTGTAGGCTCCTGAAAGTCTTCTAGACCTGTATGAGCTAAATCTATACCTGGAGGTGCTGGAACACCTCTTAGTGGTGGAGGCACTGTGTTATAACCCATACCAGACTTAACTTTACTATTTATTTGAGCATTCCAAATTTTATCAATTGACTTAGACTGATAATAACATGTGTCAATAGTTAAATTGACATTCTCATTTATCTTTCTAAGTTTTTCAAGCTCTTCTTTGAAAGCCTCATTCACAGCTGTCTTATGATCTACCTCTCTTCTAAGAAGAATCATATCATCATTATATTTTGACTCATTTTCTCTATAATGCTCTAGTTTTTTTTCTAATACAGCTATACCTCTTCTAAGGTTTGACACACCATAATTAGCAGCAAACAACTCTGTTCTTTGACTTTCATAAGATTCATTAAGCCTTTAAACTTCTCTAGAAGCCCTACATGTTTTAGAACAACTTTCAAAGTTTTGTACCTCAGTCGAGAAAGCCATGAGAGCAAATTCGGTGAACACAAGAGCGGCATCTCAAGGTTCTTCCTCTTGTCCATCGCCCATGAAACTCCAATCATAGCTCACACCATCAATTGCCAACATTGCCTTTGGTTCTTCCACAGTTGGTTCTTTCTTTTGCTTGTACCAAGTAGACATGTTGTCCTTCATCCTTGGTCTTCTGCCTTCTCTAGCAAAATGCCCTAACTTGTGACAGTTGAAACACTCTACTTTCTTTTTATCAAACCCTGCAGTTTCACCACCATTGATGTGAATTGGCTTGCCAGTCTTCTTGTAGAATTTCCTAGCCCTCATGCTAAGAAGAGCTATTTGCCATTTAATAACCATCTCCTCCAAGTCATCTTCATCAATTTGCTCTATGTCTTCATGAGTTAATATAGAGCCATTAACTTGAGTGGAGATAAAAGCATAAAGGTAGGATCTCCAATACCAGCAATCTTCTTCTTTGAACTCGGTGGTAACATTAACATTACCGGTGGAAATCTGTAGAACCAAAGGTGGGCAATATCATCATCACGGTCATCTTGAATCATCATTGTCAACAGAGGTTGACATCAAAGCCAAGCTTGAGCTTGTACCAAGTTTCCACCTTCTTCAATCTTTGTTCAATGAGTTTGAAGTTGTTGTAAAGATCATTGAGTTTCATAGTTTCAATATCTGGTTTATTTTCCCGCATCGTAACATTAGTATGAAACTCGGAAGGCAAACTTCTTAGAAACTTCAAATTTAGGTCTTCCTTTTCTACCTCAATGCCAAACACGATCGGTTGTGTAACAATCTTCGGATTTTGGTGAAGATGCTATCAGTGAGTCATTGCTTGAGCGGAGAAGTTTTCATAACTTTGCTTCAACGATGTCTTTGTAGCATCATTACCACCAAACACCGAGCAAATCTCTTCAAAAAGTTCTTTGTCGACTTGAACTTGGTGAATGCTATGATCGGTCTTTAAGAGTCATCAAGAACAAACTTCGGCCTTTAGATCATTCTTCTTCATTGTTTTTTCAAGATTAGTCTCGTGCACGTAAACTGTACAACATCTGTGTCACCAACCTTCTCAGTCTTCGTCACAGACTTGAATGAATAACCATTTAAGATGATCTCCCATAGAGCATAGTCTTGAATGAGAAAGTATTGCTCATTCATTATCCTCCACATCTCAAACTCATTAAGTTTGAGCTTAGTAAGTCTTGGAGTAGAAGAGTTTGACTGGTTTTCTATCTCCATTGAATTGAGTGAGTAGGTTAAGCTTATTCCTTGGATCTTCTAAATCAAAATATCATAACCTTCGCTCTGATACCACTTGATGGATCTAGACACACACCTTGTGTTAGTGATATTTTGAGTTATATTAATAAGCACGCGGAATATACTTAGTAATACTTAGAAGACAGATTGTATGATGTAATGTAAGTGAGAACAGTTAACACAAAGCTCCAATATTATTAAGAAATAATACGAGTGATCTTGCTTATCACTAGGGTTACACCTTGGAGCTAATATTGAATAATACGTATTCTAAACAATGACCTAGGATCTCCTTTTATAGTACAAGGAGTCCTTTACAAGATAAGTATAAACTTAACAATATCGAATATACACAAGATCTTTTCTATACTTATCAATACACGGATACATAACAATTATCCTAATAACAGTGGTAATAAAGTACTAGCAGTGGTAATGTGTTTCTACTGCTAGTGTAATCTTTAGCAGTGTTAACCACAAGCATATCAGTGGTAACTGTTATCTTTATTCCCAACAGGGGTATCACATATTGGCATCCGCATACACCACTCCCATGAGGAAATCGGCAATCGGCATCGGCATAATTTTTCGGCATATGTATGTCGACTCTTGTAGCCGTTGGCTTTTGGATTTGACCGTTGGACTTGACCGCAGAACTCTCCTATTGGTTGAGATAATAATAGTTTTATTTAAAAAAAATGCCAAAAATTGGCAAAAAAAAAATCAATTTGGCATCCACCCCATTCGTTATTGAAAATTGACATGAAAATTGTGGAGGTGATATGACACTCTCCTACTGGTTGAGAGGGATGCCAATTTTTGGCATGGATGAGAATTTGGCATCGCCCCGATCACCCTAATCACACCTCAAATAGATTAAATAACTATTAAAAAGGTGACAGTGACACTGAGCGGAGAATGACGATGTCAGTGAAATTGCTTCAGCATCATTAAAATTGATGATGTACGCCGGGGTGGAGGTGAAATGAAACTCTTGTAGAAAGATTTTGGGGAAAAAAAAACAGGGGTGCAGAAAGATAAAATGATTTTATTGTATTTTACTAACAATGGTAAGTTAATGCGTAACTTTAAGTGAGGACATAATAGTCTTAGGCTATGTTTGACCCATGAGATTATAGAAATATTATGCTTATTTTTTTTTAAAAATAAGTTATTTAAAAAATAATCTTTGTTTGACAGATATAACTTATAAAATATTATTAAAAATAATCTCATAATCTCTCGAAAATAAAAGGTTACTTTATGTAGCTTATAAGAATAATCTCTTTATAATCTTTTTCAAAGAACAAACCAAAGATCAAGAATAGCAAAGACCAAGACAAAGACACCGACCAAACACCAAGACCAAAGACAAAGACAAGACCAAGATAATCTATTTTGCCAAACATAAAACATAAAAAAATTATGTGTATGAACAACAATGGTAATGTTTGGCACATGAGATTATGGAGACATTATGCTTATTTTTATAAAAAATAAGCTATTTAAAAAAATAGCCTATAAAAATAAACTCATTTTATAATATGTGGAAAACTAGAAGGGGGGTTGAATAGTTTTGCCGATTTTAAGTTAGTTTCTAAAAACTTTAGATTCGATGTCATGTGAAATCGTATGGATGAAGATAAAGTATAGATCTAAGAGTAATGTAAGTAAAGAAAGTAAAGTAAGGGAAAGAAATGACAGAACCGATTTATAGTGGTTCGACTACAAGGACACCTTCCTTGCCCTACTCCACTCCCCGAGTCACCTACTCGAGAGTTCAAGCACTATGTCAACAAACTCCTTCAACTTGGCGGAGAAGCCTTCACAACGTTGCTTACACCTTTTTCCGGTACAAAGCTAAATACCGAGTCCGTAACACGAAGGACCAAACCAACACAACTATTACACAACAACTATGTGAAATATCAAGTACAAGATCTTTGCTACAAAAATCTTGTGGAGGAACAAATCAATCAAGGACCCCTTGCTTGGATGACTTGTAGAAAGCTCGTGATCTCGCCTTAGGAAATGACCTATATGAGAATCACAATAGAAGAAAGAAGAACAACTCTCTATATCAGGTGATCTTTTGTTAGAAGAGTGTAAGGGGACGTTTGGTACGAGAGAATGCCATAGAATGAAATCGTAATAGAGAATGAAATTGTAGAGAAAGTGAATCATATTTGAGAAAGAATAACAATTCCACTGTTTGGAACAAATAAAGAATCCGTGTGATATAAAACATTCTCTTGTTTGGTTATTGTATTTAATACATGAATAAAAATGAATTTTATCATTTAAATTTTTGTTTTAAACATTTGATTACCTAAATCATCATTAAAATAATATGATTATTTAAATTGCAACCTTAAAACTTCTATCGCAAAAGCAATATTGGAGGATCATTTGTTAGGTGCAATTCGTAATAATGTGCACAATTGAAAATTAATTCTTATAATATTTATTTATAATAATTGTGGCAAATTTTGAAGGAAAAAAAATGAAAAAATTGGTTTTAGTATTTGAACAACTGGTTTTATAAGAAAGGGTTAAAATACAAACATTGATATGAAGATTTGATATCAACCTATCAATTTTTGTATTTCAAAAAAAATTAAAAAAAATAAATAAAAAAAAACCCATAATAAATGAAATAAACAAAACATTTGAAGACGATGATTGAAATCAATTTTTTTATTATACGAAAGAATCAACCATAGAATGTCTTCCCTTTTATTAACCAATTCTCTCCTTTCTTCACTATTTTAAGAGAATGGGGAGGATGGAAAGAGAATCAGATATTGATTCACCGATTCCATTCTCAACACAAACAAACACAAGAATGCTTCTCCATTCCGTTTCTCAGCTTTCCATTCCATCGTACCAAACGTCCCCTAAGAATATATGAGAGAGTTAGTAAGAAGAGGGGTGAAGAGAAATGAAGAAATGGCTCTCTATTTATAGGCAAAATCTTACCACTGTTCCACGGATCCCACAGATCCCTCCCTTAAGGGATCCGTCTAGTGTAACACAAGGGATCCGTGGGACGCTCCTCTTTGCCCATGGGTTTTTTGGTTGTGGGTCATGGGTTATGGGTTGGTCCATGGGTATTTCATTAGATACAATATATCTAATCGATGCACTGCATCTAGTCAAATGGATCATGGGTTAATACCATGGGTCATGGGTTGTGGTTTTTACCCATCCTAATAAACTATTACAACAAATGATTTATTACAACAATTTGTATTAAATGACTATATGTAAATGCTTTACAAAAATAACATGTATCCTTATAATTTTACTTATGATAACATTATATTTGTTATCAACAAAACACAAAGAGATCGCTAAATATTAATAAACGTTTTTACGGTTTATTTGTATTAACAATCTCCCCCTTTTTGTTGATGACAAAACATAAAGTTATGATGAGTAAAACTTAAGGTTAGATGTGTGTTTTGAAAGCCTAAGTTTTACTTCTTCTCCCCCTTTTTGTCGAAACAAAAAGTTAACCCAACGAAGAAATAAAATATGGAAAAATAGTCCACGTATCGCTAACTCCCCCTTGACGGTAGCTCCCTCTAGAATGGGGCGTCAGGTGAGAAAAAAAATAAAAAAAGAATCCTACAAAGAAAGGGTTAGTAGTAACATGCATAAATAATCTTGTGATTGACGAGAATCAAGATTGGGAGCCAAGGTATGTAAACAAGGCCTTGTAATAAAACAGAAAAATGTACTGGTACTTATGCCACATACAAGCATGTAAATGTAAGAATAAGACTTGTTCTTGAAAATTTACTCTAAAGAAAAATACTAAAAGTAATAAAAATGATTCCTTCAATGCTTGCATAAGGTTATGGATGGAGGTTTTGATGAGTAGTGATGTTGATGCGATCAAGGGTAAGGTTAACTATGACTCGCATTTCTTCCCTAATCTCTATTGCAATATCCCTAGTGGATTGACAATGTTCACAATGTAAGTGATGTAGATAATAAGGGCGGAAGTTTTCTGGATGACTTTGATTTGTGAGATGCAGAAGTTGTGGTGGAAAAGTTGGGAAATGCGGATCAAAGTCTGGAATGTTTGGAAGTGGTGGTGGAAAAGAACCTAGATGTTCTTGTAACACAATGGGAGCTAAAGGTGGTGAGGTTTCAAGGTCTTTGAAAATTGTGTTTGGAGAAGTGGGAGGTGTCAAAAAGACTAGTTCTTGTTGCTTTGTTTGTTGAGGTCTTGTTGGAGTCTTAAGGAGTTCCAAAAGAGTGACCTTAGGTGGTGATGTGATGGGTGATGAAGTAGGTGCTATAATGGAAGCATCTTGTGGTGAATGAGTTGTTGGTGATGAACCATTTGATGATGGGTTTGCTAAGCAACAAGGCCGGATGCTAATCAATGCGGTTTTTCTAGATTTGGGTGGTGGTACTTTGGAAGGTGGGAGAACAAAGTTTTGGATTTCTTGAAAGGAGTTGCTTGCACTAAGTGATTCATCTATGTTGGAGGTTGTTTTGGATAACATGATGATGTTTGTTTGTGAGGTTGAAAGTGATGAATATGCAAGCATTTTGGGAATCCTATTTATAGAAAAATAATGCATTGTAATGAATGCTTGATCCAAAATATGGATTAAAATCTAATGATTAGATATGAATTTAAGACATGTGATCATGAGAACACAAGCATTAAATAACATACTCCAAAAAAAATAAAAGAAATGATGAAACTATTGAAGTATTCATCCAAAGTGAGAAAAATAGAAGATAAAATTAGCTTCTGTCTCACGGATCTCACGGATCCTTCCCTTGAGGGATTCGTCTAGCATTAAGGTTGGGATCCGTGGTACTGGCGATTCAGGCAGCTCAAAATTTTCCTTTTTGGAAACATTTGTTCCTAGTGTGTGCCTTTATGAAAACCATTTGGAGTTGCGGTTATCTCGACTCCTAAACAGGAAAAAAAACAAACTAGAAGTAAAAAAGCACACTATTGTGTGAGATAACCCGAGTACTCCTAATTCATTGTTGCTTAAATGAATGTACCCAAAAACACATATTAGTTATGTGTCCTCTTTAGCATTCAAAAGACATGAGATGCAATGAAAACGGGTTTTTACTTAGTATTAATAATGAAAAAGCGATTTGTCCTAGACGTGAGAAATGGCTTTTATGAAAGTGATACGGGAAGAGGTATCCTTTTAGAAAACATTTTGAAAAGAGGTTTCTATGTGTGAATAAACCATTTATTCTTTAAAAAGTATGTATGCAATTACATGTTTGCAAAATGTACTTATCTTGAAAAAAAAATAATAAGAGAAAACTATGAGTTATAAGTAAAAACTTGTCTTGGGTTTTGAAAATTCCCGTATTGCTTGTGAGTTGTGCGTGAAATAGAGATCCTTGACTCAGAAAGAAGAAGGCTAGTGTTTACATACCTTGTAGAGTTTAAAAGCTAATAACGACGATTGTTCCATGAGACCAAGACCAAGACGAAGTAGGTTGAATTGTTCCCGCTTCAACGGTATGGTGAGGACGTCGGCTATGTTGTCTTCGGATGCTACCTTTTCAATAGAGATGTTCCCCTTTTGAACATTGTCTCTTAAGAAGGATGACGAATCTCTATATGCTTGGTGCGAGAATGCAATACCGGATTCTTGCTTAAGTCGATGGCACCTTTGTTGTCACAAAGGATGGCTATGTCACTTAGATGAATGTCGTAGTCAACTAATGCTTGTTTCATCCATAGTGCTTGTTTGCATGCTTTGTCGGTGGAGACATATTCGGCTTCAGTTGTTGATATGGCCAATGTCGTTTGCTTCTTTGAGAACCAAGATGTTAAACAACATCCCATAAAAGTACATACCCCAATTGTACTTTTTCGGTCAACATAATCACCTACATGGTCAGAATATGCATATACAATTGTTTCTACTCCCGTACCCTTAGGATGCCACAATCCTAATTGAGTTGTACCCTTAATGTATCTAAATTTCCTTTTGACGGCTTCTAGATGTGATGTTTTAGGATCTTCTTGAAACCTAGCACATAGACAAACACTAAACATGATATTCGGCCGACTAGCCGTGAGGTAGAGAAGACTACCAATCATGCCACGATATTTTGTGTCAATGGATTTGCCGTCTTCATCTTTTTTGAGTTTAGTGTTAGAAGACATTGGTGTCCTGATTGGTTTTGATTCTTCTAAACCAAATTTCTTTAACATCTCCTTAATGTATTTAGATTGATTAAAGAAGATACCATCTTCTACTTGTTTGATTTGTAGACCAAGAAAGAAACTAAGTTCTCCCATCATACTCATCTCGAACTCGTCATGCATGATTTTAGAGAAATCATCACACATGTCTTGACGAGTAGATCCGAATATAATATCATCTACATATATTTGAACAATGATTATATGTGACTCTCTTTTCTTAGTAAAAAGTGTGTTATCAACTAATCCCATGGTGTAGTTGTGTTTGATTAAGAATGACTTGAGTCTATCATACCAAGCTTTTGGAGCTTGTTTAAGACCGTAAAAGGATTTCTTTAGCTTATACACATGTTTAGATTTTTCAAAATCGATGAAGCCCGGAGGTTGAGCTACATATACTTCTTCACTAATAAAACCATTTAGAAAAGCACTTTTGACATCCGTTTGATAAAGCTTAAGATCATTAGCACAAGCATAAGCAAGAAGTATTCTTATAGACTCTAATCTAGCCACTGGGGCATAGGTCTCATCAAAGTCTATTCCTTCTTGTTGATTATACCCTTGGGCAACGAGTCTAGCTTTGTTTCTAGACACTATACCGTTTGCATCTAACTTGTTTTATATACCCATTTGGTTCCTATTATGGTTTGATTACTAGGTGGGGGCGAGTGTCCAAACATCGTTAGAAACAAATTGATTTAACTCTTCTTGCATAGCCATTACCCAACTTTCATCTTTTATGGCTTCTTGTGTATTCTTAGGTTCTATGGTTGAGACAAAACAAAACAAGCTACTTTGGTTTTGAACTTGAGACCTTAAGGTTCTTTCGTTTAGCTTTCCTATGACCTTATCTACGGGGTGATCTTTGGACTCTTTAATATTTATGATTTCATCATTTAAAGGTTCTTCTTCTTCGTTTATCTCTTTCTTTATTACAATAGCTTACACTTTCGACAATCTCGTCATCGACAAGAGGTGGAGTAGGTTTGGGTGGACTTTCATCAAATTTTTCGTTTAATGACTCTTCTACCTTCATTGTTTCTTTATTTAATATGACGTAAGCTTTGTTCTTAGGAGAGTAACCTAAAAAGATACCTTCGGTTGATTTAGGATCAAATTTTGTAAGGTAATCTTTAGTGTTAAGCAGAAAACATTTGCTACCAAAGACTCTAAAGTGATCTAACGTAGGCTTTTTGCCTCGAAGTAACTCATATGGAGTTTTACCTAAAAATGGTCTAATTAAGACTCTATTAAGTATGTACGTTGATGTATCAACGGCATTGCACCAAAAATTTTGAGGTATAGATTGCTCATTTAGCATGGTGCGACTCATTTCTTGTAGGGTTCTATTCTTTCTTTAAACTACCCCATTCGTTTGTGGAGTGCGAGGAGCCGAGAAGTTGTGAGTAATACTATTAGCGTCACAAAAGGCTCCAAATTGCACTTCATTATTGAATTCCCTACCATGATCCGTTCTAATAGACACTATAGGACTTCCTAGTTGTCTTTTGATTTTCTTACTTAATATTTCAAAGTAGTTGAACGTTTCAGTTTTGTTCTTTAAGAATTTAGTCCATGTGTACCTAGAGTAATCATCCACTATAACCAAAGTGTAGTAGTTGCCTCCATAACTTTGGATAGCGGATGGACTAAATAAATCCATGTGTAGTAACTCTAGAAACTTAGTTGTAGACACCATGTTTTTAGCTTTGTGACTAGAATGGACTTGTTTTCCTATGTTACAAGCATCACAAAAGTGATGTTCATATTTTAATTTAGGTAGATCTCTTACTAGATCTTTGGATGATAGCGATTGAAGAAGTCGCATATTGGCATGACCCAATCTTCGATGCCATAAGGTCGAAGTATCATCCATAGAAGTAAGACAAAGTTTGTCTTTAGGTTAAATTACCAATTTTAATGACATAGACTCCATGTTTCCTAATTCCTCTACCTATGGTGATACCGTTTTTTAATATCTTACTATCGGTTTCGTTAAAAGTACGTTGCACTTATTATCACATATTTGTCCTATACTTAAGAGGTTAAAGTTTAGGTTTTCTACGTGACACACATCGTTAATTGTTAGAGATTTGTTAGAAATCGTACCTTTACCGATGATTTTGCTTTTGCTATTTCCATATACCACATTTTCTCCATTGAAGGATTCATATGTGGAGAATTAATCTTTATTGCCGGTCAGGTGCCTCGTGCACCCGCTATCCTTGATCCATTCATCCGGATCTAGGTCGACCTTTAAGCACACTTAAGAAAACAATTAACTCAAAAGTTTGGTCCCCATTTGTTCATGGGTGCATTAGTGTTAAACATTCCATTCATGTTTGACATATATGCGTTCCATGGTGCAAAGTTTTGAAATGGAAAACCATTTTGCATATTTAGATTCCATCCCATTTGATGGTTACTTCTTGGATAAACATTATTAGGTCTCCTAGATGTGTTTGATTTTGAAAATTATGGACCTTTGTTTCTTATAAAGCTTTGATTATATCTTGGAGGTGGTTGTCTAATGGTAACATGAGTTGGTTTCTTCTTATTAACAATAACAAAATCAGTTCTAAAAGAGGAAGTTACATTATTACCACTGTTCGCTTCAGCAGACCCATGGATCCCTGGTTGTACACTAGCCGGTTCCCTGTTTGAGGGATCCGTGGGATCCGTGACTACAGTGGTTTGTTTTTCTAGTGCCTTTACGAATTGTGTTTCTTTGTTTTCACTAGTTGACGTATTAAGTTCCTGAAAACCTAGACCTTTTTTATTATTTCCTGTTTTAACACTATCCAATATCATATCTAAGGTTTTAGTGTTCATTCTAGCAATATTAGAGTCTAGATGATCATCTAGTGTTTGAAGTCACATTCGCCACTTGCTATCTTCCCCTTTTCTAGACGTTTTAATTTTTCCTTTAGATCTATGACTTCCTTTTCTAAACGTTGGTTTTGATTTTTCAAAAACTTATTTTTGTTGATTACTTTTAAACTAATTTTGCAAAGTTTATCATATTCATTATGCAATGAATCATCATCTAAAGATGAGCTACTATAGTATTCGTGACATACCTCGTCATTTGCCATGAGACAAATTTCTTCATCCTCCTCCTCGCTCATTCCCCACGAACCGCTCACAAATGCCTTTTGATCATCGTGTTTGGGACACTTACTAATAAAGTGGTTTGGGTCCCCACATTTAAAGCAAGCGCGATCATCCCTTGGCTTCTCGTCCTCTTTGCTTTTCCAAAATCCTTTCTTGTCATTATATGGTTGTTTGACGTATCTTCCCTTCCTTCTAAAGAACTTTTTGAAGTCCCTTACCGCCATGGCATACTCCTCGTCATCACTATCCGAAGAGGAGTCCTGTTCATCGCTTGAGACTTTCTTGGCTTTGAGGGCAAGAGATTTGTGCTTCTCTTTCACTTTTGAGGCTTCGGAATCTTTAGCAAGGACAAGCTCATAAACCTTTAAGTTGCCTATGAGTTCATCGAGGGTGAAGATTGTCAAGTCTTTTGATTCTTCGATTTCCGTCACCTTAGATCTCCACTTAGATGGAAGTGCCCTTAGATATTTCCTAACATGGCTACGGCTAGATAATGATTCATCAAGTTCTTGTAAAGATGTAATTATAGTATTAAAGTTAGCAAAAGAATGATTTGTAGTTTCCTCATCCAATATTGAAAATTGTTCATATTGTTGAACAAATAAATCTATTTTATTGTTTTTCACTTGTTGATTACCTTGATGAGTTACAACTAAAGAATTCCAAATTTCTTTAGAGGTTTTAAGCATGGAGATTCTTTCGAATTCCTTTTTGGAAAGCTTTTTCTTAATTTCATCGGTGAGTTTATCATGAGGTATGTTAACTAAAATTCTATTTTCATCTTTTGCAGTGGCTTCAAAATCGCCTTCAACAATGATGTACCAAAGATCAATATCTTTAGACTTCACATACGTTTCGAACCTATTTTTCCAATATATAAAACCATTAGTTTCAAGTAGTGGAGGTCGTTGCATGGATTGTCCTTCCTTTTAATTTTCGAACCCATAGTGATCGAAAAGTTTTTAAAATCTGCTTTACTTTAAAACTTTTATAAACTTAGCTCTTGATGCCAATTGTGGAAAACTAGAAGGCGGGTTGAATAGTTTTGCCGATTTTAAGTTAGTTTCTAAAAACTTTAGATTCGATGTTATGTGAAATCGTATGGATGAAGATAAAGTATAGATCTAAGAGTAATGTAAGTAAAGAAAGTAAAGTAAGGGAAAGAAATGACACAACCGATTTATAGTGGTTCGGCTACAAGGACATCTTCCTTGCCCTACTCCACTCCCCGAGTCACCTACTCGAGAGTTCAAGCACTATGTCAACAAACTCCTTCAACTTGGCGGAGAAGCCTTCACAACGTTGCTTACACCTTTTTCTGGTACAAAGCTAAATACCGAGTCCGTAACACGGAGGACCAAACCAACACGACTATTACACAACAACTATGTGAAATATCAAGTAAAGATCTTTGCTACGAAATCATGTAGAGAACAAATCAATCAAGGACCCCTTGCTTGGATGACTTGTAGAAAGCTCGTGATCTCGCCTTAGAAAAGGACCTATATGAGAATCACAATAGAAGAAAGAAGAACAATTCTCTAGATCAAGTGCTCTTTTATTAGAAGAGTGTAAGAATATATGAGAGAGTTAGTAAGAAGAGGGGTGAAGAGAAATGAAGAAATGGCTCTCTATTTATAGGCAAAATCTTGCCACTGTTCCACGGATCCCACGGATCCCTCCCTTAAGGGATCCGTCTAGTGTAACACCAGGGATCCGTGTGACGCTTCTATTTGCCTATGGGTTTTTTTGTTGTGGGTCATGGGTTATGGGTTGGTCCATGGGTATTTCATTAGATACAATGTATCTAATAGATGCAATGCATCTAGTCAAATGGATCATGGGTTAATACCATAGGTCATTGGTTGTGGTTTTTACCCATCCTAATAAACTATTACAACAAATGATTATTACAACAATTTGTATTAAATGACTATATGTAAATGCTTTACAAATATAACATGTATCCTTATAATTTTACTTATGATAACATTATATTTGTTATCAACAAAACACAAAGAGATCGCTGAATATTAATAAATGTTTTTACGGTTTATTTGTATTAACATAATCTTTTTCAGCAACAACATCAACACCAACATCAACAACAGCATCAGCATCAATACAATCTATTTTTGTCAAACATACCCTTAAACCAATCGCTTTCAACACAAACATATATTGTATAAAAAGCAACTACTTTCATTAATTTGATTATTAAGATGATAATAGGCGTGCGTGAGTCGAGTGATGTGTTTGACGCGGAATATTTATGTGCGATGAATGGTGAGCGTTGAGTGTTATAATTTTTAATTTTCGTTTGGCAAGCACTGAGTAGTTTTATTTATTTTTTGAGAATGCTCATTTTTCAATGTTCCATGAACCAGCATTTAGGAGCGTTGAACGTTTACTAGATGTTTTACACATCATGATTACACCTACAACTATATTACCAAACATTTTTATACAAAAAATATTACTGCTCACTACTAACTGCTACTACTATATTTGCCAAACAAACTCGAGATTCATGTACAAAATTATTACCCACAATTATAACTTTGTATATTTCCAAATAATTTTCTAACTTGTGAATTCTACAAACTACAACATTTTTTTTATATATAAGGGAAAATTTTATCAGCAAAAACAATATTATATCCATGTAATTCTAGAGAGTTAATAACTTGGGGGTGTTTGTTTATGCCTAGTTTTTTCTTTATTGACAGTTATAAGTTTTGGGCACGCATCGAGTTTTTACTTGAATCAATATTATTCTCGATATATTGCATGATATTTAATATGTTATGTAGTGTTATTATAAATAATGATACATTCTATTTATATTTATTTTCAAATATTCTTACTTAAGCTTTAAGAAAGGGAACAATTACTTATCATAAGTCTTTTCTTTATAAACATATTTAGAAGCTGTTCTTATGGGCGTGTTTTAAATACATGCGAAAAAATCAAATTACCAATAAATATTTTACATGATTCGTTGTGATATGTTTAATTTTATCTATTTATCCGCATATCACAATAACTCGTATTTTTAATTTTGATATTATAAAGTTTAGATGTATGTGTTAAATTTATGAACGTATTAAAAGTTATGAAAAGTTAAAAGGTCTCACTTAAATATATAAAATTAAATGTAAGATTAATCTTTTTCTAAAGTTTTGTGTTTATCTAAATTTTATTGGAAATTTAAGATATAACGTTATTTTACATTTAAAATTTATGTTTTATATATTACACTACTTTTATTATTTGTTTTCCACCGCTTATATAATAAAAAATTTCCAAAAACTAGAAAAAGAAAGTTAAAGAACTCGATTGGACCAATAGGAGTGCACTGTTCTGTGTACGTGGAAAAATTAAGCATTCGTATTAGCCAATAAAAATCAAAATTGACTTTAATTTTTTCAACTCAATTAAATTTCATCCTCCAAAATATATATGCATAAATAAGTTATTAAAAAAAATAAAAGCTAAAACAAATTAGAAGGTAATTAATAAAACTTTTGTTATTAAATTTTAAATAAATTATTATGAATTTAAATAAGAGGGAATTGCAAATATATATCCTTCCAAATTTTTTGGAAATTGCGTATATATTTAACCTAAAATTATAATTGCAAATATATCCTCCGAGAATTTAAAAAAATATCATATATATCCAAATAATTGAATCATCTATAAATAAAACCTGAAATAAAAGAAAATTATTCTTTAACTTTACGTTTGACTATTATACCTATAATTGTGTTTTATCATCAAAGACAGACACAACTTGTGTTTCCTTCATGAAATCAAACGATTATCTTGTACACGTCCTGATGAATACTATTTAAATTAAAGAGAAAAACATGACAAACAATGCAAACCAAACTAATAATGTATTAGATCTAAGGAAAAAGAATGTAATAATGAAATAAATTACACTACAACAATCGCTTAGCGAGCGAAATTTGAGAGCTTTCAGGGGACATCTCCCGGTAAAGGTTTTCCGGGACATTTCCAAGAAAATGACCCCGCAATACCGCCGGAATACTTTTCGGAGGACTGCTCACCACTTTTACCGGGGACACGTGGGTCCCGCACGATTGTCTCCGGTCAAACATGTCCGACGTGACACGTGTTTTTGCGGGACTCGTCCCGGAGAAACTATTTTGGGACTTCACTTTAAGTACCCTTAATTACGTTATTAGTCCGACGTGGCACGTGTTTTGCCAGGGAGATGTCCCCGGGGCGTGTAACCTTGTTGAGGTAACTATTTCACGGGGACATGTCACCGGTAAAGTCGTAAATTAAAATATGCTTTTGAAGTTTCCCGGGACATGTCCCCAAAACTAATGACCCACTATGCGTAATATTGTTTGCCAAAATGGGTAATTTCGATTTTTCCAAAAATTTTGGAAAAAATCTACAACTGTTATCATAATATGCCAATCCACAACCTGTTTTTTACCGATGTCACAACCTGTTTTAATATGCCAATCATAACACAAATTCGCTAAACATAATATCATATATACAACATAGTTATTCTTTTCCAAAATCGCCAAAACGGTTCCTAAACCATTAACGCATGATCATCTACAAAACTATCCAAAACTACCTATCCGCAAATGGTCCAAAAGTATAACAGTATATATCAACAAGATAATTATAATAAATAAATAAATCAATAAATAAATAAATAAACAAACAAACAAATAAACACATTTAACCACTCGATAACAATTTCATTCAAATAATTAAGTGTTGTTCTACAAATTACGATTCGAGATTAATCTTCCACATCATCAACATAAAATTCAACATTATTAGTACTGTCATCTTCATTCTCGTGGCCATCATCATCATCAGATGCTAAATCATGAGGAACGTGATCATCAAAATCAATATCATCTTCGTCTTCCGCAATAGTGATAATTGGTGGTGGTGCCTCAACTTCCGCTGGTTGAACATCTATATTTATAATGTTATAATCCAACCGATCCAACTCGGCGAGAGAGTGTGATATGTGATGAGTTGTTGTCATGTACAACATCATGGTTGTCTTCACCACAATGATATCCGGGTTCCAAATCTTTCGATGATAAGAATCTTGGGCCTTCCAATTACCACGTTTACCGAAATCAAGGTAAAGACTTGTGTTGCTTGCGTTGCAAGAATGAATGGTTCGTTTTGAAACGATACACGATCGATCATAATTTGTGTAATGTTGTTTCTATAGGTACTGACATTTTAGGCGATTAGTGTTATTAGTGTCGAACCATTTGACTTTGAACAACACAACATTGAATGAAATATATGAAAACTCGAGAATCTCTTCAAGTGGCCATAATGCATTCCTCCATCGGGGTTAGGAGTTGAAATTCACTGTTTGAGTTGAGCAGCGTAAATCACGGTGGTATCGATAAACTTCACACCGTTGACTAAGCAAGAGTTGATCGAGACTGCAGTACATGATGGTCCACAAGCCAGCGAATAACTCGGCGGTACAAATTAGGTCCTACATACTATAATTCACGAATCTATGAAAAGTTAATAATAGATAGATATGAGTAATAGTCGTTATTTATACGGTGGTAATGAGACAATAAGTCTACCTTCATCTCAAACCAATGAGAAACCCTTCTTCCAAGTCTCGCCAGAAATGCCACAGAATGTTCATGATATTAGAATATGTAGGATATTAGTTTTCACTTACACATCAAACCAAAACACCAAGTTGGCGTATAAATGGAATTCTAGAGAAAGTTAGAGGTTTAGGGAACTTAGTGAGAGAAAGTGAAAGATATTATTATGAGCTCCAACTATCTACCTTGGGAGGTAGAGTATTTATAGTCTTACATAAACGCCACACAACGGGCGTGGATCGTGCATACGGTGGGTAAAGACCCGTCTGGTCCTCCACGGTGTTACTAAACTAACTACTACTTAACTTAAAATAACTACGACTACGAGCTTTCTAACGATTACATATACTTGAGGTGGTGACTCTTTAATACCGGAATTTCTAATTCCTAACAATCTCCCAAGGAGGTCACCTCAATCATGTACTAAAATTACATTGAATACAAACAGATATTACATTAAAAATTGTTCTTGCATTCTTGATGTAGTACTTTGCTCAAAACTCGTAGTCATTGATTCTTCTCATTGCATGTTTGGTTAATCCAAGTGGAGGTCTTTCTTGATCCACGTGATAATAATTTTGAGCCGACAATTGAGATCATCGACTATCAAAATCTCTCGAGACATCCATTGTGGTGTTGGTATTATGTGATGTTGTGACTTTCGGACCGACATGCTCACATTCGGATCATGATATCTTCTCATCGAGTGGCGGAAGCTTCGTTGATTCATGATATTGGCGTGCATTAGCGAAGCATGGAGTGAAAATATCGAGTCATTGATGCACTTATCATGATTTCTTGAGAGATGAATGTATTGTGTGAGCATGAGGCTATGGATTGACGCTTCATTACGATCGGTTTAAGCGTCGGGCGTCACGCATACAACGATTAGCAATAAAGCGTACAAAGTGTCTTTGACCACTTTAGTTGAATTGAGGTACACGGCCCACGGTTACTGATTGATCGATTACAAGTACTTACTGTGATCGGTATAATTCAAGAATTTCCTTGACGGTTTCGCACCGCTCAAGTCGTTCTCAAACCGAACGTCTCAAAGAAGACAACACGGAGTGAGTGAACCGGTAATTTAAGTCCACTAATTGATGAAAGAGATTTGAAAAACAATCGTGTATTGCTCAATAGAAATTGTTTTGCAATACAACGAAGGTTTTAATGAACATCAATTATCAATCATAAAACACCTTTTGATTTGAAATATCTCGTACACGGTCGATTTGCTAAAGAGAAGAGTTTTAAGCACAAAGACCGGTTTTCAAAGGTATCCGTCAATCCATAACTCGAACGAGATTGATTCAAGAGATTGAATCGCTCCATTGTTTCTGCTCGGTTGTCACATGGTTGATCTATATAATAGATCTCACCGCCACCTACCGTGAGCTTGTTTGATGTTGGCTCGAAGGTTTTCCATCTTCATTGTGAATATGTTTACACATCACTCGGATGTTCGGCAATACCATAAGGATAATCGTGGGACTCAAGATATAATCTCTCTTCCACATTGTGTGAAACAGAGTCTTCATTGAAAGTGTCCTAATGAGATTTATTGATGATCTCGTGGCTCTAGACTCAATTTTGTGCATATTTGGATCTGTGTGGGAGACTAGGAGAGGGTCTCCTTTTTCAATATCAACGATCTCTAAGAGAAAGTCGATAGATAATGTTGGTTCCCGTGAGAATGAAACAAGTCCTTTTAAGAGGAACTTGAGTGGTTTGGAAAGTTGAAGTGCGGTCGTCCTTTGGGTCCATGACGTCTTGTCTTCAATACCGATGTTACCATCGAGAGCACATGAATTGAACCGGTTTACGCCCTAATGGTTGAATATATGGAGGCTATTTGTTTTCACCCTTTTCTCATTCAATCCTTTTAATTCTTCAACCCTTCATGCTTACCGAGACTTCATAGCTAGAACCTTGTTGGGTTTATTTGATTACTAGCTCGGTCTCATCCGCACTCTTCCCATATCTCATTTTTCTCCTTTTATCATCATACCTAAGAACTCTACACTAACTAGTGGATAGTCCACAGGTAGATCCCTCCAGATTCTGGCGGATCATGGGAACACATACCTAACCTTATCATCCTTATATCACCGTACATAAAGTAAAGTTGGTCGGTCTATTTGGTATTGTTCATACGCCATTGGAACCAATTGAAAACCATTTGAAAATCAATCCGGATACTTGTGATATATTATCAAAACATTTTGTACTGAATTGTTTTGATATTTTTAGAATAAGTGCTCCCCTCAACATGTGCATGAATTGTTTGAAATCGTTTTGCACACGGAGGCAAGAGGAAGAAATTACTTCTTTGATTACCATTTTCTAAAAGATATCACCATCACTTCCTTGATCAAATCAAGTAGATAAAGCATTTCGGGAAGGATGAGGTTTCCATAAGTTTGCTCCCCTCAATATGTGCCTCGAGGTTTGGAAAGAGTTTTGCACATACTAGAGGAACTCGCACATTGTGATAAATGATCACGTTTCAAATCATAGGTTTAAGATAGATGCTCCCCTCAACATGTGCATGGAAATTTTGAAATCGTTTGTCACATGTGGGAAGGATAGCATGTACATCCTTATAAAACCATTTACCGAATTATCGGTTTAAATCCAATTTAAATCACACATTCTCCCGATCACAATTATCAAATCATTTGAGATTTGTGATCTCTTATAGATTAAATTGATTTTGAAAGCTTTTAAGGAGAATTGTGACTTGATTATGAAAGCGTTTTAAGCGATAAGGATCGGATTTTAAAACTTTAAACTCCATTGATAAAACATGCATGTATATCTTTTGAAAACAATTGAATGCCAAATAACTTTTAATTTAATTGAAATCATTCTCCCCTCAATCAATGACAAATAAGTCCATATGATTATCAAAAATAGAGTCCAAGTTAATTTTAAAGCATTTAGTTTTCGAGATAAATGTTTATAGAATCGAGCATGGAATTTTGAAAGCAGGATAAAGTATGGCTCATTCTTTCTTTAAAAAGCGGGTTCTTGCTGAGATGACAATAAACCATTGTTTCTCTTTCTCCCAAAAATAATTTTTGATTTTTTTTTTTTTAAAGAATTGAACAACATCTAAAGTCCCTTGTCATTCTTTGAATGACATCTCCAAGACCGTAGATATTATCGAATCGAGGAAAACATGACAAAAGGAAAATATTTTTTTGGAATTTTTCAAGATATTTCAAATTTTTATGGATTTTGAAGGTTTTATATATTTCTATTTGATTTTGAAGGTTTTATAATTTTGTATTTTGTTTTTCGAATAGATATATATAAGAGATAGATGAAGATAGACCTTTACTCCTCGTCTTCCTCACGAAGGCGTTTGAGTGTTACGGTTGAAGGCTTTTCAAGCCAAGGCGTGGAAGAATAAACTCAAAGCGTTCTCTTGGAAGAGCTTTGGTGAAGATGTACGCTAGCGATATTCGGACCTCACAAAATAGAGTTCCACCACACCTTTTCCACTTGTTCCACGATGAAATGATGTCGAATGTCGATATGCTTTGCTCTTGAGTGTTGAACATTGTTGCATGAGAGCAATAGCACTTTTATTATCACAAGACAAAGGGATTTTGTTGAATTCAAAGCCATAGTCGGATAATTGAGATCTCATCCATAAGATTTGAGCACAACAGGATGACATGGCTATGTATTCGACCTCTGTGAGGAAATAGAAGTACTCATTTGCTTCTTTGAAGACCAGACTCTCAAGCTTATCACCCAAAACCGAGCACCTCAGGATGTACTTGACGAGTATCTTGACACCTGCATGATCGGCATCGCATAGGTCATTAGTGACATGCGGTGTCCTTCGGGAACCAAAGACCCATATTGATGGTTCCTTGGAGATCCGAAGACCGTTTAAGCGCTTCAGGTGCTTTTTAGTAGGCTTAGCACGGTATCTACACACATGCAAGCAATGAACAAGATGTCAGGTCTACTAGGCGTGAGGTACATCGGGGATCAATCATACTACAATATTTTGTTTGGTCAATCATGATCCACGAGTGGTCCTCATCTAGTTTGGTTCGATCAATCATGGGAGTGTCAGGGGTCACTTGAATCAAATCAAATTTCTTTAAGATTTCAGTTGCATATTTAGATTGATTTATGAAAATGCCTCCGGAACTTTCGAAATTTGTAATCCCAAGAAAATGACATTTGTCCCATCATTGACATTTGAAATTTTGAACTCATTTCATTTGAAAACGATCACATTCCATTGGGTGCATCCGAGGCAAAATAATATCATCAACATAAATTTGAACATGAATTAAATGTTTGCCTAACTTACGGTGAACAATGTTGGATCAATGCTCCTTTGCTAAATCCGGTTGATAGAAGAAACTTTGACGATGTATCATACCATGCCCTTGGAGCTTGCTTTAAACCGTAAAGGGCCTTCAAACGATAAGCGTGAGTAGGATGCTCTTGATTTACAAATCCTTCAAGTTGGGCGGCGTGACGACTTCTTTAAGGTCTCCGGATTCGAAATGCCGTCTTCACATCCATCGATAGACTACCATGTTCTTACTAGCGGCGTAGCGAAAGATTACGATTGCCTCGATTCGAGCAAGCTGGAGCAAAAGATTCTTCAAAGTCAATACCCTCCTCTTGACGGTATCATTTAGCAACTAATCGAGCCTTGTTCTTGACACATCATCATGCTCATCAAGTTTCACTTTGAAGATCCATTTAAGAGCAATAATCATATACGATCTGGGCGGTACTAACTCCCATACATCAAGTCGATCAAATTCATGAATTTCATCTTGCATGGCATTGAACCACTATCTTCATTCATGGCGGTTTTAACATCTTTTGGTTCGATCTTAGATAGTGCGGAGTTGAAGAAGCACCATAAGGCATCGGTAGCAAGTTGTTTCGTGTTGATACAGACGAGAGGATTTCCAATGATGTTGTCTAGTGGATGGTCGTGAGTCCATTTTCTAAGGTGTTCATGTGGCGTTGTTGAGGGACCGAGGTAGTCGAGTCGATGTCTCACAAGAAGATGGTTACGATGATGATTCGAGAGCAAATATGTTTTTAAATGGAGCATCTTCGGGAGTAGCAAAGGATTAACTTCATCATTGATGCGAGCAGTTCCATGATGTACATTTGAAGAATGATGATTTGTTGATGAGGCGAAGGATCGTGATGGCGACTTCTTGACTTAAAGATATTGAGACTCGAGGATTGACTTCATTCACGGGAATATGAGCCGACCCTCTGTTGTAGGGATCGACACCTCATTAGTACTTGGATCATAAAGTTCATCAAACATAGGATCAAACAATTTCTTTAAATCATCTTGGATGGAGGTACATATGGAGTTTCTTGAGAGGAGTTTGGAACAAGGGATGAACCAATGGGAACTGTTTTGAAGTGCGGGTCTGAATGGATTTTCCAGAGCCATTTGACCGGTCACTCATCAAGCGTAACGTGAATTGTTTCCATGATATTTCGGGTTCTTTTGTTGTAGATTCGGTATCCCTTTTGTTTGGTGCATATCCTACAAATACTCCAATGTCTCGCTTTAGCTCTAAGTTTGCCTAAGTCTTGACCTCATTAGTTGGATAACATAATGCACCAAACACACGAAGAAAAGAGATTAGGTTTTCTTGTGGACAAGTTCATATGGAGTTTTCCATGAGCAGTGTGAATCGAGGAGCGATTTTGTGTGTAGCATGCGATGGCAATAGCTTGACCCGAGAAACATTGGAACCTTTGAGTAAATCGGCATTGTTCTAGCGGCTTCTACAAGAGTTCGATTTAGTCTTTCAACTACACCGTTACATTGAGGAGTTCGTGGAACACTTCTTTGATGGTGATTCAACGCTTTCATAAAATTCACTAAGTTGTTTGTTGACAAACTCGGTTCCATTATGCATTACGATAATTCGGCGGTTTTGTTAAGTCGAACTGCAATGTTTGATGAGTTTGATGATGATATCGAGTTTCATCCTTTGTCCTTAAGAACTTGCCCGGTGAATCTAGAGTAATCATCAACCACAACTAACACATATTTCTTCCCAAAGATATTACGCACCCTCATTGGTCCATAAATCCATATGAATCATATGAAGAACTTCGTGACGAGTTAGTAGGTTTGGGTTTATGGGCATACTTCTTGCATTTTCCCAATTGACATCTGAACAAAGATGATCCTTTTCATACTTGAGTCTAGGTAAACCTATGACTAAGTCCTTTACGGTGAGATCATTGATGGTGCGAAGTTCGGTGATTGAGGCGACGATGCCATAACCATGACTTCGTTTTAGAAGCCTTTGACAGCAAGCAAATTGGAGAAGACTTCATCATATCTTCGATGGAGATGGTGTATAGATTTGAACCATGTGAACCTCTTAAAAGTTCCTTACCATCAAGTTCTCTAACGAAGCAGGTATCCAATAATAGCCTATTGATGAGTGTGTAAATACTCATCATTTTTGGTCAAATCTGAACTGCAAAACATCTGAAAACACTCGAAATGCATCAAAATGATAAAATATCACAAATAAGTGTTTTATGTGTTTCAAATGCAAAATACCAAAATCGGTGAAAAAGCGTATCAAGTTTGCATAATTGGCAGTTTTAGTCCCCCAAGTTTCAAAAGTTGTCAAAAATAGTCCCTGGTAAATCAAAATAAAACAAAATATCATTTAAGGTCCATGGGATTCAAAAGTTGTCAAAATAAACACTTCAAAGTTTAGTTTTGCAAAATGGCAACTTTAGTCCCTGAAATTTCAAAGATTGACAGAATTTACCCCTAGACATTTTTAAATTGGAAAATTAGCATTTTTAGTCCTTTGGTAATTCTAACTTGTCAAAATTGGTCCTCTTGATTAACTTTGGAAAATGGCAGAATTGGTCCCTCAAGTTTGGTGAATTGCAAGAATGGTCCTTGTTTACTAATCCTAAAACCAACTTGACCCTTGGCCCCCTGTCAAAACAACCTTGAGCCCTGCCAACTTGACCCTTGACCCCCTTATTTGAACCCCTGCCTTAATATTAAACCCCCGGTCAAATAAGTCAAACCCCGCCCAACACCTTTTCCCTCCAAACACTTCACCCTCACCAACTGCTCTGCAAATCCAGTCCTCCCCTCACCTCCAGCTCACATACACCTCTCCATGTCCCCTCCACCTCCACAACAAACCAAATGCATTAAATGCCTCTCCTTCCTTACACTCAAAACCCACCCCAACTGGCAAATACCATTTTGGCGCCAAAAACTCATCTATGGCTAAAAATGATTCTTCTAATCCAATGGTTCTGGAGACAAGTGGGATTTGCTCAGAGTACAAGTGGGAGCACTTTTTCATATAAATAGAAGAAAGAGGAGAAGAGCAAGAGAGTAGTCTTTAGTTTTAGTTTTCTTGTATGTCGTTCTTATTTTTATGTCTTAATTAAGTTCTAAATTGTAACTTTAAATCTTTCTTGTACTGAACTAAGGCATTTTAGCCGGTTGTAACTCATTTAAGCATTAATTCAAGGTTTGATAAAAAAAAAAAAAAAAAAAAAAAA
This sequence comes from Chrysanthemum lavandulifolium, assembly GCA_022545495.1. Taxonomy (NCBI): domain Eukaryota; kingdom Viridiplantae; phylum Streptophyta; class Magnoliopsida; order Asterales; family Asteraceae; genus Chrysanthemum; species Chrysanthemum lavandulifolium. Next base: position 73,838,335 of record CM040243.1, read on the forward strand.
AAAATGACTTAACGACACGGAAACACTAAACTCTCACGGACTTAATTGCATTGCGTTCTCAAGTCGTCGGCTTTTATTACGGTTTACCATTCACAAGTGGTTGACTTGTGTAATAAACCTGACCGTTTGGGAGCCAATCAAATTTTAGCGCCACTTGGGAGAGTGCTAATAGTCTTACGTTTAGCAGTTAGTGATTTGAATATTCACTCCTTGTTCATACCATCTATATGTATTTATATTTTCTTATAAAATCCAAAATCCAAAACATCTTAAAATCAAAACCCAAAAGATTTTCGTTCTTTGTTTTACAACATGTTTTCAAAAATACCAAAATATTCCTCTTTACCCTCTTACCCTTTTGATTCTTTATCCCTTTACCTCTATCCATTTGATTCTAACTTCTTATTCTCATGGAATCTCTCGACTCACGACGATTCGGAGCAAGTTGAAAACTTCATACTTTATCACAAATGTCAAGAATTCGTGTTTTTCGTGATGATCCATTAATTCTACGTATGGAAATGGAATGAGCAACCGGGGGGACAAAGGACCAGGTACTTCCCTCTATTAATGGAAGTGCTAAATACGTCCAACCTATGGTTAACCAAAGATCTAACCCCTCAATTGCTCCTAAGCCGTCTAAAATTGATCCTAAACTTTTCTCAATTTACGGTTAAAAGCAATCATGCAGAATTTAGACCGGTGACTAGCAAGAATGACTTGCCTAAACTTCGAAAGTGGTGGAAATTGCTAGCTCTCAGAGCACACCACTTGTCCCACCTCCGGATTTTTCAAAATGTTCTTCGAGACTTGATAGTCATTCGGATCACCATGTTGGTTTTGTTGATTATTTGAATGAACCGATTCCTTCTCATAACTCTCAAATGGAATCGTTTATTCCTTGTGTCGATTGTGGTGAGCCTCTTTTGGTTCACCATGTCGGTGTATGCGTGTATGCAGTGTGGTAATGATATTCGAGCGGAGTTGTTTGTTTTGTGGTTCGAGGAATTCATTTGATTATGATCCTAATCCGAACTCATTTAATGACCCTCGGACTTTTCCAATTACCCACCACACCCGACTTATCTTCATATAATCAACATAACTCTTGTGAATTTTGTGGAGGTCCTCACCAAGGATTTGAGTGTCAATCACAAACACGTTTGTCTATGAGCAGTTTTCGGTGATGCTCGAACTTTGGTTATGACCAATATCCATATAATTCACTGATCCGGACTCAACGATTTCTTGTTGTGAGAATTATGGAGGTCCTCACGATAATCTTCAATGTCAACCGTGGAATCAAAATTACTATACTTCCGGTTTTGACAATTTCCAACCTCCACAAAGACCATACGGTTCAAACTCCACCGAGCCGTTGTCTCAAGAAATTTCCCAAGATTTTGAAATCGCAATGAAAACACTTGATGATATGAGTCGTAACTTTAAGAATCAAGTGAGTGGTGAAAAGACCATAGGAGAATTGCTAGTCAAGAGCGAGAGGCTCGCAATTCTAGGAAGAATTATTGGTCTTAGAGCATGCGGCTCTGGCGTTACCAATTTCTTAAAGCGACTATGTATGATGATGACGAGGAGAGTTTTATCCTTTTAAAGATCATATTTCTCAACTCCCTCAGTCTGTTGTTATCACACCCGAGATTCACACTCACTCTCTTATTATGGGGACGAGCATCTTGACACTTGTTCACGAAAAGGAATCGGACGAATTCATAAAGTCTAGTGTTGAGAACCTTGTCCCAATCCCAAGAGAGTCACGGGAATTCTCGAGCATTTGTGTGATATCCCTACCCTCTTGTCTTCCCAAAAGATCATGTTGAGATGTTCTCGATTCGATGATGATGATTCGTTATCTTGTGGAGACATCGTTTATGTGGAAGAATTACCTTCGAGCTTGTTAGCTTAGAAGAGAATGATGAAGTTCGACACCTGAAATCAAAGATGAAGCACTTCGTGCAACATTATTGAATGTCGGTCTTCTCATTTATAAAATCGAGGCTTTCAAAGAGAAACCTATTTCATCTCCTATCCCCATTAAGGATAGTGACATTCTTCCGATGATTCTATTAGGAAATGAAAGCCTTCTTTTGATAATATGGGAGAAGATTAGTGGCGGTACCACTTTTCATTCTCATAATTCTCTCCCAATTATGAATCATTTGCATTGGAGGAGTTCACGGTGAACCCACTCATATCAATTCGAATATGATTCATTCACCTTCAAGGAGTTCTCGGATGAACTCACTCATATCATATCTCCGGGAGTATGATAATTTCTACTGATCTAGACACACCCATAATATGTCTTGATCAAGAAAGCTTAATTGATGAGATTCATGAAACTATGAATTCTCCTATTGAGGATGAAGAGTTAGTCATGATTTTATCATGATTTTCTTTCTTTTCTTCATATATTCATCACTTCTCCTGTTCTTCACTCCTTCGGAATGAAGACATTATCTTTGATCCCGACATTTCCATGTACCATTATCTTTAGCCGGGAATATATCCCATCGGTGTGGAACTTTCACGTGCTTCAAATGTTTGTCCAAACATCTTGAATGAAAGTCCGATGGAGATTGTTTCTTCCACTTTGCTTCCCCATGAACCAATGAATGCGGGTCGAGTCAAGCTAGCGACTCGGTAATCAAAAACATAGCACACCATATGGGTTTTCACCCATATTTATGATTTCTTTCTACTTTCTACCACCCTAGTGTGGGGAATTGCCCATTGTTGTATATAAGTTTTATCTAAAAAAAAAAAAAAAAAAAAAATCACAAAAATGGCGTAGTATTTCTCTTTTCGTTCTATGTTTCGGCATAACCGCGGTACTTTGAATATTGAGGGCAATATTCATTTCTAGTGTGGGGAATTCTCACGAATTTTATCATGTAATTATACCACCCAATTCCTCCATTTTGGCCAAATTTTTTTTGGAGTAAGTGTTTTGCACTTACTCGACTTATGGTTATCGATCCGCCATGTCTAATAAACAAAAGGATTGGCTAATCCGAGAGCAAATGGCTCTTGGTAAAGATATCTCAAATACGTTGACGCTTGCAATTTGCCCAAAATTGTATGGTGTTCATTCACCATATCTTTAATTAGTGAAGAGTTGGCTAGCCCGCAAGTTTATGGCTTGTGGTAAAGGCGTTGGAAAACCATAATTGGTAATCGACTCACCAAAGATATTTTATCTAAGAGTTGGCTAGTCCGAAGCAAGCGGCTCGGTAAAGACAAATCAAAACCGTTGAAAATTTGGTGGTTTGCTCAAAATCATTTGGTTATCGATGTACCAAGGTTCTTACTTGAATGAAACATTTGGCTACTCGAGTAATGGCTTTTGGCAAAGAGATTCAAATCCATTAAGTTTTCTCAAAAGATTGCTAGGGACTAGCAATAGTTCGATGTGGGGATTGATGAGTGTGTAAATACTCATCATTTTGGTCAATCGTAGGCGCAAAACATCCGAAAACACTCGAAATGCATCAAAATGATAAAAATATCACAAATAAGTGTTTTATGTGTTTCAAATGCAAAAATACCAAAATCAATGAAAAACGTATCAAGTTTGCATAATTGGCGCTTTAGTCCCCCAGTTTCAAAAGTTGTCAAAAATAGTCCACAGTAAATCAAAATAAAACAAAATATCATTTAAGGTCCATGGGATTCAAAAGTTGTCAAAATAAACACTTCAAAGTTTAGTTTTGCAAAATGGCAACTTTAGTCCCTGAAATTTCAAAGATTGACAGAATTTACCCCTAGACATTTTTAAATTGGAAAATTAGCATTTTTAGTCCTTTGGTAATTCTAACTTGTCAAAATTGGTCCTCTTGATTAACTTTGGAAAATGGCAGAATTGGTCCCTCAAGTTTGGTGAATTGCAAGAATGGTCCTTGTTTACTAATCCTAAAACCAACTTGACCCTTGGCCCCTGTCAAAACAACCTTGAGCCACCAACTTGACCCTTGACCCCTTATTTGAACCCCCGCTTAATATTAAACCCCGGTCAAATAAGTCAAACCCTGCCCAACACCTTTTCCTCCAAACACTTCACCTCACCAACCTGCTGCAAATCCGGTCCTCCCTCACCTCCGGCTCATACACCTCTCCAAGTCCCTCCACCTCCACAACAAACCAAATGCATTAAATGCCTCTCCTTCCTTACACTCAAAACCCACCCCAACTGGCAAATACCATTTTGGCGCCAAAAACTCATCTATGGCTAAAAATGATTCTTCTAATCCAATGGTTCTGGAGACAAGTAGGATTTGCTCAGAGTACAAGTGGGAGCACTTTTGCATATAAATAGAAGAAAGAGAAGCTAGAGAGGAGAGTAGTTTTAGTTTGTATTTTTCTTTCTTGTCGTTTTTAATATCAATGTCTTAAATTAGTTCTAAATGTTTAATTTCATTCTGTATTGTACTAAGAAAAACCTGTTTTATCAGTTGTAATTTAATTTCAAGTATTAATTTGAAGTTTGAACCAAAAACTTGTTTTTATGTTCCCTGTTCTAAAATCAGGATCAAGTGTGCTAAATCCAGGCTTCAAATAGCCTATTTAGAACTTAGTTGAGCTTATTACATCTTCACATAGCTTTTAGTAAGCTTATAATTCAGTTTCAGCATTAGCATAAGCTAGATAATCAATTAGGTAGAGTAACTAGCAAAACAGTTAGCATAATAGTGTGTTTGGATTAGATCATTGATCTGAGTTTAAGGCTCAAGCAGAGGTCAAGTTTAGGTTGCTTTAGCTTTATTTAGCATCATTAAGTAGAGTTCAGTCATCAGTTTGCACCTTAGATCTCTAAAAGTCAAAATCAATACAAATCTGTCCTATTTTCATATCTGTTGGAATTTTTAAAGATCATAAGCCTGATTTGTGTTTAGAATTCAGTAGAGTAGCTTATTTTAGTTTTAGTTTAGCTTATTACATCACATTCGGTTCACAAATTGAGCTCAAATCTCATTAAAGTCAAAATATCATTTACGTGTTCAAAGTCGAAAGTTGAAAAATCATTTTCACCCAACTTGGTAGAATTTTCATTGATTCATTATTGGATCAATTCAAGTGAAATTTTGGATTTAATAAGTTCAATTGGTCAAGAGTTGGAATCGATTTTGTGAAATTTTGTAATTTTTATAAGCTTCAATCGACTTGTCAAATAGCTCGAAAGTGCCATGCACACACTCGATTATATCTTGAGTGTGCAGTTTGTCTTGAGCTACCAACAAGCTCATGAGAGCTTGCCTTAGTCGATTTTTGGTTTATAAGTCCCTTGCCAGGTCTAGTTTGGGATCCCACATCGGTTTTGAGTTTGACTTATTTGGTGGCTTATTTTCAAGCTACAAAGTAGTAGCTGAACTTTTTTTGAACCTAGCTTAGTAGAAGTTGGAATTTTAGAATTTGCTTTGGATAGGATTCTAAGCTCTCATTTGGCTGGATTAAGTTGTTTCCACTTATATTTAGCCTATTTCAAGTAGTGGTAGGTTACGGTTCACCACAGAGCTTATAGCTTAATTTAGGTTCTTATTACTTAGCAGGTTTCACTCTGACTTCATAATCTTGCACACTAGTATATGTTTTATATTTTCATAGATTTAGAATATTATTTTAGACTTTTCCCGAATTTTGATTTTTCCATCAACTTTGCTATTTTTCCTAATTTAAATCGGTTTTAGGACTTTTTAATTACCCTTTATTGCAATTAAATCGGAAAAGCTTCAAAAAATAAGTTTTCAATTTTCGTAGATTAAGATAAATATAAAAAGTAAAAAAATAATTTTTCCAGATTTTTCTTAGTTAAATTTGTAATTTTTAGTAATTTAATTAGTTTAAAATAGTTTTTAAATCATAGAAATTAAAATATAAATCAGAAAAATACAAATCCAATTTTCAAAAGTTTGTTTAGTTATTTTAGATTTTTGAAAAATAGTTTCACAGTTTTCCTCATTATTTTCATAATTTTTGGTATTTTAATTTAGTTTTAAAGTTAAAATTGGTTTTTAATTCAAATTTATAAAAGAAAACTCAAAAAAATCAAACTTTAAAAATAGTGATAGCGTTTATTTAATATAATTTAGCTTTTTAATTTTCTTTAATTTGCATTTAAGCCCTGTAATTTACAAAGTTTTCTTTAGGTATAATTATTCAAAATCATACCCCTTTCTTGTTCAATATCACCCGATCACTACGTTTGGCTATTCATTCGCACATTCGTTGGGACTTAACGACACAGAAACACTAAACTCTCCGGACTTAATTGCATTGCGTTCTCAAGTCAGTCGCTTTTATTACGGTTGACCATTCAGTGGTTGACTTGTGTAATAAACTGACCGTTTGGGGCCGATCAAATTTTGGGTCTAGTATCAATCATAACCCCTTTCTTGTTCAAGATCACCCGATCACTACGTTTGGCTATTCAATCGCATAGCTCGTTGGGACTTAACGACACGGGAAACACTAAACTCTCACGGACTTAATTGCATTGCGTTCCGGTATGTCGGCTTTTATTACGGTTTACCATTCACAAGTGGTTGACTTGTGTAATAAACGACCGTTTGGGAGCCAATCACCTATCTTACTAAATGTTCTTCTGTGGGTTTCCACTATTTTCTAACTTTCTTCGTTTTGCCTTTTAGCCTTCTTAGCATGAATTTTAGCATTAACAATATTAACTGGACAATTAACATCATTAGGCAAAACATTAACACCACATTCATGATTAGAGGCGAATTCAAGCGGACATCAATACAAGGTTTGCAAATAGTATCGAATTCGAATTAATTACGATGCGCCTATGGCTAATACTAGAATCAACACGATTCGTTTTATTGATTCAAACTTAAAGTTCCTATATTGTTCTTACTCTTTTCCAGGCACATTCTTAGCTTGCGAGGTCCTATCATTCCTTGTATTGTCTTGAGACTTTGACTGCTCCCTTTAATGTCACCGATTACTCTGTAGAGAATGGGAACATTAGTTGGTTTTACTACTCTTTGCATCACTGTTTAGATGTGATGGGATCTGAACTACATGCGAGCACACTAAGGTTCACTTTCTTAAAACTAGAAGTCTTTGGGATTTGTACTCCTAGAAGGCACACTTGAGTTCTCTTTCTTAGCATTGATGGATCGGAATCGAACTACTTAAAGGCACACTAAGGTTCACATTCAAAACATTGGGCATCGAATGAATATCATACTTGGCATTAGGCATCGAGCATGGAATCAAAGGATTAACTCTCTCACTAATAACTTTGGGCATATTGTGATCAAGCATTCTAGGATTTCTTGAGATCGTTTGGCATATAAGCATGCATGTCCAATTGCATTATCATGAGGTTTCTCTAACTTATCCTCTTCAACAATCTCATGAGACATTCTAGGCAATCCTTAAGGGATGAGAAGTATGTTTGAGCAACAATTTTGTTGTTCACGAGATGAGGAGGACATATTTCAAAGACAAAGCATATTTATTACAAGAGTGACCCTTTGATACACCATTCTCCCCATTGGTCATAGGCATTTTCCCTTTTACGACTCTTCAAATTCTCAATTTCTTTTTGCAATGAAGCTATTTGTTCATTATTTTTTATTCTGAGTGACCTTTATTGATTCAAATAACTCATTGAAATGACATTTAACCTTTTCATTTTCTTCTAGAAAACTTTCGTTTTCCTTTTGTAATGCATTTACTAGGTTTTGAAGATGAAGCGTTTGAGAATTCCGAGTCTAAAGGAGGAGGCATTTGGGAGCTGTCATATTGTTCGTTTGACCCTTTAATTGAGAGATTTGGGCTTTCAACTTTCGATCGTGTTGCAATGAGCTTGAATCATTCATCACGTTTGTTAATTTGAAAAGCGCATCAAACTCGGAGCATCGAGGATGTCTTGATATTTGAAGTTTTGACATTTTCTTTAAGATGTTGATATTTTAGTTGTAAATTAAAATGCTCAACTTCTAGTTTAGAAAAATGTTTAACCAAATTGTCGTGATCATCGGTTCAATTTTCTCGTTTAGTTTAGAATTAGTTTTTCAAGCTCAATGACACGATCATGGGAGACTTTCGAGGCAGCAGATAGTTCATGAAATTGGGAAGCATTAATAGAGCAATTTGAGCGTTGAAAAATATATCTTGAGCAACACATTCGATAATAAGAGTCTCATTTAATGTATGCAAGTTCTTCCTCTCAATCTCATTATATTTTAGTGCACGCTCATAGTCACTAAATTCAACTATCATTGCATCAAATTCCTTTCCATTCCCTTAATATCGGTTTCTATCCCTTTTAAGACTCTCAAAGTGATCTTTTATAAGTTTAAAGAAAGGCATGACCTCGGTTAAATAACATTCTTTCATTTGCTCAAAACCCTTTCTCCTTGATTATACCGGTGGGTGTGATCCTTTTCTTGCAAGTTTTCTCAAAATCAACAAATAGTTGAAATATAACATATTGGCTAATTAAGGTCTTGCTTTTAGTGGCAATTGTTCTAGGAACAAGATGCATTGGTGTATTAGGAGGATACACAGTCGCTCTAGGCATTTTCCAAAGGGAGGTTTGTTTCAACAATATTTTCGGTTTTACCTTATCTAAATCCATTTTCCGAAAACTTGTTCGGAGTCAACAATGTCGAGACTTAAACTTGTTCAAGGAAATCCAGTTTTCCTTCTTGTAATCATGGGGTGTGATCATAATTTTCTTCTCTTTACATTTAGGATCATCTAATTTCTTGTTCATCTTTTCCTAGTGACTTCATCGATTTCTTATCTTCCTCGATTGCACTCAACGCAACTAGGTTTCTCATCTAGGTTTAAGAATCTCATTGCCATCATAGATCACACTTTGAGTTGCTTTTGCTATCTTCCCGTACTCGGGGTTGGGTTTATCTATAATGGGAACACTATGCTTATCGCTAGAACTCTATGCTTAGTGATCATGTGAGCGGTCGAATGGTGTTTCCTTGTATGTACAACTTGTTTTCAAGTTTGTTTTCAAAGTTTTCAGATTAGAAAAATCTCTCAAGAGTTTTGATTCCTTTGCATTAAATTCTTGCTAAGCATTTTCACATTTTCTTGAAGTTCTTGTTTTTGCTTAGCGGTTTAGAAAGCTTTTCTTGCAAGGAATTTAATTCTTGTTTTAATACTTCTTCTAAAATTACTTTTTCTAATGATTATACGCACTTGGTCATCCATTTCACTGCTCACGAGTGGTCAAGTCAAATTTTGCGTTGTTCATAAATAGCAACACGTTCTTTATAGGCATTTAGTTTAGAAATTACGGAATCATCGGGGCACATGCGTGTATTCATCAAAACATAGTCATTGTTGACTGCGAAGTTGCATCACTTGGTACAACTTCACTTTCACTTTGTTTCACATATTGATCATATGGGACAATATTGATATTACCCATATTTTCAACATTTGATTCAATAGTTTCGATTGATTGTACTTTGTCATGCATCATTGCACATCGACATCATCGTATAGTTTTAATACCTGCGAGATGAGTTTGTCTTTGGATGAGCCGACTTGTGGTGAAGAAGAGACCTTGGGAGAAACCATTGGAGAAATGCTAGCCATAAAAATTGTGTGTGTAGTAGGTCCATCATCCACATCGAGTCATATGCATCACAATCGACAACTTGAAACGCATTCGATGATTGTGACCTATCTCTGAATAATTGCTCATCCACATCAACATCATAGGTCTTGGCATTGCCTCGACTAGAAACAACAATTCCTCTTCATCAAAGCGGCACCATTATCACGAGCTTGTACAAGCATCTTATCTCTAAAGTAATCGACGATTCAGAGACGCTTTGGAGATGTGCGCTTGCAATGTGTCCCACACCACCAGTTATAACATTTGATCGGCTTAGCTTGACCTTGATTACCATTCCTTCCTCGATTCGATTACCAACATAACCTCTACCGGCTCCACTCTTCCACGATCATCTTGTCTTTCCGAACTGGTTGCACCACGATCCTCCCATCTTTAACAATAGCTTGATTGTGTGGGTTAGATGTCATTACGAGGTTGTTGTTGGTTTGTGGGAAGAATTCATGTTTTGACTAATCGGAAGAGCTAGTTGATTAATGAAGTTACCAGCGTGTGCATCGGCATCGACTTGTTTGAACATAGGATCGGGAATGAGTTTGTGATTACCATTACCCATGGGTATGACTTGTGAGGCTTTGGTTGTGATTCCGATGTTTGAGTAGAAGGCGGTTGAGTCATTAGGCGAGCTTGTCTCTCCCAGTTGGTTTTGAGCGATTAAGAATCATTTTTCAAACATAGCATGTCTCTCATTACGAAGGAGGAAGGCATAGAGTTGCTCATAGTTTGTATTCTTCAATCCTTTAGTGAGCTTCACGGAGGTGACAAACTTGTGCCATTCGGGTTCATGTTGTTCACAAATTTTGAGTTCGGTGAATGTTAGGCATAGTCATTCGATGTTCCTCATATCATTCACCAACTTATGAAATCTCATAGTACTCATAGACACTCTCATCCGGTTTCATCTGGAAGTGTTCAAATTCGTCATAGAGTTGTGATTCTCATCTTCCATAGTTAATTCGAACACGAGAGAAGCATCTTGACATTATCCCATAACGCCTTTGCTTGGTGTTGTGATTGATCGACTTGTAGATGTCTTTAGGAAGACCTTGAAGAACAATGTTAGAAGCCACGATATCGACATCGAAACTCTTTTCTCCTTATCATCAAGCTCATCATACATCTTTGGTATGTCCATTCCGTAATCGAGTTCCATCTTGATATCAAGTACATCTCTAGTCGTCTCAACTCGTCGGTCCTTCATCAATGGATTTGAGAATGTTGACACCATTTTCCTTTCAAGGCAAGTACAATCGATTCGTTGAGCCCAAGAATCGTAGTCGATTCTGTCAAGCATGGGTGGACGAGTATCTGAACCACCGCTTGAACATCCTCGACAGCAGTGGAGATGATAGTGGAAGCGTTGGTAGACATGTTAACAGATTACGCGGGATTTTATAACTCTATGATTAAGCGGAAATAGATTCTTTCACGGATTTTACTAAATCAAGAAAAACCGTAAAAAATCACCCAAGTCGCTAGAAGATAATGCACAAGTCGCTAACACCTAATTCGCTATACCACCAAGTCGCTAAAGTCCCAGTCGCTAAACAAAGGCAAGTCGCTAAATAGTAACTCGCTAAGCCTCAAGTCGCTAGCAAAATTTTGGCGACAATTCGCTAAGATTCAAGTCGCTAAAGAATCAAGTCGCTAACACCAAGTCGCTACCCGTGGTGGAGAGTCCACTACTTGTCTTGTAAGTCGCTAAGCCTAAGTCGCTAGCTCAAAAACTTCAACTCGCTACAAAATGTAAAGCAAGTCGCTACAAGGAAAATGATCCGTAGATCAAGTCGCTAGCAAGAAAACTTCACAAACATCACTTTTCAATCCAAAACAACCCAACCAAGATGATTCAAGCTTACCAAATGAAAACCTAAACACTTGTGATGATTCTAAGCGTAAAGTACTAACAAAATCCAAGCTTTAACACAAGAAATCAACCAAATGATGCACAAACCACTAAACTTTTTCAAACTCAAAACCACCTAGAAACCACTAGAAATCCAAAGATGTGCAAGATATGATCTAACCATGGCTCTTGATACCAATTGTAGGATATTAGTTTTCACTTACATCAAACCAAAACACCAAGTTGGCGTATAAATGGAATTCTAGAGAGAAAGTTAGAGGTTTAGGGAACTTAGTGAGAGAAAGTGAAAGATATTATTATGAGCTCCAACTCTCTACCTTGGGAGGTAGAGAGTATTTATAGTCTTACATAAGCGCCACACACACGGGTGTGGATCGGGCATACGGTGAGTAAAGACCCGTCCGTCCTCCACGGTGTTACTAAACTAACTACTACTTAACTTAAAATAACTACGACTACGAGCTTTCTAACGATTACATATACTTGGGGTGGTGACTCTTTAATACCGGAATTTATAATTCCTAACGAATAAGTCATCGAATAACAACTTCGTGAAACAAATTTTGAAATAAAAGCGTACCTCTTATACGCGTTCATATATAGTCGATTTCATGATTGTTGTGTAGTACGTACCATACTACTTGCTTCATTGTGTGCGCTTTAAACCGAACTAATGATTGTTTACCATTCTTTTTGCGGTGATCGAAACACCTCAAATCGACTTGTTGGCCTTGGACCGTCCTCATTACAGTCGGGACGATTAAATCTCGTCTCAACACCACGAAAATAATGCGAGCAGAAAGTTAATGCTTCATCGACAATATAACCCTCCGCTATTGAACCTTGAGCTTGGCTTTATTTCGACATAATTTTGAGCTTTTTCATGTATCTTTCAAATGGATACATCCACCTCATGTAAGCAGGATCGCCTTCAATAGCCTCTTCCGGTAGATGAATAACCAAGTGAATCATAATGTCAAAAAAGGCGGAGGATATATTTGCTCGAAACCGCACAAAATATTGATCGGTTGGTCTCTAGCTTTCAACATGTCATCCACCATCAAAGTTCGAGCGCATATTTGTTTGAAGAATGAACAAAGCTCGATTATTGGTGTTCGCGGTGGTTTGGTCCTTCAAGTAATTTGAATTCAGGTGAGGAAGCAACCGTTGCATCATTATGTGACAATGATCGTGAGCCTTCAAGCTGTTATGTTGCTATCGTTGTCGGTCACTTTATGCTTGAAGTTAGATCCAAACCCATCGGTAGTTTAACACCTTTGATGAATTAAGAAAAAAATCGGGATATTAGAATAAGTTGTCGAAATGAATACGAATTAATTCGAACAAAGAAATTTTCAAATAAAATGCGTACCTTTAATGAATTGACAAAAAGTTTTCTTTCTTGATTTGTGAAAGAGTACGTGGATGAGGCTTAGAGAACTTCCCGTTTCCTTTGTTGACGAGCCACAAGTCGATCTGAATATTCAAATTTTGTAAGTCTTTTCTTGCCTTGTTGGTGTCTTTTGATTTGTCATTCATTAACAAAGTACCCAACACACTCTCACACATGTTTTTCGATATGCATGACATCTAAATTGTGTTTTAGTGTAAGAAAATACCAATACTCTAGTTAAGTGAAAAGCAGTTTTTTGTCCAATTCAATTTGCGATCTTGATCACGTTTTTTTCGCACCCCATATATTGGATGTTTCCGGGACACGTTTAGGCAATATTCTTAGTTGATCCAAGATGTCATCACGGTAAATTTTCTAGGAGGTCTGTATTATCTACCTCTATAGAATGCCCTTACATTCTTCCGCCAATTTTTGGTCATGCTTAGAATCTTCATGACCATCATAAGCGGTTTTGTTTAACACGCGCATAGTGGAGTATCTACATTACATGTCGAACATGCCATGTAACCTTGCCCACTCCACCCGGACAAACTACTTGACGGGAAAGTCATTGATAGTCCATAAAGCGCCGCTTTCATACGAATTCGGTGCACATAACGACATCCTTAGTCGACTCCATCTTTCCATAAAGTCTTTAGGTCATCAATCAAAGGCCTCGGTAAATATCAATATCCTTCCACGGTGATTTGGGGCCGGAATTAACAATGTCAACATAAGAGAAGTCTCTCATATATATCCGGGGGCGTATTGTATGTGGTTAATATGACCGACCACATCTTGTATGATGACTAAGGTTTCCGTGCAGATTGAAACCATCGACCAACCCTAACCGGACGTTTCTTTTTCTTTAGCAAATTGTTCGAATACTTGATGTCAAATTTCTTCCATGCTTGACCATCAACCGGGTGTTGCATCTTACCGTTCTCCATAGGCGCGGACGCATGCCAAGTCATATGTTTTGCGGTGTGTTTAGACTTGTACAAACGTTGTAGTCTAGGAATGATAGGAAAGTAACGCAACACCTTGTTAGGAACTTTCTTCCCAGTGTGTTCTTTTCCTTCCATCTACTAGCGCGCAGAATCGGACAAGTCGCAAATCTTCGTTACCGCCCCCGATATAAAAGCAATCATTTACACAAGCATGTATCGATTCATATCCTAACCCGATAGTTTTAAATGTCTTCTTTATTTCATAGTATGACGATGGCATCTTGTATCCTAGAGCAGGCGGAAAACTTCCTTGAATAAAGTTAGGAACTCATTAAATGTCGTGTCACTCACTTTACCTTTGACCTTGATGTGCGTAATCTTTGCCATAAAGTCTAATCAAGACATCCGCTCCAAGTGGGTATAGTTTTTGTTGGCGGTGGCAAGTAACTCCTCATACTCATTACGTTGAGGAATTGTGTCGCTACTTGTCTCGCCAATATTTCCTGAGTTAGATCATCGGTTCGTTATTCGGACCAATATCATGAAGAACTCAGCCATGTCATTCATCGGTGTCTTTTGTTGTGTGCGGTTGTTCGGCCATCCGGCTCACCATGATTATACCATTTCGTATAACTATGGTCCCACCATTTATGTGTATGTGGTCAAACAAAAATTAGTGCTTTATCCGGTTTACGTTTAAACAAAACATGGACATTTTATATTCCATCAATATTCACCAAGGACTTGCCATGATTGCGAAAGCTCTAAGACCAACTAAGAATTCTCTCTGAGTGCGTGCTAGTGAGACCCAACTTTTATCAATTGGCATAAGCTGCGTTTTAATGAAGCAACAAATAATTATATAGACTTAAAATGTTCACCTAATCCAACTATAGAAGTCAATCCTAACCCACTCTTTGAATGTTTAGTCCCATATATGAATGCGTATAATTGAATTTACTATTTGAGAAAATTTGACATTTCCTCAACTCCCAAATATGTACATTAAAGACATATTCGTAGGAGTAAAGGGAAACAATGTCGAAATTTTCACAAATAATAAATCAATATCGCATTCATATCTAAATGAGACAAAACATTCAAAAGCATCCCAACGAGGGACTTTCGAAATTAATTTCTAATAAATTAATTTGGGATGGAGTTCTATAGGATGATTAACTTGGACGGGACTTTCGAAATTAATCACTAAAGTCCTAAAATCATTTACAACAGTTCACGGTATTAACAACAAAAATTAACAAAGTTAGACAAAAACATACCGATTGTGGTCTTGGCTCTCGTGTTCGCGGTGGTTTTGTCGAGTTGACTACCGATATCTTACGCTTTTGGGTTTGTCCAAAGCTTAACTGCGTATTTTAAATAGTTTAGGGTTTTAGGTAATGAGAACTATCCAAGCATCGGGTATCAAAAGACCCTTTAAACCATTAGGGTTGAATTGGTCATAACAAAACTCTTTATTCGCACTTTTTTATGTATGTCAAATTTATATTAAAAGAAAACCATAATAAGAAAAAAAAATACATATATGGCGTAAGATGGAGCAGCTGCTGAGTTTGGTGGTTTTTTTTTCATCTCATATTTGAAAGCAGAAACCTATGAAGCATAAACAAAAGCCCACTTAAGATTACAACTATATAAGAGATACCCACTTAAGATTACCAACTGAAAATATTAATCATTTGTCAAATCGGTATAACATAAACAAAAACCCATGAAGCATTACAAATATATAGTGGTGGTGGAGGTGGTGCGTTGATGGAGGCGGCTCGGTATAACATAAACAAAACCCATGAAGCATTAAATTAGTAAAACTAAAACATACCCACTTAAGATGAAGGAGGCGGCTCGGTGATGTAGTGGTGGTGGGCGGCTCGATGATGTAGTGGTGGTGGAGGTGGTGCGTTGATGGAGGTCTTGCTATGAAAATGGAGGAGGTGGAGCATTGCGGATGCTAGCGTGAGTTTGTTTTTTATCTCATTTGTGAAAGCGGATCTTGGTTAATAATTGAGGTGATTTTTACGATTAGTTTCGCGGGGACATGTCCTCGGCGAAACATTGGTTTGTCTTCTAGCAAGACTTTCTTGGGGACATGTCCACAGGGAAGGTTATGGCGGAATAAAGTAAAAAAGGTGGGAGGGAAAATAAAAGAAATCGCGAAAAGTTTTACCTGGGACATGTCCCCGGTAAAAGGTGTTTTCAATAAAACTTTTGAAAAAAATCTTTATTATCATTATCAATAATTAATATTAATAACACATCAATTGTGAACTACCATTGTTCATTCTTTTTAGCTTCTTGGTGAACTACCATTGTTGTTACCTTGGATGCCATGAATGCCCTCTGTATAGGTGCTATGGTATATGTATCATGTTTAACGACCGAGTATAGGTGCTATGGTATACGTATCATGTTTAACGACCGAGTATAGGTGCTATGGTATACGTATCATGTTTAACGACCGAGTATAAGTGCTATGGTATACGTATCATGTTAAACGACCGACTATAGGTGCTATGGAATTCGTATCATGTTTAATGGCCGACTATAGGTGCTATGATATACGTATCATGTTTAACGACCGACTATAGGTGCTATGGTATACGTATTATGTTTAACGACCGAGTATAGGTGTTATGGTATACGTATCATGTTTAACGACCGAGTATAGGTGCTATGGTATACGTATCATGTTTAACGACCGAGTATAGGTGCTATGGTATCGTATCATGTTTAACGACCGACTATAGGTGCTATGGTATCGTATCATGTTAAGCGACCGAGTATAGGTGCTATGGTATCGTATCATGTTTAACGACCGACTATAGGTGCTATGGTATCGTATCATGTTAAGCGACCGAGTATAGGTGCTATGGTATCGTATCATGTTTAACGACCGAGTACAGGTGCTATGGTATCGTATCATGTTAAACGACCGAGTATAGGTGCTATGGTATCGTATCATGTTTAACGACCGAGTACAGGTGCTATGGTATCGTATCATGTTAAGCGACCGACTATAGGTGCTATGGTATACGTATCATGTTTAACGACCGACTATAGGTGCTATGGTATACGTATCATGTTTAACGACCGACTATAGGTGCTATGGTATCGTATCATGTTTAACGACCGACTATAGGTGCTATGGTATCGTATCATGTTAAGCGACCGACTCTGGTGCTATGGTATCGTATCATGTTTAACGACCGAGTATAGGTGCTATGGTATCGTATCATGTTTAACGACCGACTATAGGTGCTATGGTATCGTATCATGTTAAGCGACCGAGTATAGGTGCTATGGTATCGTATCATGTTTAACGACCGAGTATAGATGCTATGGTATACGTATCATGTTTAACGACCGAGTATAGGTGCTATGGTATACGTATCATGTTTAACGACCGAGTATAGGTGCTATGATATCGTATCATGTTTAACGACCGACTATAGGTGCTATGGTATCGTATTATGTTTAACGACCGAGTATAGGTGTTATGGTATCGTATCATGTTTAACGACCGAGTATAGGTGCTATGGTATCGTATCATGTTTAACGACCGGTATAGGTGCTATGGTATCGTATCATGTTTAACGACCGACTATAGGTGCTATGGTATCGTATCATGTTAAGCGACCGAGTATAGGTGCTATGGTATCGTATCATGTTTAACGACCGACTATAGGTGCTATGGTATCGTATCATGTTAAGCGACCGAGTATAGGTGCTATGGTATACGTATCATGTTTAACGACCGATACAGGTGCTATGGTATCGTATCATGTTAAGCGACCGAGTATAGGTGCTATGGTATCGTATCATGTTTAACGACCGGTACAGTGCTATGGTATCGTATCATGTTAAACGACCGACTATAGGTGCTATGGTATCGTATCATGTTTAACGACCGACTATAGGTGCTATGGTATCGTATCATGTTTAACGACCGACTATAGGTGCTATGGTATCGTATCATGTTTAACGACCGACTATAGGTGCTATGGTATCGTATCATGTTAAGCGACCGACTACGGTGCTATGGTATACGTATCATGTTTAACGACCGAGTATAGGTGCTATGGTATCGTATCATGTTTAACGACCGACTATAGGTGCTATGGTATCGTATCATGTTAAGCGACCGAGTATAGGTGCTATGGTATCGTATCATGTTTAACGACCGAGTATAGATGCTATGGTATCGTATCATGTTTAACGACCGAGTATAGGTGCTATGGTATCGTATCATGTTTAACGACCGAGTATAGGTGCTATGATATCGTATCATGTTTAACGACCGACTATAGGTGCTATGGTATCGTATTATGTTTAACGACCGAGTATAGGTGTTATGGTATACGTATCATGTTTAACGACCGAGTATAGGTGCTATGGTATACGTATCATGTTTAACGACCGAGTATAGGTGCTATGGTATCGTATCATGTTTAACGACCGACTATAGGTGCTATGGTATCGTATCATGTTAAGCGACCGAGTATAGGTGCTATGGTATCGTATCATGTTTAACGACCGACTATAGGTGCTATGGTATCGTGTCATGTTAAGCGACCGAGTATAGGTGCTATGGTATCGTATCATGTTTAACGACCGAGTACAGGTGCTATGGTATACGTATCATGTTAAACGACCGAGTATAGGTGCTATGGTATACGTATCATGTTTAACGACCGAGTACATGTGCTATGGTATACGTATCATGTTAAACGACCGACTATAGGTGCTATGGTATACGTATCATGTTTAACAACCGACTATAGGTGCTATGGTATACGTATCATGTTTAACGACCGACTATAGGTGCTATGGTATACGTATCATGTTTAACGACCGACTATAGGTGTTATGGTATACGTATCATGTTAAACGACCGACTATAGGTGCTATGGCATACGTATCATGTTTAACGACCGAGTATAGGTGCTATGGTATACGTATCATGTTTAACGACCGACTATAGGTGCTATGGTATCGTATCATGTTAAGCGACCGAGTATAGGTGCTATGGTATCGTATCATGTTTAACGACCGAGTATAGATGCTATGGTATCGTATCATGTTTAACGACCGAGTATAGGTGCTATGGTATCGTATCATGTTTAACGACCGAGTATAGGTGCTATGGTATACGTATCATGTTTAACAATGACTATAGGTGCTATGGTATCGTATCATGTTAAGCGACCGAGTATAGGTGCTATGGTATCGTATCATGTTTAACGACCGACTATAGGTGCTATGGTATCGTATCATGTTTAACGACCGAGTATAGGTGCTATGGTATCGTATCATGTTTAACGACCGAGTATAGGTGCTATGGTATAAGTATCGACGATAAAACCGGTGACCACTCTTTTCCGTATAATAAGCCATTGTATTATATCGACAATAAAGTGTATTTTTTAAAATATAATTTTCTTGGGGACATGTCTCCGACAAAGGTTTCGAGGAATTTTCCATGAACAATTAACATGTTTTTGACTTTTGGCGGGGACACGTCTCCGGAGAAACTTTGCGTTGAATTTTGACTATCCGGTCAAAGTTTAATAAAAATCAAACTTATTTTCGCCGGGGACATGTCCTCGCGGAAAGTGTGCGTTGAAATTTCCACAACAAGTCAGCGAATTCATGTGCCACGTCAGATTCAATTTTGTCGTTTAGTGACTTTTGCCGGGGACTTTGTGTTCCCGGCGAAAGTCTCCTCGCCCGTCCATCCAATTGTTATAGTGAAAGTCAGTTTAACTGTTAAAGATAGTTAGCAAGCGACGGTTTCCTTGCTGGAGGTACATATCAAAGAAAGAATTAAAGTATAATCTTTATGCATTATATTATTCCTAGCAAACACTTATTAGAACTACTTAAATTGGAATCAAAATGGAAGAATTGGAGGTAACTGAATCAGTGTTATGGTTTGGAATAAGAGGGAAAATGAGATAATGGTAAATAGTCTTCCTTAAAAAAGGGGTATAATGGACAATTAAAATAAAATGAGTTTATTGATGTGAAATTTGTATGTTTGGATATTTATATTATATTATTAGTTTATAAAGAATATATATATATAATTATGTTTTTGATATATATGTAATTTTAAATCTTTGAAGGGATATATATACAATTTTTCCATAAAACTTATTAATTTCCATGTTATTTAAATAACTTTATAAGTTTAACAAATACCCCGTATACTTTATATATTATTAAAATTACAACATATATGATGTTGTTATCAATAGTTAGATTTATACAAAACATCAGTTTAAATACTATAACAGTTAAACAAAGTCAAATCATTCATGCAAAAATAATGTATATAAAATATTAATCGATATTAATACATAGTAAAAAAAAATATGTAAAACATGCAAGTACACGTATATTATAACCATATAAGTATAAAAGGTTTTATTTAATTTATAGAAAAATCTTACACTTTACAAAACTATAAATTTATGAATGTCACAATTTTAATTTCAAAACAGATTGATTAAAATATTATTATTTATTATACTATCTATCAAAAGTTCATTACTGAAATACTATTGCCCAAACCTCGTAGGGATTCTAAAATTAGTACTAAATATAATAAATAAATAAATTATAGTAATGTCAACTTACCTTCAATTTAAATCTTTTTTGTCTAATAAAAATGTTTTACTTTACCACAAGACAAAAAATATTCTTCTATTAGCCCAATTTATTTTTTCATTAATTTTTTTATTTTTATTATTAGTCATTTATTTATCTATTTTTTTCATTTTGCGTTCTTCTATTATATAGAAGAGGTGTTTTCGCCTTACGTATTATAAGTTTTTTTTTTGGGTTGTTATTGCTTATTTTGAAATGTGTGAGTATATATTAGTTTATTTATGTACTAATAGACTTATACAGTATTAGTTTATAGAACTCTAAGGAAGATAAATTTATAAGAGTTACCATAAGCTCATAAAAATTATTTAAGATTATTTATATACTAAACTTTATTTGGATATTAAAGGAGTAATCTCTACTCTTCATCTCCATTTGATTCAATAGATAAGATTAAATACAACATTTAAAAAAAAATTATAAATATTAATATTTTTTAAACCGTTAATCGTTAAAGGAAAGAAATTACTATCACGATGAGCACTTAATTATCTTTCTATAGATGGACACTTTGATATACTTTCGAAAAAAAAGAAAAAGAAAAAAAATTTTCACTTTTTCGTTTGTTTTTTATATATATTTTTTCGTTCTTGAAGCTTGAATGAAGAAATCACATGTGATTAAATACTAATTTAAATATACCAATAAAATCACATGTGATTCTAGTATTAAATCACATATGACACATGTGATATTAATATTAAATAAAATATGATATCATATCTAATTTAATACTAGTATCACGTGTGTTTTTATTAGAATATTTAAATTAGTGTTTAATCACATATAATTTTTAATACAAGTTTCAACAACAAAGAAAAAGATGAAAAAATAAAAAAAAAAAAAAACAAAAAGAAAGTTTGCCAAAAGTATATATCAAAGTGTCCATTTATAAAAAGATAATTAAATGATTATCGTGATGATATAATTTGTTTTGTTTAGTAATTAGCGGTTCATAAGATATTTAAAATATAAAAAATATATAACATATTATAATAATTTTAACTTTAACCATTGATTTCCTTGCATAGACGGTGAGATAAGTCTTACTATGTAAAATAAATAAATAATAAATAAATAAATAAAATTCCAAAATATTAGTGCGCAGCCCCAGAAGGCCCAAAGTCCCAAATGCACAAGAAATAATCTTTTTTCATTTCTGCTACAGATCGATTGTTTTCTGCACACAACCTGTTTGATAATAAGACAAAATCATGAAGAAACCCAAGCGAGCTAAACCTCCAAAACACAAAAATGGCGTCGATTTCATCAGCAACATGCCGGACGTTGTTCTTCTGTTGATTCTTAAAGGCCTTTCAACAACCGAAGAAATAGTTCGAACCAGCATTTTGTCCACACGATGGAGGTATTTATGGACTTCTATTCCCTTTATAGACTTAGATGTTTCTCGAGGACCCAAAAACCCTACAAAACCACAGAAGAAAAGATTCAAAGAGTTTGTTTCTAGGGTTTTAAAAAACCAAACCCTAGATTTGGATAGTTTTCGTTTAAGATGTTTGAATTACTAGATGCCGGTGACAATATGGCGGTGGGTTAATACTGCTGTGACGCGCAAAGCCAAAAAAATTGACTTGATGTTCTGCATTAGGGAGAATCATGTCATTAATGGTAACTTGTGATTCATTGGAGTCATTAAGGTTGGATTTTTATCCACGTTCTTTTTTAGTATTTCCTGATGGCATGTCTTTCCCGGCACTTATGTCTCTTGAACTGAACAATATCATTGCGAAACTTGATGAGATAGAAAGCAGGTTTCCAAATATTTTTCCGTTACCGGAGGAAATATGTTTGATAGATTGCTTCAATCCATATCACAAGTTGGGGGAGATTCTTAGTATTTCATGTCCAAAGCTCAAGACTTTAAGAATTCATCAGAATAATGATTTTCATGGACGGGGGATAGCTAATCTTGACCTTCAGGTTTCATGCCCAGATTTGGAGCTTCTTGAGTGTGTAGGACTTGAAGTCCAAGATCATTTTATCTTGGAGACCATAAATTCCCTGAAGAAGGCTGTGATTCGACCTCAACGCAAATTTTCCTGGCAAGAAATATCTAAATGGGGTGACACCATATCGAAGGTGTTAGTTGGAATATCTCATGTGGAGTTTTTGTCGCTCAACTTCTCTTTCATTTTGGTAAACTCTTAATTTTCTTTATGTACAATTCTTCATTTGATGTCATTTATGTGCAATATAAACAATATAGTGAAATATGTATTGTGTTTACGTTATCCCGTTTTTGACCGCGACATACTACAAAAGTGTTTGGAAAAAATGTTTTAAACTCGTTACTTATGGCTAAGCATCAAAATCATGGGTGGACAAAGTTTATATCATCATTAAATTTGAACTATGCATCGCTTTATATTGGACACGAGGGGAAACCTTAACATTCCCATTATAAACGGACATACATGCTGATTCATAACAAAATTGGGTTCTACCATCTAAATTTTCTTCTTTTTGAAAATTATAGCTACTAATTCTTGATTTTACTCTTAATTAAGTTTCTTTAGCGATCATGACATTCTAAATTTGCTTAAACCTACCTTTGACCGGGTCTTTAGCTAATATTCTTAAATTTGCATATTTTGCTCATTTGTTGGTCTGCATTGAATTGTTTCATACTTACGGCTTGTCTGTTTTTATTTTTACTAAGTTATATTTAATTAGATATGTTGTCTGTGTAGATATATAATGTCTATTCGAAGCCGAACAACTGTTGTTTGTTTTATGTTTGAATTACAATAATTATGTAAACATCAGTGACTTAAATGGACAGAGCAACACACTTCTGACTTTTCTGTTAAAATTGTGGACTTAACAAATCAAGTAATTTTTTAAATGAAGACAATTTAGTCGATATCAAAGGACACCTTATTATCTTTATGCAAAATTCATCATTACTATAAGTAACCAAAAATTTCAAACTTATAATTCTGCTTATCTTGATTGTACATTTGCTTTCTGATATTCGACTCAGATGCGTTTGAATAGGAGTATATCACTTATCTTATTTTGAACAGTCACACACGAATGATGAAACGTACGTGGGAATCTTGTGGAGCAAAAATCGTTAGCATAAAAAGTTGATGGTATATGTTTTTTAGCCCTAATGTCTTCCAAAAAGGGAGGCATTTCATTTTCCATAGGACAGATGAAATATTTGGTATATAGCATTTTCGGTCCTTGCGATATCCGGCCTATTTCATACTTCTCCACATATTCATACGTAACTAAATTCTGAACTCTAAGACTGAGTTATCAAGAGTGCTAGTGTGGCCGTAATACAAGTCAAATTTTCATTAAGCCATGTAAATCTCTATGTTTTGTTGGATTATGCTTTCATTTACTTTCTTCTTTTTAATTACTTTTGTGAATATCATCTGTTTTTTCCTAACTCACAAATGTTGCTGACTGTAGTAGCACCAAGCCACCAACCCCGCTACAATATGGATAAACAATATAGAAAGACATTCTGGATGTGGTTACACCCTCTTAATGGAATCTTTTATTTTTCTTGATAGTTCATGGAAGCTGCGCGTGGCCTGATAAGAGATTTCCCTGCATCTTTTCCCAATCTGAAGAAACTTGAAATAACCACTACAATTAATTCCTTCGCTTTGAATGTTATTATCCGAATTATCAGATGTTCTCCAATATTGGAATCTCTTCATTTGCTCATTCAAGAGGTAGTCTTTCTCATCTTTATTAGAAGTTTCTATGTTGTATCATAATCTTGGACGATCATGGATCACTTTCACACTTGGTAGTCTTAATCTTGACCATATCATAGTTTACCACTCTGTGCGAAAAACAAAAAGAAACTCTGCGAAAAACAAAAAGAAACTCTGTGCGAAAAACAAAAAGGAACTCTGTGCGAAAAACAAAAAGAAACTCGAACATACTTATCTTATAGGCTTTAGAAGAGAATACCTTGAATTATGGTTGGGAAAAGGTAGGTTGTATTTGGAAAGAAAATAATAATAATAATAAAAGAAAAAAAAAAAAAAAAAAAAAAAAAAAAGCGTAAAATTCATGGATTGGTTGAACTGCGTGTTCTTGTTACCTTGACCTGCGCCTTTTTTTTTTTTTTTAAATTTGGTAAGTTGTTAATAGATCAATAATGATTACAAAAGTTACTAGTGGAATAATGATGTAATTCTTTGAATACTTCTGGAAATTTGAAAACTGTGTTATACCTTTTTTGTAGCTAAATCTTTATATCTAGGCCGTTTGACCTGCTATCAATAAAACATTAGCCATAATGACTTATTTTTACATATATTGAATGAATTGTCCCTCTACATTTTAATTGTATACACAAGTCATCTTTAATTTCTGGGTGAAAGAATCTTTAAATTGTGACCTTAAGTTTTACTTTGGAAGCTTAATAAACGTAAGCATCTAATACATGTTTTGAGAATTCCAATAATTTAATTCTTTGATGATTTAGGAATCCTTTGGACCGCATTTTTGGGTGTTAGATGAAGTTGAAACAAGGGAAATCTTGACTCGTCATCTCAAAAGGGTTGAGTTTCTTGACTTTAATGGAACAAAATATAAATTAGATATAGCCCGTTGGTTACTGGAGTATGCAAATGCGTTGGAGGAAATGGTTTTCAGTTGGCGTAATGAAGTAATGTACCATGAGATGTCAACAGAGACAATGAATCAAGTGTCGAAATTCTACAAGGTTTCTTCAACTGTGAAATTGATTACTCTTTTAAAGAACTGATAATTCAAGTTTTTTGAAGTACTGATAATTCAAGCTTTCGATGAAACTGTAACTGACATGCAGTCATGCTATGGTAACTGCTACACATGTTTCTTATGTAGATGCTTTTTGGATTTGGATATTTGCATTTTTTTGCTTTGAGTAAAACAGTGTATCAGAAGTGGTAAAACTGGTGGGTTGGGTAACATGTTTATATCAAAATGAGTGATCTTTGTAAGTGCTTGTTACCCGTTTGACCCTCCGAATTTGCCACAGATATAACATTTCAGTACTTTTGTGACTGGGTAATACATTATCCTTTTCATGAGGGTGTGGAAGTGACAGTTTAGATGGGAGTGTTTGGGACTTGGTCTTACTTTTAACGAGTCTGCAAAGATTGGGTTTATCCATCCCCAAATGTATGATTGTGCTGTGATGATTGATCAGAAGTGTTTGTGCATGATTACCGTTAATTCTTGCCTACTTTCTTTATCAATTCATGTTGAAATTATTCATGTGTCTTTGATCGCCTTTCATTGTTGGTCCTTGTCCTAGAGTTTCACTTTTAAATTTAAGGTAAGATTTGACACATATCTATCAAGGTGTAATATATTTTAGAATGTTACCTTAATTGTCTATTATTACTTTGTATTAGATTGGTCTGAGTAAATTAAAATATGGGTCAAAATGGGTAATTTATATGGTGAATGTCCCACAAGTGAAAGAGCTTGTAGATCTACTGTGTAGATCTGTTGTGGACCTAACAGGGTAATAGATTTAGAGATAATATAGAATCAGAAAAGATTGATGTTAAGAACAATTTATACCGTGATCCTCTGAAAAACACATTTTATGTTGTCTTCAATTATCAAACCGATGGCTAAGTCTATATCAGGACAGCTTACTGGGGATCTATTTCTACTAGAGTTAAGTCAGAAAGTGCTATATAGTTAACTGTCAATCAAATTTTATGTTTATATGACACCATTTTTTGTGTTGTTATTGTAATGTCTACCCAATGTTGTTCTAAGTTCTAACGATGGTGCATTAGATTCATGCATCTCCCGCTATTATGAGGAATACTTATTTAGATTGAGTTCTACATTATTGTATCGTGCAATATATATTCACAATGTGGAGCAAGTGATGATGGTGATGTGATGGAAATATCAATTTATAAATTTTTGCATATGGTAGGATCAACTTCTTAAAAAATGTCGAGTTTTCATGTCAAAAACTGTCTTGCATTAAGAAATGTTGAGGAGAATGGAGCATTAGCTTAAATAGAATTACTAGATGATTCATGATTGTATTGGTCTGTATACAATATAGAATGCATTGTTGCATGTGTTGGATATAGGTTTGTATCTGGTTTAACACGTTTCATAAGTACATAGCTGAGATAACACATATTGTTTCACACAATAATAACAGCTAATAACAGTAGCAAAGATGGACCTGAACATCCAACTGATGTAAACCCGCAACCTTTATTAATCTGTAGATGACAACAAAAACAAATAAAGAGCTCCGCACGGGACCAAACTCCCTGTCCTTAAAAGGTGTTTACGCGCTCAATTCTCTGCAAGCCTCATGCGTAATGAACCCCAGGATTTGATGCAGACTCGTGTTGTTAACCACCAGAGAATGGTAACAACAAAATGATGATGGCGGAGCAGTAACACGCGGGTTGGCAAATAGGAGAGCACACAACATGATTCATTATATAAGGGACTCTTTTATCTGTGTGTGTTTATGAGTCTTTTTGCACACGTAGAAGTGAGTATTATTCTCTATTTATAGGTCAAAAGCATAACCAGTGAATAAAGATCATGGTCATGTTCAAAAAAATAAAGATCATGGTCACGTTTTCAACCCACAAAATAAAGATCTAGTTACTGCATCAACTAGTTGTACTTTTGCTCTATTTTAATGTGTCAAATCCTCATGAAAACTTGCCGATCTCCTCAAAGTTCCAACAGCATGTAGTGTTTGAATGCTATTGTGTTTAAGGCTTTGTACTTTTTGCGATAAACGAAGAGACTGTTTTTGAAATAATGATTTGCTAATTACTTTTGTTACATACTATTCTTATATATACTACTTATAGAGGAATTAATCTCTTTTCTCATGGTCTTAAAATTAAGACTTACAAAATATAAAACATGTTGTACAATATACAATGCACTATTAATGATCTTTCTCAAATCAATCTTAATTTTAAGACTTACAAGTCTTAAAGCTTAATGTACAAAATACAAAACAGTATTAATGTGGTCAAGATACATTTAATATAGTCAATTAATTAATTTGTCAATAAATACAAATAATGCAATCATTAAAATAACCTTTACACAATAAATACAAATTATCAAACATATTGTACAACCAACTTAAACATAATTCACGCATTAAATGTCACTAATACAAATAAAAAGACGTTATACAATATTTAAGCGAGCAGACAGCAGACTGAGCCCGAGCGGGTCTGATCCAACGGGGTGGAGCCGAACAAGCACGGCCAAATGGAATCGAGCTTGAGCGGGAGCAGTTAACGGGCTCGGCCGAGCAGACGTATGCTAAACAAAATTCTTGATCCTCGTATATTTATTGTCAAAAAATATATAATAAACTAAAATACATGATTCACCGAAAATTTTATTTCATGGTATCCGCCGTCGCAACGCGCAGATACCCTGCTAGTTTTGCTATAATCCATGTTGGTAGTTTGTGTTTCATTTGTTTTCCGGTTAGTACGTTATGTTTTATTCTAATGGTTAAAATTCTTGAAGGAACATTCTAAACATATTTATACTGTGCATCTTTGATGGCAGACATTATGTCAACCTTTTTCGAAACTTTGCGAGTAGAGGGTACGAATCTTGTGCAATACTAAGGTGTCGTTTGTTTTTTCAGAGCTTTTACCTCTTTATCTGCAAACCATGTCTGCAGAAGAAGAGGTAAATCTAAAGTCTTCATCTGCATGGATGAAGACCGTTTGTTTTTGTGTTGTTGAGGTACTTCTTTAATTTTATTTTATTTTTATTTTTTTTTTTGCGCTATAAATCGTTTTGTAATATGGTTCAAATAGGTTAATCATAAAAAAACGTAAGAAAACGTAAAATAACAGACGAAAACGTAAAAAAATGAACGAAAACATAAAAGAACAAACGAAAAAAACAAAAACGTAAGAAAACGGATTAAAACATAAAAAAAATACGAAAAAGTAAAAAAAATGGACAAAAACGTGTAAAATGCGCAAAAACGTAAATAAAAAGACCGAAATGTAAAAGAGATGTAAGATATTGAGAAAGAGACGAAGGCTTGTGAAAGAAGAGGTAAGGAGTGAAAGAAGATGTAAGAAGTAAAAGATAATGTCTGAAATTTAGAAGAGGAAAGAAGTGAAAAGAAGCACTTACGTCTGCAAAAAAACAAACAAGAAACCTCTGCCCTCTTGCAGACAAAAGAAGTGAAAAGAGGAAAAAAGTACTTATTGGGAAAAAACAAACGACACCTTAATTTGGTGAGTGTTGGGAAGTATAGTTGATTAGCCAACAGTTCAATATAGTTATCAAATTGACCATAGATCTAATGATCTAATTATAGTCATTTATTTTTCTTATAAAAATAAAAAGGGTAAATGATTGAAAAAAAGTATAATACTTGTCACTATTTGCTTTTGTAGGTAGCAAACAATTTTTTTTTGCTTTTGTGAGTATTTTTCTTTCAAATTCATTATTTTTAGGGTACTATGTGACATTTTTGCCCTTCGGGAAAAAAATTTCTATTAGCTAAGAGGGGCAAAAATGTCCAAAAATTTCGCAAAATACCTTTTTTAAAAAAAATATATGTCTAGCAAAAAGTTAATCGTTACGAGAAAAAAATCATACCATCGCGACGAAAATTGAATTATCTTTCTATAGATATGAACTTTTATATAGTTTTAAGAAAAAATTACACGTTTGGTCCCTATGGTATACCCCAAATAACAACTTTAGTCCCTAAGTCACTTTTATTACACCGGCGATATCTAATTTTGAAACTATGCACGCTTCGGTCCCTATTTTGGATGGGCGTTAGTTAAGTCCGTTAAGTATTTTCTTGTTATTAGTCCTTCGTTAATAATTTTGCACCGTTAGTCCTTATTTTTCAAAATATAGTTTTCCCTATTAGTCCTCCGTTAATAATAGTTATCGCCCGTTTTTCGTTTTGTCCGTTTTATCCGTTTTCCCCATTTGTTTTACGTTTTATCCCTTTTAAATGCTTTTATATGCTTTCGTCCGTTTTGGTCCGTTTTGTCGGTTTTTAATCCGTTTTATTGTTTTTTACGTTTTAATCCGTTTTAAATCTGTTTTTACGTTTTAGCCCATTCTTTTACGTTTTATCTGTTTTATCCGTTTTCGTTCGTTGTTTATTCGTTTCATGAGTTTTTAATGTTTTTGTCCATTTTTTCCGTTTTCGCCCGTTGTTTTACGCTTTTGTATGTTTTTCCTTTTCGTTCGTTTTTATCCGTTTCGCCGCTTTTTACATTTTTGTTTGTTTTATCCGTTTTAGTTCGTTTTTCACAAAAATTTCCAAAATAAATTGAAATTTTTCACAAATTTGAAAAAAAATTCCAAAAAATTTTGAAAAAATAAATTGGGAAAAAATATTTTAAAAAAAATAAAAATTTTGAATAAAAATTTTAAAAAAATTTTGAAGTAAAAATATTGAAAAAAACGGACATATTTTTTTTTAAATATTTGAAATTTTTTTCAAAATTTTTTGAAACTTTTATTCAAAATTTTTTTTAAATTGATTTTTTTTTTTTTTTCAAATTATTTTTTCGGAAATATTTTTTCCGAATTTTGTTTTGGAAATTTTTTTCCAAATTTTTGTCTTTGGAAAAAATTTCAATGTGTTGAAATAGTACAAAAGCGAAAGAAAACGGACCAAATGTAAGAAAAATGGATGAAAACCGATAAAAGCGTCGAAAACGGACAAAGCGTAAAAAAAGCGGACGAAAACATATAAAACAGACGAAACGTAAAACAACGGGGAAAGCGGAAAACGAACAAAAGCGGATAAAAGCGTAAAGAAGCTGGCGAAAAGATTAAAAAGCGAGCAAACGGATAAAACAGACAAAACGCAAAAAAAGCGGTAAACGGATAAAAAGCGAGCGCGAAAAGGAAAAAAGCAGACAAAAGCGTAAAACAACGCGCGGCGGAAAAAAAAAAAGCGTAAAAAAGCGGAAACGGATAAAAGCGGGCGATAACTATTATTAACGGAAGGACTAATCGGGAAAACTATATTTTAAAAAATAAGACTAACGTGCAAAATTATTAACGAAGGACTAACGATAAGAAATACTTAACGGACTTAACTAACGCCCGTCAAAATAGGGACCAAAAGCGTGCATAGTTTCAAAATTAGATCTTCTGGTGTAATAAAAGTGACTTAGGGACTAAAGTTGTTATTTGGGGTATACCATAGGGACCAAACGTGTAATAAAAGTGCCCATAGGTTTTGCGGATGTGGGTACCTATATGAAGCAAATGCAAATGATGAGACTTGAACATGTGATTTTTGAAAATCGTATACGATTTTACAAATCACATGTGATTTTTCTGGGCGGAATATTTGAAAAAAAAATGTTGTCAAAAATATAAAGAAGTGCATATCTAAGAAGCATAATTTAATTTTTATTGCGACAGTGTATTTTTTATAGTTTTTAAGAAGTTACTATAACCTCACTAAAAGAAAAATAAATAAATAAATAAAAATACTCCCTTCAAATATTAATTAGTGCGCATCCCCAAAAGGCCCAAAGTCCCAAATGCACAAGAAATCTTTTCATTTCTGCTACGGATCCGATTGTTTTCTGCGCACAACCTGTTTCATAACAAGACAAAATCATGAAGAAACCCAAGCGAGCTAAACCTCCAAAACACAAAAATGGTGTCGATTTCATCAGCATCATGCCGGACGTTGCTCTTTTGTTGATTCTTCAAGGCCTTTCAACAACGGAAGAAATAGTTCGAACCAGCATTTTGTCCACACGATGGAGGTATTTATGGACTTCTATTCCCTTTATAGACTTAGATGTTTCTCGAGGACCCAAAAACCCTACAAAACCACAGAAGAAAAGATTCAAAGAGTTTGTTTCTAGGGTTTTAAAAAACCAAACCCTAGATTTGGATAGTTTTCGTTTAAGATGTTTGAATTACTACATGCCGGTGACAATATGGCGGTGGGTTAATACTGCTGTGGCGCGCAAAGCCAAAAAAACTGACTTGATGTTCTGCATTAGGGAGAATCATGTCATTAAGTTGCCACAATGTCTGGTAACTTGTGATTCATTGGAGTCATTAAGGTTGGATTTTTATCCACGTTCTTTTTTAGTATTTCCTGATGGTATGTCTTTCCCGGCACTTATGTCTTTTGAACTGAACAATATCATTGTGAAACTTGATGAGGTAGAAAGCAGGTTTCCAAATATTTTTCCGGGAGGAAATATGTTTGATAGATTGCTTCAATACATATCACAATTTGGGGGAGATTCTTAAGATTTCATGTCCAAAGCTGATCAAGACTTTAAGAATTCATCAGCTGAAAAATGATTTTCATGGACGGGGGATCGCTAATCTTGACCTTAACGTTTCATGCCCAGATTTGGAGCTTCTTGAGTGTGTAGGACATGAAGTCCAAGATCATTTTATCTTGGAGACCGTAAATTCCCTGAAGAAGGCTGTGATTCGACCTCAACGCAAATTCTCCTGGCAAGAAATATTTAAATGGGGTGACACCATATGGAAGGTGTTAATTGGAATATCTCATGTGGAGTTTTTGTCACTCAACTTCTTTTTCATTTTGGTAAACTCTTAATTTTCTCTATGTACAATTCTTCATTTGATGTCATTTATGTGCAATATAAATAAATGGTAAAATATGTATTGTGTTTACGTTATCCCGTTTTTTACCGCGACATACTATAAAAGTGTTTGGTTAAAACGTTTTAAATACTCGTTACTTATGGCTAAGAATCAGAATCATGGGTGGACAAAGTTTATATCATCATTAAATTTGAACTATGCATCGCTTTATATTGGACACGAGGGGAAACCTTAACATTCCCATTATAAAAGGACATACATGCTGATTCCTAACAAAATTGGGTTCTACCATCTACATTTTCTTCTTTTTGAAAATTATAGCTACTAGTTCTTGATTTCACTCTTAATTAAGATTCTTTAGCGATCATGACATTCTGGATTTGCTTAAACCTACCTTTGACCGGGTCTTTAGCTAATATTCCTAAATTTGCATATTTTGCTCATTTGTTGGTTTGCATTGAATTGTTTCATACTTAGGGCTTGTCTGTTTTTATTTTTACTAAGTTATGTTTAATTAGATATGTTGTCTGTGTAGAGATATATAATGTCTATTCGTAACCGAACAACTATTGTTTGTTTTATGTTTGAATTACAATAATTTTGTAAACATCAGTGACTTAAATGGACAGAGCAACACTCTTCTGTCTTTTCTGTTAAATTATGTTTTGAGGTTAAGTTTCTAACAAGCAAATCTTTATGGATTTAACAAATCAAGTAATTTTTTAAATGAAGACAATTAAGTCGATATCAAACGGCACCTTATTATCTTTATGCAAAATTCATCATTACTATAAGTAACCAAAAATTTCAAACTTAGAATTCTGCTTTATCTTGATTGTACATTTGTTTTCTGATATTTAACTCAGATGCGTTTGAATAGTAGTATATCACTTATCTTATTGTAAACAGTCACACGAATGATGAAACCTACGTGGGAATCTTGTGGAGCAAAAGATATCGTTCGCATAAAAAGTTGATGGTATATGTTATTTTAGCCTAGCTTAGTGTCTTCCAAAAAGGGAGGCATTTCATTTTCCATAGGACAGATGAAATATTTGGTATATAGCATTTTTCGATCCTTGCGAAATCCGGCCTATTTCATACTTCTCCACATATTCATACGTCACTTAATTCTGAACTCTAAGACTGAGTTATCAAGAGTGCTAGTGTGGCCGTAATACAAGTCAAATTTTCATTAAGCCATGTAAATCTCTATGTTTTATTGTATTATGCTTTCATTTACTTTCTTCTTTTTAATTACATTTGTGAATATCATCTGTTTTTTCCTAACTCACAAATGTTGCTGACTGTAGTAGCACCAAGCCACCAACCCCGCCACAATATGAATAAACAATATAGAAAGACATTCTGGATGTGGTTACATCCTCTTAATGGAATCTTTTATTTTTCTTGATAGTTCATGGAAGCTGCCCGTTACCTGAAAAGAGATTTCCCTGCATCTTTTCCCAATCTGAAGAAACTTGAGATAACCACTACAATTGATTCCTTCGCTTTGAATGTTATTATCCGAATTATCAGATGTTCTCCAATATTGGAATCTCTTCATTTGCTCATTCAAGAGGTAGTCTTTCTCATCTTATTAGAAGTGTCTTTGTTGTATCATAATCTTGGACGATCATGGCTCACTTCCACACTTAATAGTCTTAATCTTGACCATATCATAGTTTACACACTCTGAGCGAAAAACAAAAAGAAACTCGAACATACTTCTTATAGGCTTTAGAAGAGAATACCTTGAATTATGGTTGCAAAAAGGTAGGTTGTATTTGGGAAAATAAAAATTAAAAAGCGTAAAATTTATGGATTGGTTGAACTGCGTGTTCTTGTTACCTTGACCTCCCCCCTCCCTCCTTTTTTTTAAGATTTGGTAAGTTGTTAATAGATTAATAATGATTACAAAAATTACTAGTGGAATAATGATGTAATTCTTTGAATACTTTCGGCAATTTGAAAACCGTGTGATACCTTTTTTCAGGTAAATCTTTATATCTAGGCCGTTTGACCTGCTATCAATAAAACAGTAGCCATAATGACTATTTTTACATATATTGAATGAATTGTCCCTCTACATTTGAATTGTATACACAAGTCATCTTTAATTTTTGGGTGAAAGAGTCTTGAAATTGCGACCTTAAGTTTTACTTTGGAAGCTTAATAAAGGTAAGCATTTAATACATGTTTCAAGAATTCCAATAATTTAATTCTTTGATGATTTAGGAATCCTTTGGACCGCATTATTGGGTGCTAGATGAAGTTGAAACAAGGGAAATCTTGACTCGTCATCTCAAAAGGGTCAAGTTTCTTGACTTTAATGGAACAAAACATAAATTAGTTATTGCCCGTTGGTTACTGCAGTATGCAAATGCATTGGAGGAAATGGTTTTCAGTTGGCGTAATGAAGTAATGTACCATGAGATGTCAACAGAGACAATGAATCAAGTGTCGAAATTCTACAAGGCTTCTTCAACCGTGAAATTGATTACTCTTTTAAAGCACTGGTAATTCAAGTTTTTTGAAGTACTGATAATTCAAGCGTTCGATGAAACTGTAACTAATATGCAGTCATGCTATGGTAACTGCTACCCATGTTTCTTATGTAGATGATTTTTGGATTTGGATATTTGCATTTTTTTTGGTTTCAGTAAAACACAGTGTATCAGAAGTGGTAAAACTGGTGGGTTGGGTAACATATTTGTATCAAAATGGGTTATTTTTGTAAGTGCTTGTTACTAGTTTGACCCTCCGAATTTGCCACAGATATAACATTTCAGTACTTTTGTGACTGGGGAATACGTTATCCTTTTCATGAGGGTGTAGAAGTGACAGTTGAGATGGGAGTGTTTGGTCTTGCTTTTAACGAGTCTGCAAAGATTGGGTTCAAATATCCCCAAATGTATGATTGTGCTGTGATGATTCATCAGAAGTGTTTGTGCATGATTACCTTTAATTCTTGCCTACTTTCTTTAACAATTCATGTTGACATTATTCATGTCGTCTTTGATTGTCTTTGATTGTTGGTCCTTGTCCTAAAGTTTCACTCTTAAAGTTTTGGTGAGATTTGACACATATCTATCAAAGTGTAATATATTTTAGAAGAGTAAACTTTAAAATACATCCCTGTGGTTTACCCCGATTCGCACTATACATCCTTCTCGCAAAAATTTCAACGGATACATCACTCCGTTAGTAAAAGTTAGCCTATATACATCATTCGGTTAAAATATGGACTAAAGGTGCAAATTATTTCTTCGTTATCTCCTAACGAGATAGAAAATGTTTACACCGTTAGTCCTCTGGGTTAACGCACCGTTAGTCCTTTTTTACATTTTAATTCTTTTTTTTTTTTACGTTTTTGCCCGCTTTTTTACGTTTTTGTCTGTTTTTACGTTTTCAACCATTTTTTTTACGTTTTCGTCCGTTTTTTAAAGTTTTCATCCGTTTTTTTTACGTTTTTTAAACTGCAAGTTTAGCCCCTCGCTGGAAGTTTCACCGCGCCCCATGTGCTTTTGGTTTTGACATTTTTGGCCCAAAACTAGTTTAAAAGGGTGTAACCCTCTCATTTTACAAACCCTAAACCTAATTTTTGTTTCTCCCTCCCCTCTCTTGTTCAGCCATCGGCGAACCCCAACCACCGCTGTCCCCACTTCACACCGCCACCTCCACAACCAAAACACCACCACTCCCACCCCTAATCGGGTATTGTGAACACAATTTTGAGGGTCACGCGCGGGTAACCTTTTACCACGCGCTACCATCGCCACTATTTCTTTTGCTTATTTTGTCTTGGTAATTGTGAAACGGTAACATGTGTTTGGATCTAATATAAAACCCGATTCACAAGCTTTTGTGAATCGGTGTAGCTTAAAACGGTAACATGGTTACTTGGTATCATCGTTTTTATGTTGTGTTTTCATTTTATGGGTTTGCGTGTAAGCTCAGTACGAGCTTAGTCATATGGGTTTCGAGCTTGTCTCAAGTTTACTTTTGAGTTTATGAGGTTAGTTTTGTGGTTTGAGCTTATTTTGATTTCGGTTGTGTGGTTGTGTTTGGAACCGTAACCCACTCAAGGTGGGATTATTTGTGTTTGATTTGTTTCGATCCGCATTATTTGGTGCATAAAAAAAAGTGGACGAAAATGTAAAAAACGGACGAAAACGTAAAAAAATGGAGGAAAACGTAAAAAAATGGAGGAAACCGTAAAAACTGGCGAAAACGTAAAAAAGGACTAACGGTGCAAATACCGTTAACCCAGAGGACTAACGGTGTAAACATTTTCTGTCTCGTTAGGAGATAATGGAGAAACAATTTGCACCATTAGTCCATATTTTAACCGAGGGATGTATATAGGTTAACTTTTACTAACGGAGTAATATATCTGTTGAAACTTTTGCGAAAGGGATGTATAGTGCGAATCGAGGTAAACCACATGGATGTATTTTAGAGTTTACTCATTTTAGAATGTTACCTTGATTGTCTATTATTACTTTGCATTAGATTGGTCTGAGTAAATTAAAATATGGGTCAAAATGGGTAATCTATAAGGGTGTATTGTAGCATTTACTGCCCATTTTTACACCTATATTTTTAGTACTTTTCTGTTTGTACATAGTAAATACACATACCTTTTCATGATGGTGAATGGTCCCACTAGTGAAAGAGCTTGTAAATCTACTGTAGACTTGTTGTGGACCTAACAGGGTAATAGATTTAAAGATAATATTTAATCAGAAAAGCTTGATCTTAAGAACAATTTATACCTTCATCCTCTGAAAAACACATTTTATGCTATCTTCAAATATCAAACCGATGTCTAAGTTTCTATCAGGATGAAAATGTATGAAAAGGAAGAGTCTAAGTTTCTATAAGAATCTATCTAAAAGGTCTACTTGAGGCAAGTAGAGTTCAAGTGGGGATATTTGATAACATCAAATAGTCACGAATATTAAGTGTCAATTTCCGATAATGCTCGTTATTTATATCATTTATATGGATTTACGCTTGTTTTCCATTGTTTTCCACTTTCGTGTAAATTACGAGCATTGGAGCTAAAGAGACGCGGAAATGGAAACATTACTAAAGATTTATCGCGTTATGCTTATTTTGAAGAAGTTACGGCGTAATTCGTCTCTCACATTACGCCGTAACTATTGCGTGACCCGTAGTCCAACTTATCAAGAGGTTACGACGTAACTCTTCCCAAAGGTTACGACGTAACTCCATTAGGTCAAAGGAGGTTCCACGCCGGCGATACTTACGCCAGTAATTCATCGCATCACTTACGGCGTAACCGAGTTTATTGAAGACAACGACGTAACCACTTATAAGGTTACGCCAGTAACTAAGCGATCTAGTGCATTTACGAAGAAATAGAAGGTTATGGCGTAACTCCTCTATTGGTTACGCCAGAACCCAAACACGCCTATAAATACCCCACGAATTCCAAAGATTTTAAGGCATCCCATTCCACACACAACACTCTAAGAACGTGGAAAAAAGCTCAAGGTAGGTCTAGGGAAGCATACTGAGTCGTTTCCAAGGAGAAGTCACACCATTACGATAAGCTTTAGCATTTATTATTTCTTTTACTTTCAATTCATGTATTTTGTACCTTTGAATATTGAATTGATTTGCATGATTAATATGAGCTGCTAGCACCCTTTGGTGCTAGCCTAGTTATGATTCCTTAATTGTTTTGTTTGCGTTTACCTTTACTTCGTACAATTATTTCTAAGTGTATGCATGCATAGTTCTTTGGTAGTCACCCTTGGTTTGGTAGTTTTGAATGGCGATAGAGGCCAATTGCCTAGGAGATATGACCAACCCGACCCTAGGTGAGCGGATCGAGACGGAAGGGTAAGATATGACCAACCGACGACCCTTTCTACTTGTGCGATTTGACCAACTGATCACCTATCGTTTGGATGAACTTAAGAATTGGGGGTGTAGCGTTTAAGTTCCTAACGGCCGGACACTCACTATTTAGAATCTAGCATGTAGCGGTACTTAATGACTCGACTTAGGGGACCAGAATAACAAGACTTATGACGGTGCTACCGATTTCTCTAATGGTGGCATCTTTCTTTGATAGGTTAGGGCGAATTGACCAAATCTCATCCTCTCGAATTTGACCCCACCAAGTAATTGGAAGTAGGTAGACGTAGACATAACTAGCTAGGAGGATTAACTAGGTTAGCACCACTATTCCTCTATTGATTTCCCTTTACCATTTATTTGCTTTTATATTCTCGCATTAGTAGTTTAATTAATTAAATACCTATCGAAACCATTATAATTCGTGACAATTAGACTTAGTAATAATCCAACACACATAGCTCTTGGGACGACCTCGGCTTTACCATTTACTACACTACACACGACCGGATACACTTGCCCGTTAGTGCATTAGGGTAGACCATAGGTATAGCGAGACACTATAAATATTAAGACTTGGTCAGTAAAACCTGCATCAAGTTTTTGGCGCCGCTGTCGGGGAGCTATATTAGGATTAATATTGAGCCTTTCATTTCATTTTTAAACTTTTCTCGCGATCATATTTCAAGTTTTCAGGTACCATGGAAGTTGTTAACATCGATGACCTCACTCTTGAGGAATACTTGGCGTTAACTAGAGCAGATCAAGGGCCAGGTCTCGTAAGACCGACAATCGGAGCGGATGTTCGTTTCGAGATTAAAGACCAATTTATGAGGGAGCTTCGAGCTAACCCTTTTTCGTGAAACAGGGATGAAGACGATATGAGCACGTTGAAAATGTCCTATACATCGCTAGCCTTTTCAACAGTCCGGGCGTGTCTCACGATGTTGTTATGCTTAGGGTCTTCCCAATGACTCTCACCGGAGCAGCCGTAAGATGGATCAAAAGATTGCCACAAGGCGCTTAATACTTAGGCGCTACTAAAGAAACACTTTATTTAAAGATATTGCCCGCCATCAAAGATTTCTAATCAACTCTTGGAGATCCACAATTTCAAACAAGAAGACGACGAAACTCAGATCAAGCTTGGGATGAGATACAACGATCTTCTTTATAAGTGTCCTACCAATGATCTAAATAACCCGTGAAGGTCAATATTTTCTACAAAGGAATAAATGTAACTACAAGACATGTCTTTGGACTATCAAGGACATATCCCGAACATGACTCCTACTATCGCAATTGAAGCCATTCAAAAATGGCGGACCATTCTCAAAAATGGCACGACGGTGGAAGTAAAAGAATCCAAGGCGGAAGTTTCACGGAATTGCAACAATCGCTAGTAAAATTGAAAGTCTCAATCGAGATATGTTGAAGGTCGAGAAACCGTTCATGCCATCCAAGTGGGTTGTGAAAGCTGGGAGGAGGACATCTTACGAAGAATTGTCCTCATATGGACGAAGAGGGTATCAAGAGGCTAAGTATGGAGAAAATCGACAATTTTACGGTAATAATCGAAATAGTAATGGTTATCGTGGAAATTACAACCGTGGGCCTTATGGAGAAAGAAAGCCCTTGAAGAAACAATTAATAAATT
Organism: Chrysanthemum lavandulifolium; assembly: GCA_022545495.1. Lineage (NCBI taxonomy): Eukaryota > Viridiplantae > Streptophyta > Magnoliopsida > Asterales > Asteraceae > Chrysanthemum > Chrysanthemum lavandulifolium. Next base: position 73,878,040 of record CM040243.1, read on the forward strand.
TCGGAAAATTCAGCCCAAAGACAAAAGGAGCAAGATGAGTGGTTGAAGGAATTCCGGAAAACACCGATGTAAACATTTCCAAACACGACTCAACTCGAAAAACACGAATCCATGGTGATAAAGCTCGGTGAAAAGTAAGGAGAATAACGATAAACCCAAGGATCTAAACCACTATGGAATGTAAGGTAATCTTTTCGATGATAACTCGAAGGTTCGTGCCGGTGATACGGGTTTAGGGGCGATTTCACATCAGATCCGAGTTACGCCGTAACATGCCTAATGAGTTACGGCGTAACCTCGTGTTTGACAAACAACAACGGGTCGTGAAGAATCTTGAGGAAAGTGACTCTAATGAATTAAGCGTAACCAAGAATCTCGATTCGCCAGTATCGGGATACATGGGCGAAAAATTCCTCGACATGGACGAGTCGAAAACTCGAGGAACTCTCCTTGAAGATGAAGAAGAGCCACTTATCACTCACCGGTGTACTCCCGTAGTCATTCGATGATGAAACCACAAGGGCATGGCCTACATGCAGCCCTTCCACGAGTATTGCAATGGAGGAGACAATGAAAGAAAGGAGGAATGGACATGCCTTCATGAGCGTGAAAGACATAGTATTAAATTCAGTAATTTGGCCTTTAAGATTGGTACGCAATTCAATTTGGGGATGCCAAGATCAATCCAAATCTTCTTATGAAGCTAAAAATTAATTACGCGGAGCACATTCAGAAGGAAGAGACTAATAAAGATATACTCTGCACGGATGAGCATTTAAGTGAAACCGACAATAAGGAACTACGCAACATCGGTGCGAAAAGTAAAATCTCTGGGAAATTTCACGGGCATCATGCAACCCATATGACGATATATGTAATGGGGAAGCAACGCTGGAAGATTAGGAAAAGATGGATTCTTTTGGTCCTCAACCAATGATGAGGAGAGAATGAGTTTACCTTGGATGGACAACCTGGGGTTCGATAGTTGGGTAAAAATTAAGTATGGGCATGTGGACACATTAACAAAAGATAAGATTTGGAAGTAATACATGGATCAAGAAAATTCAAACGACAAAAGTCTCAAGAACACGAGTAAAATAACAATTGACAATGACATAGAGCGGGTTAGTAATGATAACGAAGAATGCAAGCGCGTTCTAGTGGAGAATTTGCTCGATGAAGAATGGTTCAAGGGCACTTGCTCGATGGCGATGATATCGAAGGATGCTAGATTACCTTGAGTTGCAAGGAAATGAGGAGTTCACCGATCCCGATGACGAAGCTTACGAACAAAGGAGGTGCAAACTCCTGGGGATCCCCTACAAAAGACCACCTCTAATTATAGTCGAAAAATACGAATTCACTCGCTACCACCTAGGTCCGGAGGAGAAATTTTGTAAAGTCCGAAAAATCGAAACCATTGAATACCTCCGAACTGCTTCAAATGTTGCATGGATGAGACATAATTTGATGAAGGATATTGAAGAAATAGGGCAAGCTCAAAGGACCCCATAGGAACCCCGCAGCTCTGAGTCTAACTTAAAGACTCGTTAATAAAGAAAAGTGCTCTTTCGGGAGACAACCCGAATTATCCCTTTCTTTTGTTTTTATTTCCTTTCATTGGGTTTTGTGTTTTCTAACCATTTTGCGGGAGACAAAGAAGTAATTATCGCTGCGATTCTTGATTCAACAGAGTTACTGGCGTAACTCATCTTGATGATTACGTCAGTAACCAACATTTTAGCAGCGAAATTCTTGACGATTACCAATTACGGCGTAATTCCATCTCGATGTTTACGCCGTAACTATTCACTTCACAAATTCATACCGGTTTTGCGATTCTGGCGTAACTCCTTCATAAGAGTTACGACTTAACTCTCTCTCGCTTTAATTCTTTCATTTTAAAACACAAGAACCTTGTGTTAGTTTATAAATGAACTTTGTAGGTGTGTTCCTCAGAAACCCTCACGAGATTTCACTCGTCCACTTGGGACACCAAGTGGTTTAAAGGCTTGTTGCATTCGCTAAATGCAACCGTGATTTCTCTGACGGTGAGTTAGGTTTGTTTTTCATTTTATTTTTTTTCTTTTTAGAATTATGCTTGTCGGTATTGTGATTTCAGGGATTGAAGTTTGTTCATGACGCTTAAACGAAGGCACAGTTCTTTCTCGTGGGCATTCTTCCTTTTGGAGCAAATTTCAGGGAAGTTCTCGCTCTAATTCTACCTTTCTCTTCACCTTTATTTTAAATGCCTAGTACAAAAGGGACTTTGTACAATTCAAGTGGGGGGACGGGAGTAGAATTATCTCTTGAACTTTATTTCGCCCTCATTTTTCTAGTTTATTTTGAAAAATTATGCCACTTTTAAAATTTTGACATGTTTTTCCGAACCTAACTAGATTAGACCTTAGCCGAGCACATACAACCCTTGATATTACATGGTGAGATTAGCCTTATCCGTTTCCAATATTTTACCACAAATCCACCAAATTATGAGTGTGCAGGTAGCCTGTAAACTTTAGAACTTGGCCTTTGCATCATTTCGAGACCATAGACGAGGTATGTTGAGTTAGCTCGATGTATTTGGACTTTTCGGTTTAGAAGGCGTGATTATAGGATTATCACCCTAACGACCTACCATTGTGAGTCTATCGATTAGTCACCCGACTTTTCGAACCCCATGTGAAACTCTTTTGTTGCACTCCCTTTAGTGCAAGATACCTCTAGATACACCCTTCCGAGCCATTCCTTTCATTTTGTCAACCCAATATATTGTTTCACACCTTACACCTTAGCCTACCCCGTAGTCTTTATTTGTAATTGGGAAATCATCATTTGCCTAAGTTCAAGGTTCGAGTGAAAAGGTTTGGAAATCACGCTTTCATCGACAACATTTATGAAGATCATTGAAGACCCCCCGAATTCCCTTTGTTCATCTCAAGTGGGGGGATGTTATGTTATTATGTTATGTTCAACACACAAATAAAAAATAATAATAATAATAATAAAAAGAGAAATAGTTGATTGAGTTATGATATTGTAAAGTGTGATGTTATAAGCACTATAGTATGAGCTTTATTGATTAGTATCGAGGAGGCCACCTCGGTCACATTAGAAGATTGGATTTGGAGTTATACCGACTGAAGAAGAAAGGTAGTGTGCCCATTACGATGTCCTCTAATGACACATCTACCTTGCATTTCATGATCCGGTCTCTAGACTTCTAAGCTTGAACTTTGGGCGGACGGTAAGTAGTGATGACTTAGTTATAGATTTAGACTACCTGCTTGTTTTTCATTTTACACCAATTATATATCCCATGTCTTATCCTACCCTTTAGTCATGAAGCATGTCTAGGTGATGCAGCGAGCAATCTTTGGTGTCTTGGCCATAGATTTGGTCATGTATCATTGATTTTGTCCACTTCACGTGACATGTTAGTAATGACGAGTCACCCTTAACCTTTGTCGTGTCTACCCATATTGCCTTCGAGAATTGTTTAGCCCTTAACTCTAGTGGTGGAGATTTGTGTAACCGCCAAGCTTATGATAGAATACATGCTATGATATGCGATTGAGTGATGACCCGAAATTGACACTTAGAATAGTTGAGAGATTTAAGTGTTTGTTCCCTTCGTGAGGTGTTCGGCTTTGTTTTATTCTAGCATAAGGGATTTGTAAACTCAAATTTTCCGTGTTTTGGGAGATATCTTTTAAGAATCTATCTAATAAGGTCTACTTGAGGGCAAGTAGAGTTCAAGTGGGGATATTTGATAACATCAAATAGTCCCGAATATTAAGTGTCAATTTCCGATAATGCTCGTTATTTATATCATTTATATGGATTTACGCTTGTTTTCCATTGTTTTCCACTTTCGTGTAAATTACGAGCATTTGAGCTAAAGAGACGCGGAAATGAAAACATTACTAAAGATTTATCACAAGATGCTTATTTTGAAGAAGTTACTGGCGTAACTCGTCTCTCACATTACACCGTAACTATTGCGTGACCCGAAGTCCAACTTATCAAGAGGTTACGACGTAACTCTTCCCAAAGGTTACGACGTAACTCCATTAGGTCAAAGGAGGTTCCACGCCACGATACTTACGCCGTAACTCATCGCATCACTTACGACGTAACCGAGTTTATTGAAGACAACGACGTAACCACTTATAAGGTTACGCCGTAACTAGCGATCTAGTGCATTTACGAAGAAATAGAAGGTTACGGCGTAACTCCTCTATTGGTTACGCCAGTAACCCGCACTGCCTATAAATACCCCACGAATTCCAAATTTCAAGGCATCCCATTCCACACACAACACTCGAGAACGTGGGAAAAAGCTCAAGGCAGGTCTAGGGAAGCATACGGAGTCGTTTCCAAGGAGAAGTCACACCATTACGATAAGCTTTAGCGTTTATTATTTCTTTTACTTTCAATTCATGTATTTCGTACCTTTGAATATTGAATTGATTTGCATGATTAATATGAGCGGCTAAGCATCCTTTGGTGCTAGCCTAGTTATGATTCCTTAATTGTTTTGTTTGCGTTTACCTTTACTTCCGTACAATTATTTCTAAGTGTATGCATGCATAGTTCTTTGGTAGTCACCTTTGGTTCGGTAGTTTTGAATGGCGATAGAGGCCAATTTCCTAAGAGATATGACCAACTGACCCTAGGTGAGCGGACTGAGACGGGAAGGGTAAGATATGACCAACTGACCAACCTTTCTACTTGTGCGATTTGACCAACTGATCACTTATCGTTTGGATGAACTTAAGAATTAGGGGTGTAGTGTCTAAGTTCCTAACGGTCGGGCACTCACTATTTAGAATCTAGCATGTAGCGGTACTTAATGACTCGGCTTAGGGACCAGAACAACAAGACTTATGACGGTGCTCTGATTTCTCTGTGGTGGATACTTTGCGATAGGTTAGGCGAATTGACCAAATGATGTCCTCTCCCCCACACAAGTAATTGGAAGTAGGTAGACGAGACATAACTAGCTAGGATGATTAACTAGGTTAGCACCACTATTCCTCTATTGATTTCCTTTACCATTTATTTGCTTTTATATTCGCATTAGTAGTTTAATTAATTAAATACCTATCGAAACCATTATAATTACGTGACAATTAGACTTAGTAATAATCCAACACACATAGCTCTTGGGACGACCTCGGCTTTACCATTTACTACACTACACACGACCGGCACACCGCTCGTTAGTGCATTAAGGTAGACCATAGGTATAGCGAGACACTATAAATATTAAGACCGTAAGTAAAACTCAGATCAAGTTTTTGGCGCTACTGTCGGGAGCTATATTAGGATTAATATTGAGTCTTTCATTTCATTTTAAACTTTTCTCACGATCATATTTCAAGTTTTCGGTACCATGGAAGTTGTTAACATCGATGACCTCACTCTTGAGGAATACTTGGCGTTAACTAGAGCAGATCAAGGGCCAGTCTCGTAAGACCGCAATCGGAGCGGATGTTCGCTTCGAGATTAAAGACCAATTTATGAGGGAGCTTCGCTAACCCTTTTCGTGAAACAAGGACTAAGACGCATATGAGCACGTTGAAAATGTCCTATACATTGCTAGCCTTTTCAACATTCCAGCGCGTGTCACGATGCTATTATGCTCGTGGTCTTCCAATGACTTTCATGGAGCAACCAAGATGGATCGAAGATTGCCGCACGGGGCAATTAATACTGGGCGCTACTAAATAAACACTTTATTCAAAGATATTGCCCGCCATCAAAGATTTCTAATCAACTCTTGGAGATCCAAAATTTCAAACAAGAAGACGACGAAACTCTATATCAAGGTTGGGACAGATACAACGATCTTCTTTATAAGTGTCCTACCAATCAATTCAAAACATATAACAACAAAAATAGATATAATGAAATTCAGATGATTAAAAACTACACTTGCTTAAACTAGTTTCTTATCCTTGATTAGTGTGATTGTGTTAACCTCTTAACATGTTGGTTATGATAATTAGTTGGTGTACTAATCTATTGTTCTTACAAGTTAAACATTCGTCAAGATTTTAGTTCATAAAAACAAGCATTAAGTTTAACCAATCAATTCAAGATCAATTCAAGTTTCATAAGTTCATTTTCACAAACTTAAACACAAAAACATCCATTTGTTTTATCAAACTGCTTCAGAAATGGTCAATACAAAAGGTAACCGATTATAGACAAAAGGCTACAGTTGATTATTAACAACTAATTTTACGACCTTTTAGATGTTTCCAATCAATCCAACTTGATAATCAAAAAGCTTTTTTATTACAACCACACCTTAGTTCCTTTGTTTAATCAAGAATAATGGGTAAAAACAACCATCCATAGACAAAATGATTATAACTAGTTGAATAACAATAAGTTCTTTTGACCTCTACGATTACCATAAACTAGTCAAACTTGATTAACAAATGTCACTATGAAACTTTAGCACAATTGGATCTTAGAATCAACTTGAAATTGAATTAAAACATGTTAACACAATCACTAACTAATCATATGATAATCAACATCATTTAAGCAAGTGCATAAAGAAACTAGCCACCATAGCAAACATAAACATAAACTCGGATCTTTGAACATTAGAAAACATAATTAAAGAGTCTTACAATGCTTGGAATAAGATTACAAATGGTGAAGTAATGATTCCCAAAGTATTGGGGTAGACTCTTGGTGTTTTGGCCTCCAAATGTGGAACTTATGGAACTCCAAACTTTCCCGGACTTCTAAGGACGAATTTGAGAGCTTAAGAGCTTTGCTTGATGAGTAGAGAGTTGTATTGAAGTGTGTGTCTCATATGCTCACAAGAGGTCTCTATTTATACTAGTTCCAAGGCCTAGGGTATTAATTGTCGAACTTGGCCTCCAAGGAGTTAGGAAGGACTAGAATACACCAAAGGAAGTACCTAGAATCGTTTGGATGAAAAGTGGAAACTTAGTGATGAAGATTTGGCATAAACAGGCTCTCGAACCGGATCGGTCACATGACCAACCGATCCGTTGGTCTTCTAAAGGCTCCAACCGTTTCGGTTGAGGCGGCGACGAACGGTTGGATGGGCGCCTTGGGTACTTTTTGTCATTTTCAATCGAACCGGTTGCTATTGCAACCGATCCATTGGTCTTCCCGAGTTACGAAAATTGATCTTTACTGCTTTTGAATTGTAAAACTTGGTTCTTCCATCACCTTGGTCTTCAATGGTACATGAACCATCGATTTGTGCTTGTCATGCTACAATGAAACGGGAATCTTCTAATTGTTGAACAATCCTTTACTTTTACTTCCGCTTCCACGCACTTGGTTATAAACACTAGACAAACATCTTTTGATGTGATTAAGCACCAAATCGTATAAATATAACCAAATAACATATACAAAAGCACACATAACGCTACTAAAAACATGTACAATCTGAGCGTTATCAAATTCTCCCACACTTAAACTTTGCTTGCCCTCAAGCAAATCTAGGAAAAACATCCACTGGTACAAGATCATGATTACGAAAAATGTGATGCAAATCAACCAAGTACAAGTACGAGAGAAGGTTCATCAATTATGCTTTTAAAGGTTGAAACTTTCAAGATGTTTGACAATATCCATTGATTTTCTTGCATGATTAACATTTCAAAACACCTCAAGAAAAAGGAACGAAATATAATTCACTCAATTACTCAAATTTTAGTGGAGTAACAACATAAATCACACTCATTGCTCAGTCATGATTAGATTATTACCATAAGCTTGTACAAGAAACAAAACTCCACCGACGTGGCATGAGCACCAAGCAAAAACATCTAAAGAGGACTTTTATTCGGGTTATAATGTTATGGCTTCGGATTAAGGGCATGGATAAGGCATGGGAATGTTTATGAAATTGGTGTTAAATAAAAAAAATAGAATCTATTCTAATACCCGTGTTGCTAGCTACTAAACAATCCGCAAACCAATAAATAATTATAGCTTCATTTTCTTTTCTTCGGATTTCCACAACTCTTCGCTTTGCTTTGCCATGACAATTTTTCTTCGAACATAGCACATTGGCTAATACATTCATACTTTCAACAAAAAAATTTTTTTAACATAAACTCAATGAAATGGCTCAATCAATCTAACAAGATGCGGTACTCATAATCATTTGAACAATCTTCACTTTCCGGTGACTAGCAACCAACCGCTTAGACATTGACAAGGGTTAGGCTAAGGTTTAAAGTGTAAAATCTTTTGTGTTTTTCCGGATGGAACAAAATGAAAAGGATGGCTCGAGAGGTGTAACTAGGGTATCTAGCGCTAAAGATGAGCGCTACAAATGGGTCCATGTAGGTGGTTAACTAACCGTGTGGCTAGCTAATATAGCATGATATGACAAATGGAAGGCCATTTGGGTTAAATCTAAGGTGCCTCTTTATCACACGAATTTACTTATATCGCACGAATACGATCTCATCATGATATGGTAATGATTTACAAGCACAAGTTCTAGAAATCACCCAAGACACTCATAGCAAAAGATCCAAGCATAAAAGATGTATGCTTTATATAGAATGTGCTCAAATCCTCACAATTTTAGTGGAAAGGGCTATAATTTATGCTAGCAAATGTTTATCGATCCCGAATGGAATGCAATATTAATCGGAACACATCTCAAAGTTTCAAATATTACCGCTTTACGATGGTTTGATCCAATGATTCTAATATATTATCCTAAAAGCGTGAAAATAACTAGATCACAAGGGCAAACAAAATTTTAATTTTAAGCTTAAAACTCTAATTTTCCTATTCACCCCCACACTTAAGTTAAACATTGTCCTCAATGTGAAAAAACGAACTTCAAAGTATAGAAATAGGGAAAATAGAGATGAAACCATATATTCCAATGAGTTTGTCAGCTTAATTTCTTCATTCCTAGCGTCCACTGGAGTAATCATTACCTGCACAAAATCTTATATACAAACAAAAGAGTTTTATTAAGATGTGGCACCCCCCCCCCACACTTAAGTTCAACCAAAGGTTTAAACTTTGGGGCGTGACGACAGAAAATCAAATCGGAAACACACAGGTTGCCTCCCGTGAAGCGCTTATTTTATTAAGGAGTCATCAGCCTGACTCGAATCTTCCCGAATTTACTTGGCCACAGATGCAGCCTTGAACATTTTAAAAGTTCGGGATATACATGAATTCTTCACCAAGAGCTTCAATATCGTCCCGATGAACTCAAGAGATGGTTTCAAGGAACAATTTGTTGGATTCTTCCCGAAAAGGTGCTACAAAGGTGATGGTTTCAATTCATTTTCGGGAAACTGTCTCAACCGATATTTCATTCATTTGCTTCTTATCGTAGTATAATTTGATTCGGTTCCCATTAACGATGAAACTTCCACCTGCTTGTCAAAAGTTTGACATAACCGGATGGATATCCGTGTTTAACGATATATGGTCCAAACCATATTGGTTGTAATTTAGAGCTTTGAATTTGAATTTCATGTTGAAGAGCGTAACTTTATCTCCGATTTGAATTCTTTTCAAGTCTTAGCTTTTGTCATGATAAGCTTTTGTTCTAGCTTTATACGCTTTAGAATTTTCATAAGCTCGAGTCTTAGTTTGTCGAGTTCGTGCAATTGCAAGAATCTCTTTTCTCCACTATTTTGAGATCGGTATTACAGCTTTATGAGAGCCCAATAAGCACGATGTTCAACTTCGAACGGCAATGACAAGTTTTTCCATACAGAGTCTCGTAAGGAGTTGTACCGATAGGAGTTTTATAAGCCGTCGATTTAAATGCCCACGAGCATCGCCAAGTTTCTTCGACCACACCGAATGATTGTCCTTCACTATTTTTCGAGTATTCTTTAAGAGCTATGTTGGTGTTTTCAACTTGGCCACCGGTTTGTGGATGATAAGCGATGCAAATCGATGATGGACTCCATATCTTTTCATGGTTTCTCCATTTGTTGGTTACGTAAATGGGTTCCTCGATTGTTTATCAATGCTTTGGGTATTCCATAATGAGCAAAGAGCTTTTTGAGAAAATTAACGACGACACGAGCATCGTTCGTTGGTAAAGCTTCAGCTTCTACCCATTTGGACACGTAATCTATAGCAACGAGAATGTATTTGTATTTGTGGGATTTAGGAAATGGTCCCATGAAATCAATTCCCCAAATATCAAATATTTCACACACTTGGATGCTTGTCAACGGAATTTCGTCTCTGCGTGAAAGATTGGTGGTTCTTTGGCAAGCATCACACTCGAACAAGTGTATGTGCTTCTTTGAATATTGTTGGCCAATAGAATCCAAAGATCAAAACTTTTTAGTGTGGTGGAAGGACCATAATGTCCTCCGGTTGGGCCATGATGACATTCGTCAAGAATCTTGAGGGTTTGGAACCGAAACACATCTTCGGATCATTCTGCTGACACATTTTGAAAAGATATGGTTCTTCCCAAAAGTAGTATTTAAGTTCAAAAGAATTTGCTCCTTTGATCGTGAGTTAAACCTTTTCTTAGAATTCCTCCAATGAGATAGTTTGCAAAGTCAAGAAACCAAGGATCGTTATTTCCATCGATCGTCATGAGAGTTTCATCGGGAAGTAATCATCGATTTCTTCTTCCTTTAACTCCTCAAGATCCGGATTTTCAAGACGTGATAAATGATCGGTGGCTAGATTCTCTGCTCCTTTCTTATCTTTGATTTCAATGTAAAATTCTTGGAGTAGCGTAATCCATCGAATAAGACACGGTTTAGCATCTTGCTTGGTGAATGATATTTGAGTGCCGAGTGATCGGTGAACACGACTGCTTTTAAGAGCACAAGGTAGGATTGGAATTTGTCGAACGCGAAAACTACACCCAAGAATTCCTTTTCCGTGACAAGATAATTTTGTTGAGCACTATTCAAAGGTCTTGCTAGCAAAATATACGGCCGAAAGTGTTTTCCTTCTCGTTGGCCTAAGACGGCTCCAACAAAGAAAATCACCGCATCGCACATAAGTTCAAGGGTAGTGACCAATTAGGTGAAACCATGATCGAGCACTAGTTATTTGAGATTTCAGCTTTGAAAGCTTTTATGCAATCACATTGAAGTCAAAGATGGATTCTTTCTCAAGAAGTTTTGTCATCGGACGAGATATTTTTGAAAAATCTTTGATAAAACGGCAGAGAAATTGGCATGTCCTAAAAACTTCTAACGGCTTTGACGTTAGTTGGTGGTGGTAGTTTCGTGATAATGTCGATTTTTGTTTTATCTACTTCCATGCCTCGACCGAGATCTTGTCGCCAAGCACAATTCCTTCTGTTACCATGAAGTGACATTTTTCCCGCTTAAGGACAAGATGTGCAACAGATCTTCGAGCATTTTATCAAGATTGGAAAGACAAGATTCAAACAAGTTTCCGAACACCGAAAAGTCATCCATAAAACTTCCATGGAGGTTTCGAGCATGTCTTGAATATGGCTATCATACACCTTTGAAAAGTTGCAGTGCATTACAAAGACCGAAAGGCATACGCCAATATGCGTAGGTTCCAAAAGGACAAGTGAAAGTGGTCTTTTTTTGGTCATTAGGATCGATTGGTATTTGGAAATATCCTGAAAATCCGTCGAGGAAACAAAAGAATTTATTTCCTGCTAGTCTTTCAAGCATTTGATCCATGAACGGGGGTGGAAAGTGATCTTTTCTTGTGGCTTTGTTTAATTTCCGATAGTCAATACAAATGCACCAACCAGTGACAGTTCTAGTAGGAACTAGTTCATTCCGTTCATTAGTTACAACTGTCATTCCTCCTTTCTTGGGAACACAGTGAACGGGACTCACCCAAGGACTATCGTCGATTGGGTAAATTATACCAGCATCGAGAAGTTTTATGATTTCCTTTTTGACAACTTCTTTCATGTTGGGATTGAGTCGATGTTGACGTTCAACAACAGGTTTGATCCCATCTTCAAATTGATTTTGTGTTTGCGTAAATTGGGACGAATTCTCGGATGTCGATGTTTTCCAAGCGAAAGCTTGTTTGTGATTTTAAGGACAGAAACTAAACTTTCTTTCTCATTGGCCTCGAGTAATGAAGATATGACTACTGGAAGAAGTGAATTTTCCTCCAAGTAAGCATATTCAAGATGATCAGGAAGAGGCTTGAGCACGATATCAGTTGGTGGTTCTTTGATAGAGGATTTTATTCTCATCTCGTCATCGAAAGTTATTGCATCAAAAATTTCTTCCTCCATTTCTTCCTCCTCCGTGTTATCTCATTCGAACTCTACTTTCATGAAATCATCAAACTCGTTGTCAAAGTCTGTTTCATTGATTTTCTAAGAAGTAGTCATGAATGGATCAGATTCGTTGAGTAATGCATCCAATTCTTCTTCAGTGACTTCATCGATAACATCGATGTTTAAACAAGTGTCATCACTGGAATGTGGATAGCGCATTGCTTTATCGATTAAAAAGGTGATTCGATCTTCTCCAACTCCAAGGTTGAGTTCTTTTCCTTTCACTTTGATGATTGCATCGGCGGTATTTAGGAAAGGTCTTCCTAAGATGAGTGGGACTTTACTATCTTCTTCCATTTCTAAGATTACCAAGTCCACGGGAAAAATGAATTTACCGACTTGAACAAGCATATTCTTGGCAATACCAAAAGGATATTGATAAGAATGATTTGCTAATCGAATGCTCATTTTGTTGGTTTAAGGTCATTATTGCATAACTTGGAATACAAATAATAAGGCATCAAATTGATACTTGCGCCAAGATCGGCTAAAGCATCGCATTGAATATTATTCTCGAAAGTACATGGAATAAGAAAGCATTCAGATCTCCGAGCTTTAGTGGGATCTTGTTTTGGACAATGGTGAGCATTCTTCGTTAAGGAAAGTAGTGATATTTGCTCTAGCTTGCTTTTGTTATTAAGAAGTTCTTTCAAGAATTTCCGTAATTGGGCATTCCGCTAAGACATCAACGAGAGGAACATTGAGTCTAACCTCTTTGATTATTTCGATGAACTTTTACAACGCCTTCCATTTTTCTTTCTTAAGGCGTTGAGGATATGGAATTTTGGTGTGTACGCCTTGACGGATGGTGTGGTTTTCTTTTGGTGGTTTGAGTTGTGTTGGTTTCTCGGCTTCATCCTCGCTATCTTCGGTGATAGGAGTATTTTCATTAGGATTTGGTGGTGGATCGATGAGAGACCACTTCTTGTGAAGACGACATTGATATGCTCATTTCGCGTTTGTGGTGAATGACGTCTTATCATTTGATAGTTTTGGGTTGGATTGGTATTACTTGGCAACGAACCGGATGGTCGAGAGGAATGTTGGTCGAAAATCGCCAAATTTGTTTTCAAGATCTTGGATAGATGCTTGATGATTTTTCCGTCTCGCTCAACTTTGGCTTTGAGATTGAAAAATTGATTTTGATAAAATCATTCGCGGATTTTGAGCGCCACAAATTCTCTCATGGTTTTTTCAATTCGGATTCTTCCATCTTTTGTCGGAGTTTTGTGGTGGCGGATTGTCGGTTCGTGGTTGAGAATCACGGTTGTCATCCTTGGTCGGCGGTCTTGCCAATTTCCGCAATTCGACCGTAATAATTACTACGATATCCTCCTCCACGATATCCTCCTTGGACATAATTCGATTCTCCTTCGTTAGGTCCACCCATAGGCTTATCGTCGCACTCGACGATGGGTGATTTCTCCACAATTGTTGCATCCGCTCGCATTTCCTTCATTTCTTCTTTGATATCTTTGTATTGCAGTCGATCTTTGAGGTTAAGGCTTCCATTTATCGGTGTTTTCGACAAAAGCAACGGTCTTTCAAGAGGTTTGGTTTTGGAATCTTTAGACCAATCAAATTTGAGAAGTACTCGATCTTTGAGTAATTGGTGTGCATCGTTAGGAATCTTATAAAGAAAATTCCTCCAAAGATCAAGGATGCCTTGATAGATTTCATCTAGTCCATGGTAAAAGATTTGGATAATCCATGTCCATGACAACTACGAAGCAAATCTTTCATCCTAAGGCAAGCTTCGACAAGTGATTCGTTGGAATTTTGTGAAAGACGAATTTCTCCCATTAATCGATCAAACATGGCGGTGGAAAGAATCGCTTACAAAGGCTTGCCTCATCTCCTCCCAAGTGTTGATAATTCACGGGTTAATTCGTTGTACCATACTTTAGCATCTTCGGCGAGTGATGATGGAAAAGTTTGAGTTTTATGGCATTGACATCGGTGTCGCCATAACGGAACATGCCACAAATTTCGATGAATTCGCAATGTGCTTATGCGGATCGGCCACGCATCGCCATCGAATTGACGGTCTTTGATCATGGAAAGATGATGACCCTTCACGGTGAAGTTGTCACCAAGGTTGACGGCAACAATAGCACTCCCAAGGTTGGTGCTATGGCTCGGTTGGTTCCTACATGGGTTGATTGTCCGCCATGGAAAAGGTACATTGGTGAAAGGGTTGTAAACGACTTTTGCTTCTACGAGGTTATCAAATGGTAGGTTTGGTACTCTTGGTAAACGATTCTCCAATGGTATGAAAGGTGTTCTTCTTCGAATCAAACGCTCGGGGTTGGTAAGAGGTGAAATTGGTTCTATTCCCGCTGCACGAGTGTTCATACAATGACCTAGAGAATCCAGAAATATTTAAAGACACGACAAACAACGAAAACAATTTTCGGACAAAAGGTAACCGGATCGGTTGCGGTGCGACCGATCGGTTAGATCAGTTTGGTATGGTTTAAAGGCATAACCGGTTCGGTTGTGAGGCAACCGGATCGGTTGAAGTTTCGAGAAATTGTTTTTGGAATGAATCGACTGATGTGGATTCAAAACTTGCTGAAACACAATCAAATCCCCGGCAGCGGCGCTAAAAACTTGATGTGCTACGTGTGTACAAGTTTTAAATTTATAAAAGACGAATTACCAATTTTACCAATAACACATACGAGCAAGTGCACACTTCCGTTATAGTAAGATTATGAAAGTAAGTCGGGATCGTTCGCAGGGATTTGAGTGAATCTGATTAACAAGTTTGAATCAACTAAGACAATCCAAAACATATAACAACGCAAATAGATATAATGAAATTCAGATGATTAAAAACTACACTTGCTTAAACTAGTTTCTTATCCTTGATTATTGTGATTGTGTCAACCTCTTAACATGTTGGTTATGATAATTAGTTGGTGTACTAATCTATTGTTCTTACAAGTTAAACCTTCGTCAAGATTTTAGTTCATAAAAACAAGCATTAAGTTTAACCAATCAATTCTAGTTTCATAAGTTCATTTTCACAAAGTTAAACACAAAAACATCCATTTGTTTTATCAAAATGCTTAAGAAATGATCAATACAAAAGGTAACCGATTATAGACAAAAGGCTACAATTGACTAATAACAACTAATCTTACGACCTTTTAGATGTTTCCAATCAATCCAACTTGATAATCAAAAAGCGTTTTTATTACAACCACACCTTAGTTCCTTTATTTAATCAAGAATAATGGGTAAAAACAATCATCCATAGACAAAATGATTATAACTAGTTGAATAACAATAAGTTCTTTCGACCTCTACGATTACCATCAACTAGTCAAACTTGATTAACAAATGTCACTATGAAACTTTAGCACAATTGGATCTTAGAATCAACTTGAAATTGAATTAAAACATGTTAACACAATCACTAACTAATCATATGATAATCAACATCATTTAAGCAAGTGCATAAAGAAACTAGCCACTCATAGCAAACATAAACATAAACTCAGATCTTTGAACATTAGAAAACATAATTAAAGAGTCTTACAATGCTTGGAATAAGATTACAAATGGTGAAGTAATGATTCCCAAAGTATTGGGGTAGACTCCTTGGTGTTTTGGCCTCCAAATGTGGAACTTCGAACTCCAAACTTTCCGGACTTCTAAGGACGAATTTGAGAGCTTAAGAGCTTTGCTTGATGAGTAGAGAGTTTTATTAAAGTGTGTCTCATATGCTCACAAGAGGTCTCTATTTATACTAGTTCCAAGGCCTAGGGTATTAATTGTGAACTTGGCCTTCAAGAAGTTAGGAAGGACTAGAATACACCAAGGAAGGACCTAGAATCGTTTGGATGCAAAGGGAAGGTTAGTGATGAAGATTTGGCGAACAGCTCTCCAACCGGATCGGTCACCGACCAACCGATCCGCTTGTCTTCTAAAAGGCTCCAACCGCTTCGGTTGTGGCGGCGACCGAACGGTTGGATGGGCGTCTTGCACTTTTGGTCATTTTCCAACCGATCCGGTTGGTCTTCCCGAGTTACGAAAAATTGATCTTTACTGCTTTGACTTGTAGAACTTGGTTCTTCCATCACCTTGGTCTTCAATGGTACATGAACTACTGATTTGTGCTTGTCATGCTACACTGAAACGGGAATCTTCTAATTGTTGAACAATCCTTTACTTTTCCTTCCGTTTCCCTGCACTTGGTTATAAACACTAGACAAACATCTTTTGATGTGATTAAGCACTGAAATCGTACAAATATAACCAAATAACATATACAAAAGCACACATAACGCTACTAAAAACATGTACAATCTAAGCGTTATCACACCTCTACAAAAATGAGGAGTGTTTCTGGTGAGTTTTGAGTGAATTTACACTTTTGGTCTCTCAATTTTTTTAATCTTAAATAGGAGTTTGCAAAATAACTCAATTAACTACTTATGTATATCATATGAGTAATAGTGTTCTAAGAAGACAAATGGGTGGGCAAGGACTAAAGAAAACGTGTCCATTGATGGTAGAGATGAGAAAGATGAAGATCGAAGAACAAAAAGGTATTTTAGACAAATTTCTTAGATAGTTATTTATTTTGTTTTAAATTTGAATGTATATAAGTGTTACTAGACCTTTTTATTTTTCACTAGAAATTTTGATACATTTTGAAAAGTACATTAGTTTTCTTTAGCCTTTGCTCTTATAGTAATGTCAACTTACCATCAATTTTAAATTTTATTGACTAATGAAAATGTTCTATTTTCCCACGAAATTGAGAAGATGCATTTTTTGCTTACGTTTTATTATTATTATTGTTATTATTATTATTATTATTATTATTATTATTATTATTATTAACATCACTTTATTAGAAAATCATAATATTTACAAGAAGTTAGTGGGAAGCCGAGATACTAACTGGGCTCCCACTCCTTTAACTATAAAAAACTTAATCCTACTAAATATGTGAGCAGCTGCACGTGCTCCAATGTCTTGGGTCATCGAGAACTTTCAGATTCGTTTTAGTAAGGTCACTGCGTCCTTCTCAGTTCCCCAAAAGAAGAGAACGAGAAGGGGAGGAACCCATATCCAATATTCACGCACTTAGCCTCATACTTGACGCGTTTACGTTGTGCAACCTCAACCACCGCACGACCCGACACAAAATCAACCATACCAGTTTGCGTCAAGGGTGATGACCCAGTCAAATCAACACATACATCAAGCCCTCCGTCCCACGAATACAGCAACATATCAGTCGGACGTAAGGGTTTGTCCCTTTTTCCACAATGCCCAATATCAACCTCTTTACGAGCCGAAATCCACGATCGAGAACATATGTCAACAAGAACATCACGTACCACATTATCCCGATGTTTAATACCAATAATACCAACGCAAGATACAGCATGGTCCCCATAAATATCCCCAATAAAACCTTGGAACAGGCTAAGCACGACATCTGAACTGAGAATAGGGGAACACCTAGCCGATAACACAACACACACCGGTAAGTCCTAGCAATCATAGTTTGCCCCAACCCAGATATTGGAACCACCCTAAGCCAGTTTGAAGTGTAGTCCTCCATTTGCGATTCCATAAGGCCACTTGTTGAGTAGATAAAGAAAATGTAGATTCGGCTATTTGAGTAATACGTGTGAAATATATATCTGCCAATTTCTTCATGAGTTTGGGGGCATCGATCTCACATGGATTACTCAAAAGGTCAATCTTCATTTTCACATTAAAAGCAGACAAGGCATCATCAAAGGAAGGCCCAGAAGTCACGATACCAGAATGTCTAAGAAACTTAGTCTGCAAGCTAGCAGATTGAAGCCTAGACGCCAGAAATGCATAGTTCAAGACATCACCTGCAGAGTAAACACCAAGCCCTCCGAAAGCAAAGGGTAAGGTAGCAAGCCTCCATTGCCAATCGCCAAAACCAGGTCCAGAAGCAGTGACAATACGCTCTAAGTAGAATGAAGAGCCACATCAAATGAAATCTGAACACACACAAATACCCGGGGAGAGCAAGTGCGCATAGTAAAATTTAATTTGGAAATACCGGCACAAGCACGAAGCAACAACAACTCACACTGAGGGTCATTAATCTTAGCAACAATGCTCATAAGCTCAATGGTTTTGGCAACCCTTTTCATAACAAGCTCATTACTAAACTCAAAGTCTACACTAGCGGGTCCACCTAGTAATTTAACACTGTGTAAAGGTCGGGCAATATTAAGTGGGAAAACACCCACAAGCCTTCTCATGGGATTTTCCTTAGGCCAAAAAACTTTAGTTTTATCGACATTAAGGAGCAAACCACAACGAGGTCCATCCACCATGATAAGCTCTAAAACCTTCCCCACAACCATAGTATCTCCAATAATAGTGCCATCATCCATATACCAAGCTTGAAGGGAAAGGCTAAAGGAGCCTCTAATCTTGCATATTAAAGGATGTAACACTAAAGAAAAAAAGCAAAGGTCCAAGTGGATCACCTTGTTGCACACCTTGATGCGACCATAAAGTGTGTTCCCCATAATATAATCTAGCTGGGTTGGAGTAACAAAATTCCACCCAACGTGAAATAGCAGGACAACGAAGGCGAACCTCATGTAGCATAACCTCACGATCCACCAAGTTGAAGGCATTTTTTAAATCCACCAACAACATTGAAAGACCCACATCATCTCCACGGTCTTCAATCAACCGATTCACAACATGAAGAATAGCCTCTCCTCCTTAAGATACCCCAATACCAAACTGTAGATCATTTAAATAACCATCTAAAGAATGGCTATTTATAGTAGCACTAACCTTGGAAACTAAACGCCTCCAAATGGTCCCCACAACAATAGGACGAATACCGCCTCCCGGTTTAACCAACGGTGTAAGAGGAGCACTAGCAATATACTCACCCAACGCCCAGGGTCATTTACCATCCGGAAAAAGATTCACCACTTGGGTGATAGAAGCGACTAACTCATCAGAAATATCCACTGCAACACCACTAAAACAATCCAAAAGGTGTTAGGCACGCAAACCATCCCGGTCGCAAGAAGTACCATGAGGGAAACTCTTAATCATATCAAGAACCACAACAGGAGATGCAACGAGGTGAGGATGAACAAGAGTTAAATGCGGAAAAGAAGGGGCAGGTTTGAAGGGGTACTTAGCCTTTAAGTCCTCAAGAGTAGCATCATTATAATTAGCAACACCAGACGAGGAAAGAACTCTTACAACCGCAGTATAATGGCCATCACAAATCTTCCTCTTACATTGCTTAACATTAGGCTCACCCAAGTCCAAAATTTCCTCATCAATATTAGACCATGTTGGAGAGGTTCGGCTAAAACCTCTCTCACAAGTTGTAAACCACTACCAGGAATACCCCAAGATCGAATGACATTAGTAATATACTCTTCCTGCCGTTGGTGCTTAATAGCAGACCTACACTCAAGATTTCTCCTCAGACAAAAGGTTTTAAGGAGACAAAGAGGCAAGAGTAACAAACTAACCCAACAAGAAATGTCATCAGGTGTGGAGATCTCCTTATCAAGAACCCCTTTCAAAACCCTGGAGAACCCCAAGCGACACTTCGGAGGGATGGATTTGACAGTACGCAACCCTTTAGAAAGCAAAGTGTCGAGGAGAGGCAAATCAAAACCACCATACTCGTTCAAAACCAAATCTTCAACTTGGGGAAGTTGAACAGAAGAAGGGACTTGCGGTTTGGTGAGATCATACAACACAAACCTAACCACACCATCACCACATTCAGGAGGAGACACAATATTAGAACCATTGCATGGCACTTATTATTATTATTATTATTATTATTATTATTATTATTATTATTATTATTATTATTATTATTATTATTTATGGCTTATTTTACAATGTGTGAGGTTATAGTCAATTTATGTACTAATAGACTTATATCAAAGAAAATAAATTTGTAAAAGTAACTATAAGCTCACTAAAAGAAAAATAAATAAATAAATAAATAATAAAAGAGAGAATTGCATTTATATCCCTCCTAAACAATAAAATTGCATACATATCCAAACTAAACATCAAATTGCATATATATCCTTCCTAAACAATAAAAATATCATATATGTCCTAATAACTTATTTTAATGTAGTTAAATCATAAAAATTAATAAAAATTATCACTTAAATCATAATAGACAATTATGCCCCTTGTTTTCCATATGGTGATTATCAATCTTGTCCAAAAAGACAAACGTCTACCTTTTTCACTCACCTTTTGTATGTATATGTTTTGTATTTAGATTAGTTATTTATGAAACGTTAAAATATTTATTTTGATATGTTTCATCTCCACCATTAAACGACACATCCTAGTATCCCACCGACGGCAGCCTCATGTCACCGCCGTCGAATGAAAACGTCAACTAGTCAACCATCGGACGAACCACCACCAGGCATTATCATCCTATGTTTGAGGGACATTTTCATCATTCATTATCGCCAACCATTATCATTCACGGACGCACCACCAACTATGTCCCGCCATTCGTTTATTCTCATGTCGCTTCACTGGCCACCATCTACAACATTTATATATGGTATGAAATGCAGGCAATAAGTTACGTGTATCTCCGACGAGCATCGTTAGCCACACTATTTGCTTTTGCAAACATAGATATACGGATTAAACCATAACTGATTTGGACAGGAACCGGGAATTGAAAAGGAATTTGTGAGTTTCGTGTGGTCTTTTGTGAAAAATGAATGGCATAGTTGTTGCATTCAAAAAGAAAGAAGTTTGACAGTTGGTTTTGTTTATCACTGTGAGAATGATGGCTTGATAATGGTAGAGCTAGAGGGCATAATGGTCTATCATCATTTAGGTGATAGTTGTTATTAATTTTTAAGATTTAACTATATTAAAATTAGTTATTAGGACAAATATGATATTTTTATTGTTTAGGAAAGATATATATGTAATTTGGTGTTTAGCTTGAATATATATGCAATTTTAGTGTTTAGGAGGGATATATATATGCAATTTACCCAAAATAAAAATACTGCCTTGAAATATTAATTAGTGCGCATCCCCAAAAGGCCCAAAGTCCCAAATGCACAAGAAATCTTTTCATTTCTGCTACAGATCCGATTGTTTTCTGCACACAACCTGTTTGATAACAAGAAAAAATCATGAAGAAACCCAAGCGAGCTAAACCTCCAAAACACAAAAATGGTGTCGATTTCATCAGCAACATGCCGGACGTTGTTCTTCTGTTGATTCTTCAAGGCCTTTCAACAACGGAAGAAATAGTTCGAACCAGCAGTTTGTCCACACGATGGAGGTATTTATGGACTTCTATTCCCTTTATAGACTTAGATGTTTCTCGAGGACCCAAAAACCCTACAAAACCACAGAAGAAAAGATTCAAAGAGTTTGTTTCTAGGGTTTTAAAAAACCAAACCCTAGATTTGGATTGTTTTCGTCTAAGATGTTTGAATTACTACATGCCGGTGACAATATGGCGGTGGGTTAATACTGCTGTGGCGCGCAAAGCCAAAAAAATTGACTTGATGTTCTGCATTAGGGAGAATCATGTCATTAAGTTGCCACAATGTCTGGTAACTTGTGATTCATTGGAGTCATTAAGGTTGGATTTTTATCCACGTTCTTTTTTAGTATTTCCGGATGGTATGTCTTTCCCGGCACTTATGTCTCTTGAACTGAACAATATCATTGCGCAACTTGATGAGGTAGAAAGCAGGTTTCCAAATATTTTTCCGTTACTGGAGGAAATATGTTTGATAGATTGCTTCAATACATATCACAAGTTGGGGGAGATTCTTAGGATTTCATGTCCAAAGCTCAAGACTTTAAGAATTCATCAGCTGAAAAATGATTTTCATGGACGGGGGATCGCTAATCTTGACCTTAAGGTTTCATGCCCAGATTTGGAGCTTCTTGAGTGTGAAGGACTTGAAGTCCAAGATCATTTTATCTTGGAGACCGTAAATTCCCTGAAGAAGGCTGTGATTCGACCTCAACTCAAATTCTCCTTGCATGAAATATCTAAATGGGGTGACACCATATCAAAGGTGTTAATTGGAATATCTCATGTGGACTTTTTGTCACTCAACTTCTCTTTCATTTTGGTAAACTCTTAATTTTTTTATGTACAATTCTTCATTTGATGTCATTTATGTGCAATATAAACAATATAAATGGTGAAATATGTATTGTGTTTACGTTATCCCGTTTTTGACCGCGACATACTATAAAAGTGTTTGGAAAAATGTTTTAAATACTCGTTACTTATGGCTAAGAATCAGAATCATGGGTGGACAAAGTTCATATCATCATTAAAGTTGAACTATGCATCGCTTTATATTGGACTTGAGGGGAAACCTTAACATTCCCATTATAAAAGGACATACATGCTGATTCATAACAAAATTGTGTTCTACCATCTACATTTTCTTCTTTTTTGAAAATTATAGCTACTAATTCTTGATTTTACTCTTAATTAAGTTTCTTTAGCGATCATGACATTCTGGATTTGCTTAAACCTACCTTTGACCGGGTCTTTAGCTAATATTCCTAAATTTGCATATTTTGCTCATTTGTTGGTTTGCATTGAATTGTTTCATACTTAGGGCTTGTCTGTTTTTTATTTTTACCAAGTTATGTTTAATTAGATATGCTGTCTGTGTAGATATATAATGTCTATTCGTAGCCAAACAACTATTGTTTGTTTTATGTTTGAATTACAATAATTTTGTAAACATCAGTGACTTACATGGACAGAGCAACACTCGTCTGACTTTTCTGTTAAATTATGTTTTGAGGTTAAGTTTCTAACAAGCAAATCTTTAAGGACTTAACAAATCAAGTAATTTTTTAAATGAAGAAAATTAAGTCGATATCAAACGGCACCTTATTATCTTTATGCAAAATTCATCATTACTATAAGTAACCAAAAATTTCAAACTTAGAATTCTGCTCTATCTTGATTGTACATTTGTTTTCTGATATTCAACTCAGATGCGTTTGAATAGGAGTATATCACTTATCTTATTGTAAACAGTCACACGAATGATGAAACGTACGTGTGAATCTTGTGGAGCAAAAGATATCGTTAGCATAAAAAGTTGATGGTATATGTTATTTTAGCCCTAATGTCTTCCAAAAAGGGAGGCATTTCATTTTCCATAGGACAGATGAAATATTTGGTATATAGCATTTTTTGGTCCTTGCGATATCCGGCCTATTTCATACTTCTCCACATATTCATACGTCACTTAATTCTGAACTCTAAGACTGAGTTATCAAGAGTGCTAGTGTGGCCGTAATACAAGTCAAATTTTCATTAAGCCATGTAAATCTCAATGTTTTATTGGATTATACTTTCATTTACTTTCTTCTTTTTAATTACATTTGTGAATATCATCTGTTTTTTATTAACTCACAAATGTTGCTGACTGTAGTACCACCAAGCCACCAACCCCGCCACAATATGAATAAACAATATAGAAAGACATTCTGAATGTGGTTACACCCTCTTAATGGAATCTTTTGTTTTTCTTGATAGTTCATGGAAGTTGCGCGTTACCTGAAAAGAGATTTCCCTGCATCTTTTCCAAATCTGAAGAAACTTGAGATAACCACTACAATTAATTCCTTCGCTTTGAATGTTATTATCCGAATTATCAGATGTTCTCCAACATTGGAATCTCTTCATTTGATCATTCAAGAGGTAGTCTTTCTCATCTTTATTAGAAGTTTCTTTGTTGTATCATAATCTTGGACGATCATGGCTCACTTTCACACTTTGTAGTTTTAATCTTGACCAAATCATAGTTTACACACTCTGTGCGAAAAACAAAAAGAAACTCTGTGCAAAAAACAAAAAGAAACTCGAACATACTTATCTTATAGGCTTTAGAAGAGAATACCTTGAATTATGGTTGGGAAAAGGTAGGTTGTATATGGAAAAAAAAAAACGTAAAATTTATGGATTGGTTGGACTGCGTGTTCTTGTTACCTTGACCTGTAAGTTGTTAATAGATTAATAATGATTACAAAAGTTATTAGTGGAACAATGATGTAATTCTTTGAATACTTCTGGAAATTTGAAAACTGTGTGATACCTTTTTTGTAGCTAAATCTTTATATCTAGGCCGTTTGACCTGCTATCAATAAAACATTAGCCATAATGACTTATTTTTACATATATTGAATGAATTGTCCCTCTACATTTTAATTGTATACACAAGTCATCTTTAATTTCTGGGTGAAAGAATCTTTAAATTGCGACCTAAAGTTTTACTTTGGAAGCTTAATTAATAAACGTAAGCATCTAATACATGTTTTGAGAATAATAATTTAATTCTTTGATGATTTAGGAATCCTATGGACCGCATTTTTGGGTGTTAGATGAAGTTGAAACAAGGGAAATCTTGACTCGTCATCTCAAAAGGGTTGAGTTTCTTGACTTTAATGGAACAAAACATAAATTAGTTATAGCCCGTTGGTTACTGGAGTATGCAAACGCGTTGGAGGAAATGGTTTTCAGTTGGCGTAATGAAGTAATGTACCATGAGATGTCAACAGAGACAATGAATCAAGTGTCGAAATTCTACAAGGTTTCTTCAACTGTGAAATTGATTACTCTTTTAAAGAACTGATAATTCATGTTTTTTGAAGTACTGATAATTCAAGCTTTCGATGAAACAGTAACTGATATGCAGTCATGCTATGGTAACTGCTACACATGTTTCTTATGTAGATGATTTTTGGATTTGGATATTTGCATTTTTTTGCTTTGAGTAAAACAGTGTATCAGAAGTGGTAAAACTGGTGGGTTGGGTAACATGTTTGTATCAAAATGAGTGATTTTTGTAAGTGCTTGTTACCCGTTTGACCCTCCGAATTTGCCACAGATATAACATTTCAGTACTTTTGTGACTGGGCAATACATTATCCTTTTCATGAGGGTGTGGAAGTGAGAGTTTAGATGGGAGTGTTTGGTCTTACTTTTAACGAGTATGCAAAGATTGGGTTTATCCATCCCCAAATGTATGATTGTGCTGTGATGATTGATCAGAAGTGTTTGTGCATGATTACCGTCAATTCTTGCCTACTTTCTTTATCAATTCATGTTGACATTATTCATGTATCTTTGATCGCCTTTCATTGTTGGTCCTTGTCCTAGAGTTTCACTCTCAAACCGATGACTAAGTCTATATCAGGACAGCTTACTGGGGATCTATTTCTACTAGAGTTAAGTCAGAAAGTGCTATATAGTTAACTGTCAATCAAATTTTATGTTTATATGACACCATTTTTTGTGTTGTTATTGTAATGTCTACCCAATGTTGTTCTAAGTTCTAATGATGGTGCATTAGATTCATGCATCTCCCGCTATTAGGAGGAATACTTATTTAGATTGAGTTCTACATTCCATATCTTAATTGTATCATGCAATATATATTCACAATGTGGAGCAAGCGATGATGGCGATGTGATGGAAATATCAATTTATAAATTTTTGCATATGGTAGGATCAACTTCTTAAAAAATGTCGAGTTTTCATGTCAAAAACTGTCTTGCATTAAGGGTGTGTTTGGTAAAAATAGCTGTAGCAGTGAGCTGTAGCAGTGAGCAGTGCCTGTGAATAGTAGCTGTACTTTCTTACAAAAACGTTTGGTAACATAGCTGTAGTTATAATTATAATATATAAAACAGCTCCTAAATGCTCACAGCTCTTCAATGCTACTTTGTAGAGCATTAGAAAATGAGCATTTCGAATAAATAGGTAAATCTAATTGCTACTTGCCAAACAAACATTAAAAATCACAATGCTCAATGCTCACTGCTCACCGCCCCTAAATGCTCCAAAAAGCTCTGAGCCAAACACACCCTAAGAAATGTTGAGGAGAATGGAGCATTAGCTTAAATAGAATTACTAGATGATTCATGATTGTATTGGTCTGTATACAATATAGAATGCATTTTTGCATGTGTTGGATATAGGTTTGTATCTAGTTTAACACGTTTCATAAGTACATAGCTGAGATAACAGCTAATAACAGTAGCAAAGATGGACCTGAACATCCAACTGATGTAAACCCGCAACCTTTATTAATCTGTAGATGACAACAAAAACAAATAAAGAGCTCCGTACCGGACCAAACTCCCTGTCCTTAAAAGGTGTTTACGCGCTCAATTCTCTGCAAGCCTCATGCGTAATGAACCCCAGGATTTGATGCAGACTCGTGTTGTTAACCACCAGAGAATGGTAACAACAAAATGATGATGGCGGAGCAGTAACACGCGAGTTGGCAAATAGGAGAGCACACAACATGATTCATTATATAAGGGACTCTTTTATCCGTGTATATTTATGAGTCTTTTTGCACACATAGAAGTGAGTGTTATTCTCTATTTATAGGTCAAAAGCATAACCAGTGAATAAAGATCATGGTCACGTTTTCAACCCACAAATTAAAGATCTAGTTACTGCATCAACTAGTTGTACTTTTGCTCTATTTTAATGTGTCAAATCCTAATGAAAACTTGCCGATCTCCTCAAAGTTCCAACATCATGTAGTATTTGAATGCTATTGTGTTTAAGGCTTTGTACTTTTTGCGATAAACGAAGAGACTGTTTTTGAACTAATGATTTGCTAATTACTTTTGTTATACGGAGTATACTATTCTTATTTTGCTATAATCCATGTTGGTAGTTTGTGTTTCATTTGTTTTCCGGTTAGTACGTTATGTTTTATTCTAATGGTTAAAATTCTTGAAGGAACATTCTAAACATATTTATACTGTGCATCTTTGATGGCAGACATTATGTCAACCTTTTTCGAAACTTTGCGAGTAGAGGGTACGAATCTTGTGCAATACTAAATTTGGTGAGTGTTGGGAAGTATAGTTGATTAGACAAAAGTTGAATATAAATTTCAAATTTACCATAGATCTAATAAACAAATCATAGTCATTTATTTTTTTAATCAAAATAAAAAGGGCAAATGATTGAAAAAAATATAATAATCGTCACTATTTGCTTTTGTAAGTAGTGTACACATTTTTTTTTTGCTTTTGTGGGTATTTTTCTTTCAAACTCATTATTTTTATGGTACTATGTGATATTTTTGCCCTTCGGGAAAAAAATTTCTATTAGCTAAGAGGGGCAAAAATGTCCAAAAATTTCGCAAAATACCTTTTAAATAAATAAATAAATATCTAGCAAACCGTTAATCGTTACGAGAAAAAAATAATACCATCGCGACGAGAATTGAATTATCTTTCTTTAGATATGAACTTCTATATATTTTTAACAACTTTTTTTTTTCAAAATTTCGGCCCACAAAAATCATATTTGATTTGTGAAAATCACATGTGATTCGATTTTTATAAATGACATATGATTTTTGCAAATCATATGTAATTTGTAAATATCGAACCACATGTGATTCCACAAAAAAATGTGTAGATTGGCGGGAACACCCTGACCTCGGGTGCCTTTTGGCACCAGCCATTGTCTACCCCACAAGGAATAGCTCCGACAACTTTCCTGGCCTAGTGGGCACCAACTGGAGTGAGCACGAGCCAAGACTCGGACCCCTGAGCTCTTATTCCACAAAGTCTCTCCAGCGTGCCCATAGGTTTTGCGGATGTGGGTACCTATATGAATCAAATGCAAAGGATGAGACTTGAACATGTGATTTTTGAAAATCATATATGATTTTACAAATCATATGTGATTTTTTCTCAGGAATTTTGAAAAAAAAAGTTTGTCAAAAATATAAAGTGCATATCTAAGAAAGATAATTTAATTTTATCGCGATAGTGTTTTTTTTATAGTTTGTAAAAAAGTTACTATAAGCTCACTAAAAGAAAAATAAATAAATAAATAAATAAAAATAGTCCTTGAAATATTAATTAGTGCGCATCCCCAAAAGGCCCAAAGTCCCAAATGCACAAGAAATCTTTTCATTTATGCTACAGATCCGATTGTTTTCTGCACACAACCTGTTTGATAACAAGACAAAATCATGAAGAAACCCAAGCGAGCTAAACCTCCAAAACACAAAAATGGTGTCGATTTCATCAGCAACATGCCGGACGTTGTTCTTCTGTTGATTCTTCAAGGCCTTTCAACAACGGAAGAAATAGTTCGAACCAGCATTTTGTCCACACGATGGAGGTATTTATGGACTTCTATTCCCTTTATAGACTTAGATGTTTCTCGAGGACCCAAAAACCCTACAAAACCACAGAAGAAAAGATTCAAAGAGTTTGTTTCTAGGGTTTTAAAAAACCAAACCCTAGAATTGGATAGTTTTCGTTTAAGATGTTTGAATTACTACATGCCGGTGACAATATGGCGGTGGGTTAATACTGCTGTGACGCGCAAAGCCAAAAAAATTGACTTGATGTTCTGCATTAGGGAGAATCATGTCATTAAGTTGCCACAATGTCTGGTAACTTCTGATTCATTGGAGTCATTAAGGTTGGATTTTTATCCACGTTCTTTTTTAGTATTTCCTGATGGTATGTCTTTCCCGGCACTTATGTCTCTTGAACTGAACAATATCATTGCGAAACTTGATGAGGTAGAAAGCAGGTTTCCAAATATTTTTCCGTTACTGGAGGAAATATGTTTGATAGATTGCTTCAATACATATCACAAGTTGGGGGAGATTCTTAGGATTTCATGTCCAAAGCTCAAGACTTTAAGAATTCATCAGCTGAAAAATGATTTTCATGGACGGCGGATCGCTAATCTTGACCTTAAGGTTTCATGCCCAGATTTGGAGCTTCTTGAGTGTGTAGGACTTGAAGTCCAAGATCATTTTATCTTGGAGACCGTAAATTCCCTGAAGAAGGCTGTGATTCGACCTCAACTCAAATTCTCCTGGCAAGAAATATTCAAATGGGGTGACACCATATGGAAGGTGTTAATTGGAATATCTCATGTGGAGTTTTTGTCACTCAACTTCTCTTTCATTTTGGTAAACTCTTAATTTTCTTTATGTACAATTCTTCATTTGATGTCATTTATGTGCAATATAATCATTATAAATGGTGAAATATGTATTGTGTTTACGTCATCCCGTTTTTGACCGCGACACAAAAGTGTTTGGGAAAAACGTTTTAAATACTCGTTACTTATGGCTAAGAATCAGAATCATGGGTGGACAAAGTTTATATCATTATTAAATTTGAACTATGCATCGCGTTATATTGGACACGAGGGGAAACCTTAATATTCCCATTATAAAAGGACATACATGCTGATTCATAACAAAATTGGGTTCTACCATCTACATTTTCTTCTTTTTGAAAATTATAGCCACTAATTCGTGATTTTACTCTTAATTAAGTTTCTTTAGAGATCATGACATTCTGGATTTGCTTAAACCTACCTTTGACCGGGTCTTTAGCTTTGTAAAAAAATTAAAACATTTACAATTAAGCCCTTATATTATCTCATATGTACATGTTTTCCCCCTCCTTTTACAAAGGAAAGCAGGTAACTTTCCTACATGAAAAAGCAGGTAAGATTTCCCCTTCCTAAATTTGCATATTTTGCTTATTTGTTGGTCTGCATTGAATTGTTTCATACTTAGGGCTTGTCTGTTTTAATTTTTACTAAGTTATGTTTAGTTAGATATGTTGTCTGTGTAGATATATAATGTCTATTCAGTAGCGAACAACTATTGTTTGTTTTATGTTTGAATTACAATAATTTTGTAAACATCAGTGACTTAAATGGACAGAGCAACACACTTCTGACTTTTCTGTTAAATTATGTTTTGAGGTTAAGTTTCTAACAAGCAAATCTTTATGGACTTAACAAATCAAGTAATTTTTTAAATGAAGACAATTAAGTCGATATCAAAGGGCACCTTATTATCTTTATGCAAAATTCATCATTACTATAAGTAACCAAAAATTTCAAACTTAGAATTCTGCTTTATCTTGATTGTACATTTGTTTTCTGATATTCAACTCAGATGCGTTTGAATAGGAGTATATCACTTATCTTATTGTAAACAGTCACACGAATGATGAAACGTACGTGGGAATCTTGTGGAGCAAAAGATAACGTTAGCATAAAAAGTTGATGGTATATGTTATTTTAGCCTTAGGGCCTATTTGTTTAGTTTTTTTATTAAGTCCTGTAAAATTAAAGTGTCTGTCTGGATATATGTTGTCTGTTTGTAGATAATTAAATGGTTGTTTGTTTTGTGTCTTGAATAAAGTGTCTTAATCATAGAAAATTACCGTATACCCTTTTATATGAAATACGGGATTATAGGTTAAGAATGGGAGGGTAAATATGTAAAGCATAATAAAGGGGATGGACTTAATTTGGAGACCCTCCACCCATGGCTTTTTCTATGAAGTCATCTTTTTATTTTAAGCCCTAAACAAACACTCATTTAATGACTTAATACATTTACATATTTATCTATTAAGACTCTTTAAGTCCTTATCAAACACCTCCTTAGTGTCTTCTAAAAAGGGAGGCATTTCATTTTCCATAGGACAGATGAAATATTTGGTATATAGCATTTTTCGGTCCTTGCGAAATCCGGCCTATTTCATACTTCTCCACATATTCATACGTCATTTAATCCTGAAATCTAAGACTGAGTTATCAAGAGTGCTAGTGTGGCCGTAATACAAGTCAAATTTTCATTAAGCCATGTAAATCTCTATGTTTTATTGGATTATGCTTTCATTTACTTTCTTCTTTTTAATTACATTTGTGAATATCATCTGTTTTTTCCTAACTCACAAATGTTGCTGACTGTAGTAGCACCAAGCCACCAACCCCGCCACAATATGAATAAACAATATAGAAAGACATTCTGGATGTGGTTACACCCTCTTAATGGAATCTTTTATTTTTCTTGATAGTTCATGGAAGCTGCGCGTTACCTGAAAAGAGATTTCCCTGCATCTTTTCCCAATCTGAAAAAACTTGAGATAACCACTACAATTGATTACTTCGCTTTGAATGTTATTATCCGAATTATCAGATGTTCTCCAATATTGGAATCTCTTCATTTGCTCATTCAAGAGGTAGTCTTTCTCATCTTATTAGAAGTGTCTTTGTTGTATCATAATCTTGGACGATCATGGCTCACTTCCACACTTGGTAGTATTAATCTTGACCATATCATAGTTTACACACTCTGAGTGAAAAACAAAAAGAAACTCGAACATACTTCTTATAGGCTATAGAAGAGAATACCTTGAATTATGGTTGGGAAAAGGTAGGTTGTATTTGGGAAAAAAATAAAAAGCATAAAATTTATGGATTGGTTGTAATCGTGTTCTTGTTAACTTGACCTCCCCCCTCCGCCCTCCTCCTTTTTTTAAAGATTTGGTAAGTTGTTAATAAATTAATAATGATTACAAAAGTTACTAGTGAAATAATGATGTAATTCTTTGAATACTTCCGGCTATTTGAAAACCGTGTGATACCTTTTTTAGCTAAATCTTTATATCTAGGCCGTTTGACCTGCTATCAATAAAACATTAGCCATAATGACTTATTTTTACATGTATTGAATGAATTGTCCCTTTACATTTGAATTGTATACACAAGTCATCTTTAATTTTTGGGTGAAAGAGTCTTGAAATTGCGACCTTAAGTTTTACTTTGGAAGCTTAATAAACATAAGCATTTAATACATGTTTAAATAATTCCAATAATTTAATTCCTTGATTATTTAGGAATCCTTTGGACCGCATTATTGGGTGCTAGATGAAGTTGAAACAAGGGAAATCTTGACTCGTCATCTCAAAAGGGTCGAGTTTCTTGACTTTAATGGAACAAAACATAAATTAGTTATTGCCCGTTGGTTACTGGAGCATGCAAATGCGTTGGAGGAAATGGTTTTCAGTTGGCATAATGAAGTAATGTACCATGAGATGTCAACAGAGACAATGAATCAAGTGTCGAAATTCTACAAGGCTTCTTCAACCGTGCAATTGATTACTCTTTTAAAGCACTGATAATTCAAGTTTTTTGAAGTACTGATAATTCAAGCTTTCGATGAAACTGTAACTAATATGCAGTCATGCTATGGTAACTGCTACCCATGTTTCTTATGTAGATGCTTTTTGGATTTGGATATTTGCATTTTTTTTTGTTTCAGTAAAACACAATGTATCAGAAGTGGTAAAACTGGTGGGCTGGGTAACATGTTTGTATCAAAATGGGTGATTCTTGTAAGTGCTTGTTACTAGTTTGACCCTCCGAATTTGCCACAGATATAACATTTCAGTACTTTTGTGACTGGGGAATACGTTATCCTTTTCATGAGGGTGTAGAAGTGACAGTTGAGATGGGAGTGTTTGGTCTTGCTTTTAACGAGTCTGCATAGATAGGGTTTAAATATCCCCAAATGTATGATTGTGCTGTGATGATTCATCAGAAGTGTTTGTGCATGATTACCTTTAATTCTTGCCTACTTTCTTTAACAATTCATGTTGACATTATTCATGTCGTCTTTGATTGTCTTTCATTGTTGGTCCTTGTCCTAAAGTTTCACTCTTAAAGTTTTGGTGAGATTTGACACATATCTATCAAAGTGTAATGTATTTTAGAATGTTACCTTGATTGTCTATTATTACTTTGCATTAGATTGGAAATTAAAATATGGTTCAAAATGGGTAATCTATAAGGGTGTATTATAGCCATTTTTACACCTATATTTTTAGTACTTTTCTGTTTGTACATAGCGAATACACATACCTTTTCATGATGGTGAATGTTCCCACTAGTGAAAGAGCTTGTAGATCTACTGTGTAGACCTGTTGTGGACCTAAGAGCATCCACAATGCATAAAGTGGTAGAAAGCTTTTTACTATTCTAGAAAGTCTTTTTAGTGAGTTTTTTGCATTGCAACTAGGGGTGCTAAACGGGTCAGGTTGGTCGGGTTCGGGTCAAACGGGTCGGGTCCAAGTCGGGTCAAGGCTAAAAATAATATACCCGAACCCGACCCTATTTGAACTCGGGTTAGTCGGGTTCGGGTCAAGTCGGGTCAGGTCAAGTCGGGTCGGGTCAGGTCGGGTTCGGGTATGTGCCATTTACAAAATCATAAAATTTAATTTCTAAAATAACACATGTATAAATGACACATTTTTTTTGTTGCATTTGTTTGTTACATATTTTTTTAATACAACTGTTTTTCTTGTTCCTTATAAAATGGAAAGAAACGCACTCACGCTGCAAATATAAGGTTTTAATTCATATATGTGTAATGCATGCATATTCAACGTTCATATAAATGTTCATATAAATGCCTTTAAACATATTTTAAAACAATATTAATTAGACTTTAAAGAATACATTCAACAATTAAAATTAAATAAAGATTAAAAAAAAAAAAAAAAAAAAAAAAAAATCTTAACTCGGGTTGACCCGAACCCGAATAAGCTAAGTATTTGAACCCGATACCCGACCCTAGTTCGTACTCGGGTTAAACGGGTTGACCCGATTGACCCGAGTTAGACTTTGGACCCGAGTAACCCGACCCGATTATCTTTAGTCGGGTTCAAGTCCGGGTCGGGTCGGGATTTTTGACACCCCTAATTGCAACCAAAGCTTTTTGGAAAGCTTTTATACAAAGCATGGGCAGAGGCACTTGTAGTTCAGGGCTAGCGGTCGCTACCCCTGAACTTTTATCGATAGTGGATTTTTTTTTTTTTTTTTTTTTCGTTTTTCGTACTATATTTCGTGTTTCGCTACCCACGAAACAAATTTTCGCTACCCTAAATAAATTTGACAAGACCCATATCATTCTTTAAAAACTCCAAAAACTCTAAGGCCCATCCCACTAAATGTTTAAAATAACTCCAAGGCCCATTTTAAACACACTTTAAAAGTTAAAAGTGATATGTTGATGACGACTTGTTCTCCACCATAAAAACATACAAAACATATCAATTTAATAAAATAAAAGTCTACACAACTACACAAGTTCTTGAGTTAGAGACCATAAAAAAAAAAAAAAAAAAAAAAAAAAAAAACCTTAAAAGCTTATGTTTACGCTTTCGAGTTCGGCCCTTCTGCCTTACACGCACACGCTTACAACCTTACCCTTAGGTAATTTCAAACTTTCAAGTCTATTTAATAATTTATTAATTTTCATTCTTAGTATTAGGGACTTAGGGTTAATTTTGGTTGTGATTTGATTAGTGATTAGATTAGGAATTAAGGGTTGATTTTGCTTCGCCCTTCCCCTTCGCCCTTCACGCCTTATGTAATTTTATTATATGTAATTGATTTTTGAAAGTCTAGACAAGTTAGTAAGTTACTGATTAGATTGTGGTTCAATTTTATACAGGGACTTGATTTTTGAAAGTTAAAACATGAAAAAACAAGTGCATATTGGCAATTTCTTTGAAAGAAAATTTCAAGAGGATGATGTTGGTTCTAATAATGTTGATGATATTGGTTCAACTCCTTCGGGTTCAATTCCTTCGGGTTCAATTCCTTCGGGTTCGATTCCAAATGGATTTGATTTGAATGATCTACCTTCGGACCCTTTTGATAGACCACCAATTGCTAGTTATCATCCTAATCAAGTGGATGATATAAGAAGACACTATCTTGTTAAAAAAGCTTTTCCACCACGAAATCATAAATTTCCAACCAAAATGTATGGTAAAGGGTAAGAGACGTTTTGTTGTACAATGGTTTGATACATACCCGTGGTTAGAGTAGTGTTAAATCAGACAAAGCCTATTGCTTATATTGTTATTTATTTAAAGAAAAAGTTGGCAATCAAGGTGGAAGAGATGTTTTTTCAAGTGAAGGCTTTTGTAGTTGGAGTAAATCAAATGCCTTAAAAGATCATGTTGGGTCAGTTAATAGTCATCATAATAAGGCGATGAAAAATGTGAGGATCTCTTGAAACAAAAGCAAGCCATTGATGTGAAGCTAAAATTTATAAGTGAAAAAGAAAAGGTTGCAAATCGGTGCAGTTATTAGGATCATTATTAGTGCTAGACAACGCCTAGAGAATAGATTACCATTTAGAGGTCATGATGAATCGGGAGTTCTCGTTCTAAGGGATGTTTTCTTTCAAATTTAAAGTTGGTTAGTGAGATGAACCGGAGATTGGTAAGTATACATTGGGAATGCAAAGAAGAATAATAAGTTGACGTCTCCACCAATACAAAAGGACATTATTGAATGCTTTGCGAAAGAGGTAAGTAAAAGGATTTGTGATGAACTTAAAGATAATGTGTTTGGTTTGTTAGTGGATGAGTCTAGTGACGTATCTTTAAAGGAACAAATGTCTGTTGTTTTGAGATATGTTGACAAACTCGGAGTTCTTAAAGAGAGTTTTATTGGAATTGCTCATGTGACAAATACATCTTCTTCTACTCTAAAACAAGCCATTGTTTCTATGTTAGCAAATAACCAGCTGAGCATATCACAAGTAAGTATTAAGTTTGTATCTTAAATCTTTCAACTATGTTAAAGTCTATTGCTTATGTTGTTAATTGTTTATTATTATTTTAAACAGGTTAGGGGTCAAGGTTATGACGGTGCAAGCAATATGCGAGGAGAGTTTAATGGCTTAAAAGCTATGATTTTGAGAGATAATCCATCGGCCCATTATGTACATTGCTTTGCTCATCAACTACAGTTAGTGATTGTGGCGGTTGCAAAAAAGCATGAGGGTGTTAAAGATTTTTATGAATACCTCAGCATGGTTGTTAATACAGTTTCCGCTTCTTGCAAACGAAAAGATATGATACGTGAGGCAAAAAGAAAGAGAGTGGAAGAAGGAATTATTTCAGGTGAAATTAAGACCGGAAAAGGATTAAACCAAGAGAGTTCCCTAAGGCGAGCCGGTGATACAAGATGGGGATCTCATCATGCAACAATCATAAGTGTGCTTAAATTATATCCGGAAGTTGTCGACGTCCTTTGTTATGTTAAAGAGGAAGGAGATAGCATTCCACAATGAACTAGTGCAAAAGGTATTCTATCCTATTTTCAAAATTCGAGTTCATTTTTATGCACACTGATGGAAGAAATTTTAGGCCACACAAATGGTCTCTCAAAACATCTTCAAAAAAGAGACAAGACTTGTTGGAATCGGTAGGTTGATTCAAGGAACAAAACTAGCATTGAATGATTTAAGACAAAATGGGTTTGATGACATGTTGAAAAAGTGACTTCTTTTGTGAAAAAATGGTATTACGGTGTTGGATATGATGGGAAGTTATGGTAACCCAAGGAGCCGGAAGAATGTCATTATTAATCGACATCATTTTGAGGTTGAGGTTTTTAATACGGTTTTGGATATGCAAATTCAAGAATTTGGGAACCGGTTCAATGAGGTACCAACTACATTGATAGAAAATATGTCGGGTTTAAATCCTTGTAATGGGTTTTCTAAGTTTGATATATCTAAGATAGTAGCCTTTTGTGAGTGTATCCAGTTGATTTTAATATGAACGATAAGGGGTGTATTTTGGGTGAGCTTAAAGTCTTTTATCACTCGGTAAAGGAAGATGATAGATTTTTGAATTTGGATGGGATTTGTCACCTAGCTTGGGTAATGGTGGATACGGGAAAAAATCTCTCATTTCCTTTATTTTATCGGATTTTGAAGCTTGCATTGGTTTTACCGGTTTCAACCGCAACTGTTGAAAGATGCTTTTCTAAAATGAAGCTTATTAAAACGCAGTTTATAAATCGAATGGGGGATGAATACTTGAACAATGCTATGGTATGTCTTGTTGAAGGAGAGACATTTGTGAAGTAACGAATGAGGATGTAATGGTTCGTTTTCAAGCTATGAAAGACCGAAAAGGAGATTTTTGATATCTATTAGGTATTTGTTTAACTTATTTTATTATTGTGTTTTTTTAATTATTTAAATGTACGGTTAAAAAAAATTATGGTTAACTTTTTTTTTCCGCTACCCCTGAAGTTTACTCCTGGCTCTGCCACTGATACAAAGACTTGGTAAAGCTCAAGTCTTTGCTCCAAGTTTTGGTTAGTAAATGTTTCAAGCATTAAATGCATCAAGTTTTAAAGACTTGATGCATTGTAGATGCTCTAAGAGGGTAATAGATTTAAAGATAATATTGAATCAGAAAAGCTTGATGTTAAAAACAATTTATACCTTCATCCTCTGAAAAACACATTTTATGCTGTCTTCAAATATCAAACCGATGGCTAAGTTTCTATCAGGACAGCTAGTGCGGAACTATTTAATTTCTGCTATGTTAGCATATCAATACTAGAGTTAAGTCTGAAAGTGCTATATAGTTTAACTTTCAATCAAATTTAGGGCTTAACTAGTTTTGCTGTATTGGCTATGCACAATTGCACGTGCATACTTGAACTTTCTTTTTTTAGTGTTTATATGACACCATTTTTTGAGTTGTTATTGTAATGTCTACACAATGTTGTTGTAAGTTCTAATGATTGTGCATTAGATTCATGCATCTCCCGCTATTAGGAAGAAGACTTATTTAGATTGAGTTCTACATTCCATGTCTTAATTGTATCGTGCAATATATATTCACAATGCGGAGCAAGCGATGATGGCGATGTGATGGAAATATCAATTTAAAACTCTTTGCATACGGTAGGATCAAGTTCTTGAAAAATATCGAGTTTTCATGTCAAAATCTCTCTTGCATTAAGAAATGTTGAGGAGAAATGGAGCATTAGCTTAAATAGAATTACTAGATGATTGTATTGGTCTGCATACAGTATAGAATGCATAGTTGTATGAGTTGCGTTTAAGGCTTTGTACTTTTTGTGATAAACAAAGAGACTGTGTTTGAACTAATGATATGTTACTTTCGTTATATACTTGTCTTATTTTGCTATAATCCATGTTGGTATACGTAGTTTGTGTTTCATTTGTTTTCTGGATTCTAATGGTTAGTTATGTTTTATTCTAAACATAAGTACATTGTATATTTTTGATGGCAGATATTATGCCCTTTTTTGAAAGAGAAATGACACATGGACGCCTAAAGTTAGACCTAAAATCACTTGTCATCATCTTGATGGTTGCAGACAGGGACCTACTTATTTTACAACCCGTTAGGATGATGACAAGTGTTTTTAGGTCTAAGTTTAAGCATAAGTTTAGGTCTAAGTTTAAGCATAAGTTTAGGTCTATGTATCATTTCTCTTTTTGAAACTTTGCGAGAAGAGGGTACCAATCTTGTGCAAGGTACCGGATTCATTGCAAACTTCACTGTTGGATGAGATCTAGTCAACTACCTTATTTTTTTTAATTAATTTCGGTCAAAGGGGTAGAGTAGTAATTTGACTCGTTTTTTACTTTTCCACCTCAAACTATAAATGCACATATCTCTTAAACGACAAACTTTTAGAAAAAACCAATTTCACCATAATTTCCAAAATTCTATCCTCTTTAACTTGGTATAAATTTTGTTAAAAATTTCAAAACTTTTTTTTTACATATCAAATGGGTGTTAGTTTTCTTGCTTTTTTGGGCATTTTTCCCTATTTTTTACCCTCATAAATGTTGATTCGTGAAAAACCTAAAACACGAAAGTTATAGATTTTGGTTCACTCTTTACGGGTTTTGAATCACTCAAATCCAATGTTATATTAGTAAGATATCACCGTTAAAGATGACGTTTACTTATATTTGTTGCACAAAAGGTGTTTGATGAAATATCTAGCTTAGATTTTTAGTGTTTAAATTGCATCAAATGCTCTAATTTTCGTACCACAACTCATTATTAATCATTTTTAACGTGCGATATCTCACTCATAGCATATCGGATGTGAGTGATTTGAATTTCTGGGTAAAAAGTGAACCAAAGTCTACAACTTTCATATGTTAAGTTTTTCACGATTCGGCATTATGAGGGTAAAAATTAGGGTCGAATATGTATAAAAAAATCAAGAAAATTAATACCCATTTGATATGTAAAAAAAAGTTTTAAAATTTTTAACAAAATTTATACCAAATTAAAGAGCATTAAATTTTAGAAATTATGGTGAAATCGGTTTTTCCTAAAAGTTTGTCGTTTAAATTTTATGTGCATTTAAATCGTGAGGGTGTAGTTAAAAAATGGATTAAATACCAAATTGCCCCTGGTCAATGTGAAGAAAGAGATCTGTGGGTTTTATTTAAATCCTAGACGTAGGATTGTATTTAATTAAGATTGGATGGTCACAATTACTTTTTATGCTTTTTATTTTGTTAGCACTTTCTACAGGATCTCAACTCTCTTGTGCAATACTTAATTCGGTATGTGTTGATTATTGTTTGAAGGTTTTAAACGTATGTGTGGTTGATTCTCAGCTCAGGTTTTGTGAGTTTAATTCAAACAAATTACAAGGTTGAACTTGGCTTCGATTGTCAATTAATTAATCTTTTATATAATAAAGGAATTACATCATATTTTGTCAATTCATTCTTATTGAAAAAACAATTGGGCTAATAGGAGAGCTCAATTTCGCCACATAAGCAAAATCGTGTTATGTGATTGGTTAATAAAAGGCAAAATTAAATTAATTTTGGTCAAATTTTAATAAATTTGGTGAAAAATTTTAGTTGATAAAAAAAATACATAAAAATGTAGGTGTCAAATGTGTGAAAACAAAAACTTAAAATAAAAGGAAGTAATTAATAAAACTTAATTGGTTGAATTTTTAAAAATTATATAGAGTTAAATGTAATATTATAAGTTTTCATGTTTTTCAATAACTTTGGATTATAAACAAATATCCCCTTATACTTACCCTTTATACTTTATATCTTAAAAATACAATGTATATGTTGTTTTAAAATAACAACATATAAATTTGTATAAGATTATAAGTATCAATTTTTTTTTACTATATACGTTCAATAAGGACTCATTTATTTCATTTTAAAAGACTAACCTATGTGGACACGAGTTTACATTATAAATACAGCTAAATTACTGAAACGGGAATATAATTATCAAATTGTAAGCACATGTTACTTTAATATAAAAATAAATATACGCGATTGTACTATAAGAATGACTCATGTAATTCTTATATATTTATATAAGGATCTTTAGAAAAATATTTAAAAAAAACTTGAATGAGTATACTTTTAACTTTATCAACGCTCATTATGTGCTATTAAACTTTTATCATGTGTACAACATAATATCAGTAGTGAAATTTAAATAATAACATCAACATCTTTGACAACTAAATAAAATTAAATCTTAAGTTACTTAACAGAAATTTTTACAAATATTTTACCAAATTCTAATGGTTATTAATGCATAATGAAAAACTCGTGCATAAGTATTAGTTGTACTTATATCACAATTTTCATGGGCAAATTCTTATGTGTATATACTGAACTAAAATGTTAAAATAAATTTGATTTATGTGTAAACTTCGTGCGTGCACGATACTTATGACTATATAATTATATGCAATTACCTATAAAGACACAATATTCATTATTAATACAAAATAACTTTTTTTTATCAAACCCCCATATATGCACAAGTATTATAACTAGTTAATTAAACAACTTTTACTCAGTGTGTATTTGTTTTAATCGCCTCTTCTACATAGTTTTAATCGAAACCATATTTTAAGAATTAGGCAATTACCTTTAGAAGCTTAAACTTCATATATACATTATCACTTCTTTTAGCATTACATTGCATACATATTCCTACTTAGAGGTGGCAATTTGTGCCCAAAATAATTTAAAAAAAAAAAAAAAAAAAAAGGGCTAATTTAAGCAAATTTATAAAAGATTTGGGCATATTTAACCCCATCTTTTTTTTGAAATGGCCATATATTGCCCATTTAAAAGGTAAATGAGCACAAACGGACACATATTTTCTATTAATTTGAGAACATTATAATTGTTTTTAAAGAAAAACTTATAGATATAATATATTTAATTTTTTAAATATAAATAAGGTGTTACGTTTGAGGAATTTATTTCATCGTTTTTTGTCTTTTCTAAACCGATTCGTATAACATGCGCCTATTTGGCCAGTGCTCATTTAGCCCGTAGTACGTGCCCGCCCGGCCCGCTTGTTTTGCCACCTTTATTCCTGCCTAACGAACACCATATAAATTATTTGGTGTTATCTATTTTATTCTATTTTACCCGTGGCCCAAACCTGACCCGATCCACCTATTAAAAAGTGAGAGAAACAATTAACAAAAAAAAACGG
Source organism: Chrysanthemum lavandulifolium (assembly GCA_022545495.1). Taxonomy (NCBI): domain Eukaryota; kingdom Viridiplantae; phylum Streptophyta; class Magnoliopsida; order Asterales; family Asteraceae; genus Chrysanthemum; species Chrysanthemum lavandulifolium. The sequence continues at coordinate 73,919,576 of CM040243.1, forward strand.
CACTTACAAACGACAAAAAACGCGCGACATTAAAAAAAAAAGAAAAAAAGGATGGGTTTACTTTAGCACTTAAATCTAGGGCTAAGCATCGCAGACCCAAAACCGACAGAGACCGAGAGGACCGACTGTGACAACTCGTAAATTCCTCGATGCGTCGTAATTGGAGAAACGTCGATTCGAGCAATCGTTTGATTTAATTTGAGATACGAGCCGTGTTATATATCGTTTTTATCGGAAAATTTATTTTAAAAACAATGGCGTAACTCTCGGGTCATGAATCTTTCGTTCTCTAGTCAAAACGAGCCCCGAATCAACTATATCTAAAGTTTTATAAAAGTTTCACTTAGGGTCCTTGAGTAAATTACAATTTCCGCCCTAAGTTCACTTAAATTGCACCATTGGTCCCTCCATGGGTATAAATACCCCCAGCCCTCACCAATTTCCCCATTTCATCATTTTCTTTCTCTCTCTAGTAACACACAAACGAAATATTTCTCTCCTTCCTCTCTCTATATTTTTCGGCCACCCATCTAGGGTTCCGGCGCCGTCATCTTTTCCGGCCAAAATTCCGGCGACCTCCAATAATTACACCACCACTTCTAAATGATAGATCGGTGCCTTGTGACCCCATTTATGTGTCGTACGCACCTCTTAACCCAAAAACGCGCCCTAAATCATGATTATAAGATTCGGAATCTTAGGGTTTTGATTTAAAACGTTTGTATTGGTTCAAGGCTTGATGGCTACGGGTTGTACCCGTTGGAGACGCCATCAATACCCTCGCCTCTTCTCTTTTCTTCTCGGTAAAAACTTATCGCATCTCGTTTGCATTTATTTTCTGTTTTTACCAAACGTATATATATATACTAGTTATTTGTGTTGCTTTTCGTGGTTAACATTCGAATTAAAAATCATTTGGGGTATAAAACCGGATAAAAAGATTTGTGGTATAAGTTTCATGGATTAAAATGGGACTAAGAACATTTTGGTGATGAATTTCGTGTGGTAAGAATCAATAAATTGGTACTTGATTTTGGGTCAGTTAAGGAACGGGTCAGACCCGCTCGGGTTCGTGGGTCGGGTCATAAAACCTGTTTGGGTTACGTGGGTCGGGTCCAAAGGTCCACATGGGTGTGTTGTTGGGTCAGTTAAAGCCCGAGTCTAGTGGGTGTATTTGTTGGTCACGAAAGGGTATATGTTTATATGTGATATCTCGCGCTCGGGTCACGTTTGACTCGGATGTCTGTTTGTTGGTGAATTATCTTGACTTATATAGATACCGAAGTATGGCATAAGTTGACTCGACACGGGTTCAATTTTCCTAAGACATGATAATAGTTATATATCGTAAAAGGGTGTTAAAATGAATTAACGGACTAATGAAATAGATAGACTATATAAGTCATCGGATATACTTTTAATTTTGAAATAAGTTGTGATAGAAATATGTGAATTTTGGTAATGAAGTAACTTGATATAAGTTAAATACACACACACATGCTAGCTTTTATAAACTTGTTGGAAATATTATTTTGATAATATAACTTATTGAAGTCGTATTGATTTGGAAACGTTGGAATAAACGAACGTGTCATTTATAGTACACTATTTACTATACCTTATATGAAGTAATTTCGGGTAAACTTGTATGATTATGAATAACAATTGAGATACCTTTATTAATTGAGCGATAAATGGAAACTTGTCTTTTATTATTGAACACGTACGTTTGGGAATTGTTGGGTAAATTGTCGAAACTTATCAATTAACCTATTTATGTTGCATAAATAGTTGTCTTCATTTCCTAGTCTTTGGCTAGCTTGAGCATTGTCAGTATTTCTTTATTTGGTCGATGTCTTTGCCTGTTTGGCGTAAGTTATGGTCAGTATGTCTCGACTCTGTCGATTACTTCTTTTCCTTCGCGTGAGTTATACGTCGCGTCTATGTTTCTTACTGTTAGGTCACTAGTTTTACAACACAAGCATCAAGAGAAGAGATAGAGAGGCGGATGAACAATAAACCAAACACACACACACGATATATTTAGATGGTTATGCGTAGAGTATGTGTGAAAGAAATAAATTGAACAACCAACCCTCAAGTAAGAGTTATTACATAGTATTTATAGGAGGGAAGCTAGGGCAACACTCCTAATCCCTTCCTTTCTCCTATGGGCTTGGGCCTAAGCTCATGGGCCTTCTACATAAGCTTAAGGCTAATAACAAACATAAAGGCCATAATTAAGCTAACTATTACATATGAATTACTAACACTTGATTAAGGTTTAGGAGTGATTCCAACAATCTCGCCTTAAGTGTTGGTGATGAATGAATATGAACGGTGAAGGCGTTGATGTAATAGTAGCTTTGGCGTCTTCGACATTCTTCTTTCTTGTGAGAATAATTGCCTTGATTTGAACAATCTCCCAGTGTAGAAATTGTTTTCTTTAAGCAGTTTTGCTTTGACGTCATCTTTTAACTTTGTTCTTTGATCATTGTTCTTTGTGATGGTAGTGATAGTATGTTGTTGTTGTCGCATCAAGTCGCCTCAGGTGCCTTGTTGCTACGGTGTCTCCACGTCATTCTTCAACATGCTCACACGCTCTTTAACGTTTGATAACAATCTTGATGAAGCTCTTTAAGTCTTTAACTTTGTAGATTCTTTGAATTGACGAAGAATCATTCGACTTTTGTGTTGCTTTTGGATAGAACTTCCATTAGAGATGATGTTGGCATGAACATGTGAAGAATCTGCACGATCATTCCGCTCGAGCTTCCATAAGAAGAAAACATGAAAAGCGGTTAGTAATAAGCGGATTCCGCACTTACAAGTTTGAACTTCGAGAGTGTTAACGACATAGTGTGAAAACACAACTCTAATTCTCACAAAAGCCGTTCTGAACTGGAGTCCCACAAGTGAGATAACGCGATGTGCCGAAGTACACCTCTGATTCGGATGAGTCGTTGAGGTACACCAAAGCATCACCTCACAACCGTAGACCGTTTGAGACACACTAAGCATAATCCACGTAGAGTTACCGAAGTGACTGCTTGTCGAGGCCGTTTGATGTTGACCTCGGCGGAGTTTCCATTCAATCACCGAGGATCACGGTTGAACCTCTCATAAATGTTCTCGACAGTTGCTAAGATCCGTGAAGGACTCGATAACGTACCACCGATGTTCTTATTGTTGAACATCAAGTGATGAAATGTCAAGTGTACCTAAGAGATCTTTTGATGAATCTCGTGGCTCTAGACTCGATGGTGCGTTTTGGTTTTCTGAGAGACTAGGAGAGGTCTCCTTCTTCAATACCGAGAATCTCTAAGAAAGCCGATAGATTATGTAGGGTTCCTCGTGAGAATGAAGCAAGCTTCGTTGAGAGAAACTTGAGTGGCTAAGAAGGTTTAGTGCATGCGTCCTTCGGGTCCATGACGACTTTTAATCTTCAATACCGGTGTCATCAAGGGACAACCAAGAGCATATGAATTGAACCCGTGTCGCCCTAAGTTGAATAATTTGGAGGGCTATTTCTTTTCACCCTTTTCTTTGCATTTCTTTTAATTCTTCAACTCCTTCTTTCTCCGATTCTCCTTTTCTCCTTTTTATAATCGTACCTAAGGACTTCTAAGTACTAACTATTTGTGATGTCCTTGGGTAGATCCCTCCGACTCTAGCGGATCATAGGACGTTATTCCTAACCTTAGTCACCTTATAACTCCATGACTAACCTATGTTGCCATAAAACCATTATTTAAGAAAATCTCTCACAACGGTTATGATTGTAAAAAATTTTGTACCATTTTAAGAGTTTGATCTTTTGCAGAAATACTCCCCCTCCACATGTGCTTAAGAGTTTTTACGGAAATTTGCACAGTGAGGAAAGAGCGCACACTTTATGAATTGATCAACTCAAGATAGACAATCCCCCACGAGACACGGTTACGTTGCATAGTTAAAGAGTTACATTGTCAGCTTTTAGGTGACAACTAGCTCTAATAACTACCTTGAAGGTGTAGACACGCCTCGAAAGGTTGTCAAACCCGTCGAGTTCATGTCTACCAAGAGTTTCTCGAATGGTACTTTCTACTCGGACAAGTCCTTTATAGACACATTTACATTACTAGCGAACTAGCTTGAAATTATTACCCGTCTGGACAAGTCTTTTCGAGTTACTAACGAGTTAAGTACCGTCAATTCGTTGGTTAAGTCTATAGCACAAAGATTCATTTGCATTTACACAACATATTTCTTATCACATAATTTTCTCCCCTCAAAATGGCATATAAAATATTAATTTTGAAAAGTTGAGAATAAATATGACCATTTCGAGTGTTGGGAAGATGACCATCGTGAACAATTTGTGAACAAAGTTTTAATTCAAATACTCCCCTCAACAAGTGATATAAACGGTTGAGGTTTTGAAAATCATACGGGAAGTACTTGTTCTTTTGAGCAAAACCTTGAAAGATGAAAGGTTTGATAGGTTTTACCACGGGTCCTTTCTTGACAAGAACGGGTTGTACATCGATATGTGCACAAGCCATAGTCATAATTAATCACACATCTAAAATATTATGAAATAGAAGTAGTTCAAGGGGTACCGAAGTCCATCAATGTTTCGAGAATGCGAACTGGGCGTTGATAGCCGGCGAGAGCAATCTCGGACGACCGCCTACAAAGCTCTCCGAGTTACGAATCGGTCCCGTCGATACAACCTTTCATCAATCTTTCGATGATCCTCCTCACATCCGTCTTTCCTTGTAATTCCATCGCTTTTGTGACCCAATGCCTTCATGGATATCCATTAACCTATAAGCCAATCCGTCCTTAATCTTCTTCAATGTGATCTCCAAACTTGTGAAGATGTTTACACGCCATCAGCGGTTGCGATGTGTTTCACTAATGTAAACCACTTGAATGGTTGGTCGGTGACCGTGTGTTGTGAAAGTGGTTAATGTCGGGAAGATCTAGGCGAGGTGGAGTGAAGTTGACACGGTCCGATATGATTCAACTGCAGTCGGAGATCTTCTACGTTCTTTGATGACTATGCTTCGATGAAGATAAGAAAGGACTTGATGAATTCACTTTGTACTTGATTGAAAATTGTCTCATGCGACTGTACTTTGGCAAGGTACATGTCTTCAATTTCGTTGATGGAAAATTCTCAAAGTCCGCTTCAGAGAATGCATAATCCCTTTCGTCTTGCCTTTTGACCACAATATTCTTGAGGAAAGTGTAGTCCCATTTAGACGAAAGATCAACATGTTTGATGGCAACAATACTCTTAGTCTTGAACACTTCATGTTGAGACTTCAACTCGGTAGCTTCGTAGTAGATTCTTCGCGTTACGGCCAATGGTGAATCCCATACGGTGCATCACGGTCATACTACGCCACATTGTTGGAGAACATGTGGTTAGCTCTTTCCTCGATGGCTATGCGCTTAGAGTATATAGTCGTCGGAATGGAAGTGTCGAGATGTAGCGTATTTCCTTGAACCATCGCCACCGTGTAAATGAAATTCCGGTCTTTGTTGAAGAAATATCGGAATGGAATCCTAGGCGATCTGGTTGGCCAATTTTGGTAGAGGTTTTGACCATCGGTGTAATATGGAGGGTTGTCCCGTTTGGTGAAGTCGATGTTTGCTACGGGTTGAGCCAATCCATGTTGTTAGACATGGCTCGTGTTATATTATCGGTGATACTCAACTTCAATAGCACTTTCCGAAATGTCTTTGAGAAGTTGAAATGCTTCATTCTTGATTCGATTCAACTCGAATTTTGTCATCTTCTTCACACGGAATTTTTCTTGCGGTAATTTCGCATGCTCCAATGTACTACATTCGAACCTCTTGACCTTCATTTGGGTAAGGAGTGGAATCAACAAGCTTGAGAACCATTCAAATTCATATCATCCTCGTCTAGCCATGATAAGGCGTCGGTCAGCGCCTTCTTCATCTTCTTTGGCACGGAGGAGGATTACGGTTTCTTGGTTGTGTCGGGAGAGCGGGTTGTTGTTGGGGCTCAGAGACTTCTTCATCATCACCACCCGTATACTCAAAATGATCACCGGTTTTTGAGTCCGGGTGGTAACTCGAAATCTTGAGGTTTTCGGTGAAGAACGAGGAGGAGACCTTTGTTAAGTTGTAGTCCGTTGGGGTGGAGGTTGCATAGAAGATGATTCACCGGACTTCTTGGGCGTTTGGGCTCGTTATCCTTATCCCGATCTTTGTCTTCGTCGTCTCTTGAGCGTTTAGGCCTTACGACTTCTTCTCAGTATCTTGACTGAGTTGGTATTCCAAAATGCTTCAAACAATTTAGCTTCGTGGGAGGCAACGTTACGAGTGTTTCGACATTTGAGCTACTAGTGGTTCACCAATTCATCATCCGAGAAGATTGTGGGTTCAATCGGATTGATGTTCACATTCATTGGAGTTGATTTCATGGTTTGCTTGGCGGATGTAGGAGATTCGGATAAAGTTGTCGATATACATCTCCTTTGTCGGTTTAGGAACGACGTCAGAAGGAACTTCGAGTGTATCCTTTGATCATCTCGTCCATTTTCCTTGAAGATCATCTTTCATGAGATTACGGACATACTCCTTTCAACTTACATCTTGTCGTTCTCATCATGAAGATACCGAATCGATCGGTGAGAAATTCATCTTCTTGTAGCACGTCTTTCTTCTCGACCGCTTGATGCCTTTAACGATTCGTGTCTTAGCTTGAGAAATCCAAGAGGCGGTTGGCTTCTTCAACGATCCGGATGTGGATCTTGTTGTTCTTTTTATAGTGGTGGTGAGGGTGAGAAGATGAGTCGATGAAAATGAGATGTGAGGAGATTCGGGGTCCTTAGGAGGTTCAGACGTTTCTCCTTAGACCGTGCGGACCTGTCAAGAAAAACTTTTCATAATCAACATCTTCATCATTTCGAATTACCTTCTTCATCGCCTTTATCTTTCTCGACTTCTCGATCTGGTTCCTCAATGTCAAACTTAATAGACTCCTCCTGTTGCTTTTGTTGTTGCTCAAGAGTGGTGGCACCAGGTTCCTTATCGGGTTGATTAACCGCATCGGGATCCGGTGTAGGTTGAACTTCACCACTTGACCCTCGGGGCCACCCATTTGATCTTTGGCAAATTCCTTCGCAACATGTTGAGTCTAACAAATTTGAACTTCCTCCCAATCGGTTTCCAGTGGCTCTTCTTACGAGCTTTCCTCTTCATAAGGCACAAGTACTAGAGTCTTCCCTTTTCCTTGGATAGTGGTGGACCGGGAGGTTTTGCTCTTGAAGGAGGTGCTTGGTTGCTGATTCGAGTAGAAGACCTCTTCGTCCGATTGTGTATCTTCAGAGTTTTCGTCCACTAGCTCTCTTTGTGGTTTAGACTTTGGAATGGGAATAGGAACAACTTCCTTAGAGGGAACAATCCTTTTACTTGGAGGATTCCTCTTGGGGTACTTCCTCTGACTTTCAGTGCTTGCAGCACTTCCCGCACTGCCTCTTCTGGTTCTCCGTGTAGGTGTTCTAGAAGACTTCTCATCGAGATGACCAACTTTGCCTACTTTAACTGCTTCGAGATACCTTTTGTATGTGTAGAGCTTTTTGAATTTCGTCGACGAAGGTGATCGTGTAACACAAGACTGCTTCTTTGTTGTCGATTCCTTGACTCATTGTTAGAATAGGCTCATACAACATGTCGTGATTTTGGGGTCATTGAGCCTCTTGGGAATATCGAGATGAAGCCCAGTGCTCTCGGATCAACAGTTTAGTGTATCCGACATAGGAATTTTTGAGCCAAGCTTTTGAGAAATGACATCATGTCATCCCATATCGAGCTTCCAGTTCGATGTGCTTCATGTTGATTAATGACCAAAGATTTGCGGTTCCATGAGCTTGGGATGCTCATAGCCACTATCACGACCGAGAGCGATTTGGTGATGATGATGTAGAGTTCTCCACGGTTGAGGAATGTTCTTGAGCTCCACATGAGAATGCTTAGAGATAGTTCCTCAAGCTTCATCATAGCCAATATCAATCAAGAATTGCAAAACTGTCTCTTCAAGAAAGTGTGATGAGTGTCTAAATACTCATCATTTTTATCTTGTTAGAATGCCAAAACATCCGAAAACACTCGAAATGCTTCAAAATGATAAAAATATCACAAAAGCAGTGTTTTATATGTTTTAAATGCAAAACATCAAAATCGGTGAAAACGATCAAGTTTGCATAATTGGCGCTTTAGTCCCCAAGTTACAAAAGTTGTCAAAATTAGTCCTGTAATTCAAAACTTGTAAATATCATTTTAGGTCCTTGAGATTCAAAGTTGTCAAAATAAACCCTTTAAAGTTTAAAAATCACAAATTGACAACTTTGGTCCTCAACTTTGCAAAAGTGTCAAAATTAGTCCCTAAGGTTTTAAAAAATAAGAAAATAATCAAAATAAACATTATACTATTAATAAATGGCAATATTGGTCCTTATGATAAACTTTTGAAAATTACAAGTTTAACCTTCAAGTTTCGAAAATTACATAATAGGTCCTTAAGGTTTAAAAAATGGAAAATAATCATCCTTGGTCCTTGTACTAACCATATTTGGCGAGCTTAGTCCTTATTACAACTTTGGAAATGTTGCTAGTTCAGTCCCTGAACTTTGTTGGAATTACATTATTGGTCCTTGTATTTACTAGCTAAACCAAAATGGACCTAACTTGTATTATTAACCAAATCCAATCCAATCCAATCCTTAACCCAGCTGTGGCCCAATCCATTACCCAATCCCAACTATCCTTTTAATAATAAACCCCGGTCAAAAAGTCAAACACGCGCCAAATACCACCATCCCTGTTCATCTCCTTCACCCCCACCTGAAATCCAAAACCAGACATGGTTTTCCACTTTCCACCTCACCACTACCCTTACCCACTCTTCCCCAGCTGTCTTTACACCTCTATAACCATCCAAGACCCATTAATGCAAATAACCTGCTCGTTTAAATTTGGCGCCAAAATCAACACTTGGCAATTTTGATGATTTGGACTAAACCAATGGTCAAGATGTGGTGGGATTAGCTCAGAGATGTCGACAGAGTTAAATATGCTCAATAAATTCAAGCTTGGTGCAGAAGAAGAGGGCAAGTAGTGTAATTTTAATTTTTATAATGTCGTTTTAATAAATTTAAGTTTTCTAGTGTTTAATTAAGCTTAAAAGTACTCTTTTATGTAATTTCAGTAATTTATGAACCTTTGTCAGTGTTTAATTTCAAGTTTGAATATCATTTTCAGTTTTATGCCTATTTTCTTGCCTAAATTCTCAAATCACTCAATTGTTGTTATTAATGGTAGTTATTGCTTCTTAAAGCTTATATAAGCTCTTGAAAAAGCTTAGGAGTTGTTAGAAACATTTAAAATTCAGTTTAGTTTCAAAACAGAAAAATTCTCAAAAATACAAATAAATTAGTTATAAAATTAAAAACTATGGAAAATGGTGCAAGAGGTTGAAGCAGTGCTGATTTTGGATTTATTTTGGGTATAGAGCTTTGTGGAAAGCCATAGGGCCTCAGTTCTCAGTTTAGAGTATAAAAGCAAATTGTAAGTAATTTTCTTAAAATTTGCATAATATAGTTAAAATGCTTAAAACCTGTTAATTTTGGCCTAATACTATTTAAATATTGATAGTATAAAGTTCTTAATCATTTGCATGTTCTCAATTAATAGAATACTTTGAAAAACTTCAAAACTGCCTCTTAAAGGAGTGTTTGGATAAGCTTGTTTAACTGTGTTCAAGAGTGTTTGTGTATTTGCTTTTACTTGTTTCAAGACTCATTAGTACCTAATAACTCACCTCAGCATTGAAAGTCAGTCCTTGTGAATCAAAAAGTCAACATAGCTTCTAATCTACATGAGCAGTTCACTGTTGAGGTTTTAAATAGCTAAACTCACCATAGTAGCTTAAAACTTAGTACCATAGCTTAATTTAATCTTTTCCTAGCTTATTATAACTTAGTCAGTCCTTAAAATCATACCAAAGTTCATGAAGGTCAAACTTGCATTTTGTTCAAAAAGTCAAAACTGTGCCCTATGCACAGTTTTGATACCATTTTCACAAGCTTGTACAAAGCTTATCAGTTGGTCTTAGCTTATGTTACTTAGTTTTTCAGGAAGCCAACCAAGCCATCTTGATGACCCAAGTTTCATTTTTTCATTTATAGCTTATTAGGCAGGGCTGCACTAGGCTTTTTGTTTGTTCCATTTTTTACTCAGTACACTGAGTTACACTCAGTGGCTTTTTCCAATTTTTCAAAAGCTCATCAAAAGTTATCTAGTAAACCAAACCATGAGTACTTTAGCTTTTTGCATAGCTTATCTGGTCATCTAGTTAACCCAGGTTTTTATTTCCATTTTCTAGCTTATATAAGTGCTTATAATTAGCTTAAAAGGTGCCTAGTATATTACAGTGTCCTGTGCAAACTCAGTTAAGTAGTGCTTATTTGAAGCTTGTTTAATGCTTATTTTTAATTAAATTATGCTTTTTCAGTTTCAATTTAGCTTTTTACAAATCATTTTGCTTATTCTCAAATTTCATTTGCTTATTTTGTAGCTTATTAAGCCATTTGGCTCAATCTTTTTGCTTATTCAGTCTAATAGCTTAACTGTGATAAAAACATAAGCTTATTTTCAGCTTATTGTTAGTTTTTAGAAAAAGTTTCAGTTATATAAATTGCTTATTACATCGTATTCAATAAGTTTGTAAAATAAATTTTCAAAAATAAAATGTTAAGCAAAAAGGTGGGGAGGCAGGCTCGAACCTGAGACCTCCCCCCTTTTAGGAGAGTGTTAGCATTGTACCTGTATGCCATAAGCGCCCTTGGGTCTTTCTTGTCAAACCTTGCAACATTTAATATATAAGGGGACTTGGGCAGTTTTGCTTATAAGCCATTATTGGCTTATTTCGTGCTTATTTTCAAAAACAACACCTAGCTTTCTTATTTTTCCTAGGACCAGTGATAATCAAAGTATTTTCTATAAAAGTTTCAGATTTTTCCAATAAGTTTTAGTATTTTTAAACAATTAATTAGTGTTTTATAGTATTTAAATCATAATAAAAAATATAAAAGTCAAAAAAATATAAATCTTTTTCCTAAAATTTTCTTTTATCAAATAGTACGTAAGAAAATTAGTTTTATACTCGTAGGCCTTTTATTTCATAAATTTTACGTTTTGCTTGCCCAAATACCATTTTCGTAAATAACGCTGTTTCCATTTTAAACAACGTTTTTAAGTAATTTGAGTTTACATTTTAGTTAATATAGTTTATTTAAGTTATTTTATTTTATAAATTCACATAAACGTTCATCGATCTGTAAAAATAGTGATAGCGTTTATTTAATAGATTTTAATTTTTTAATCTTTTTAATTTGCATTTAAGTCGCTTTAATTTGTAAATCTTTTCTTTAGGTAATTATCCATCGAAAACCTTACTGATCACTATCCTTAGTGATCATTCTATCATCTGAAGTTGTTTTAAACACCAATTCATCCTCCGTGGGACTTAACGACCGTGAATCCACTATATTCCTCCGATCTTAATTGCATTTGTGTTTGAGCGGTTTTAGTCTGTTAGACTTGACCGTTTGGACCTGTCGATGTGGCATAGAAGTCGTTTGGCTCGATGTCGGGATGAGAAGAACGACCCGTAAGTGCGCATGTGATGGTGACTGTTTGTGATTGAGCGTCATCACACCGCACTTTGACCTTTGATCCTTTGCATTGAATTCCAAAGCGGTGAATGTAGATCTCCGGTATTGTAGCGAATGTGAGAGCATGTTCGATAAGGATGATTCTTTAGAATATCCACAAGAATCAAACAGGAAGATTACGAGCAATGAGGGTTTCAAAGTCAACCCGGGTTGTTCTTTCCAATCTTCCTCGGATAGCCGTTTGGGAAGATATCGGCAATAGTGAGAACATCTGGTGCATCCACATTCATTTGAGCAGCCATGTCTTGATCTGAAATAACATTAGCCAAAAGAACCAACATATCGAAAGACATAATGTTAGTCAACAGAAGGTTTTATTGTCTAATTATTGAATGTGCAATGTCAATGATAGTTACGAGTCCAAAGTCACTTGTTTGTTCAATAGTCCAATGACGTCGTGATAAGTTTCGTGAGTTAGTTAACTTTAAGTTTTAAAGTTTATGTTATCACTTATTTAACACAACATATTAAACGTTTAAGCTTATTAGTGACATTTTGGTTTCGTGACGTTATGATTTATTTATTTACAAGTTTGCAGCGTAACAATTCATAATGAAGGTTTGATCAAAGCTTATGCGTAGAAATGGTAGCTTATGCGTAAGCAGGAGAAGTATACGCTAGGCGCAAGCTTATCGTGGGATCCTTACTTACGCGTAATAAATGTTACGCGTGGGAAAAGGGAACCTTATGCGTAAAGCTTACGGCGTGGCGTATATAAAACCTTACGCGTAAGGCTTACTCGTAAGAGTAGACCTTATGCGTGAGGTCATCGCTTAAGCATATCCTTCACAGATACGCGTAGTCCTTTTGTAGAACCTTATGCGTAGCGATTCTGCGTAAGATTTCTCTTCGCATAACTTTCTACGCGTAAGGTGATCCTTATCGTAGATTTTCAATAACCTTGATTCTCGAGTTTTACGAGTAGCAAGCCCGAAATAACATCATCATAACATCAATATTAACATTAACATTCATTATAAAATGTATCATGGCATGAAACTCATTAAACAGTTTACGCGTAAAAATCTTCGCGTGAGACCAAAACCCTAATAGTTCATATATTACGCTTAAGAATTTTAGCCATAGGAATTACACCAAAGTGTTTCTGGTAAGTCTTAGAGGCATAGTGAGTTGCTCTATCCAAGTTTTAACATCAAATTCAAGGCCAATCAGGAACACCCAATTCGTATGAACTAGAACCCTAATTTTCAATTTATGAATCATTAGTGTTTCTGGGTAGTTTCTGGGCTTAGATATGATTAATTCAACTTGAAAACAACATTGTACAACAATCTTTAACACCAAAAACATTCTCATTTGAAAACACCCAAAACGACTCATGAACCCTAATTTAGAAAAACAATCAATTCGTGTTTCTGGGTGGATTTTGAGGATAAACATAGTATCATTGATGTTATTGAAACGTTTTGACACACTTATTTTAACCACAAACACACCAATGATTGTGTGTTCATACGCTATCGTAGAACACATAATCACTCATATCTCACGTTTTAGCCGTTTGATTTGCATAAAAATCAAAACCCTTGCTTGTAATTACGTTTAGTTTACGAAAACACTTACAATTTTATGATCAAAAACATGGAATTGAAGCTTGAATATTAGGCGTAGGATGAGTTTGGTATGAGTAATAAATGTGAAGTGAAAGTTAGGTGGAGGTGTTTTTATTAAAATAACTTTAAGCTTTTGGCAGCTTTAGTCCCTCCAGCTTTTCCATTTTCATCCAAAGCCTTTAAACTTCCATTTTGGTTACCAAACGAAGAATTCTTGGAAATAACTTTGACGACACTCCCCCTCAACTTAAGAAATAATGAAAGGTTATAAATTTTAGTCCGAGGAGTGTCAGTAAACCAGAAATGTGACCACCATTATTAAAGAAACAACCGGGATAGGGTAACATGCAAGTACACGGTTATTTTGAAACGCTTAAAATTTATTTTCTCCCCTCAACACTTGATCGAAAAATACTGAATTTTGAAAGATTTGAGTGTTGACGAAGAAATGTACTTGCCATGTTTGAAGAAATGATAACGCCACTGCAGCGTCGTTCGGGGTCAAGGAAACTTCCTTTTCTTGAGCAAGTTTTATAACACCCTAGGCGATGAACCTAATCGTTGTAGTGTAGTAATTAGGGTAAGCCACGGGTATTGATATCGTTCTCTGGGAATAGGAATGCTAGTAGGGTTACTACGCTAAGGTTAAGGTTGAGGAAGATTATTTTTATCTTTTATATTTTATGAAAATGGAAAGGTACGAATCTCGGTATTGGATTTGGGGGTTGGTATTTCTACCGATTACTTCTACTATTATCTAATTATCTAAACTAAGGTTGTGGGAGTCTATGTCTAATTAATGTGTGCTCGTATGATAGTTTAAAGATGTGTTTACTTAGTTTGTATTACTCCTTAATTATCTCCTATTGATGGTTGAGTGTCACGCCTTATTCCTAGTTGCGTTGTGTTTCTAAAGTTGTAGGTATGCGTTTCTCCCTAACTCTTTGAAATTACCAAAGGGTCTTGTCTACAAATCCACTTAGAGATTATAGACTCCTACTCTAAGGCACTCTTGGATGTTTTAGCCTACAATCACTCGGTAATCATACTCTAAGGTTCACAAAGATGAATCAAGCATTAAGTACACAACGAATGACCTATCGCATTACTAGATCATTAGTCAACTAAGATAAGAAACAACCAATCAATATTCAATAATTAAGTTTCATACTTCCTATGCAAACACACAAATAAATTAGCCGGACATGGAGAACATGCAAGCATACACACAAATAATCAAAGACATAATTGAATTAATGAAGCAAAGACTTATCTTGGTGTAAGATAGGGTTAAAACCCTAAAATACTTGTACAAGACACCTTAGGTTCGGTTTTAGGTTTTACTCCAAAGACTCTCCCACATAAAGACGAAAAATTCGGATTCTATATATAAGATTACAATTGCGACGGCGTCACCTTATGTTTAGTGGCGTGATCGTGTCACCGCCATTAGGGTTTCGTCTTGGCGCGTTAACTTTGCGGCGGCGTCACCTTATGTCCGTGGCGCCGTCCTCTTCGACTTCGGCGTCGTGCGGATCGCATCTAGGCCGTCCGAGTAGCGACGGCCTACTCTTTCACAACTAGACGCCGTCTCTTGAAAACACGAGTTTTATGCGTTACGACCGTCACATAATTCTCCGACGGCGTCACAAATAGAACGGCGACGCCGCGCTTCTACATTCGGCGATTGTGAGTGTCGATTTCGACTTTGGCCATTTTCTTCATATATTCGCGCCTTTTCGTCCAAATAAGTGCCATTCCAGATTTTGCCTTCACGAGACCTAAAAGTGAAAAGGAACGATATTAAGCAATAACGGATACAAAAGTGATCAAATAAGGACTTAAACGACCCTCAAAATGGTACCTTTTAAAACCTTATCAAATATCCCTACACTTGTTATTTGCTTGTCCTCAAGCAAATGTGCTTTTAGCCAATTAATTTATAAGTTAGGGTCATTCAACATTAATTCAAAGCGGTCCACAACACATATAAGCCCATAAAAGTCATAAAAGCACGGAATTACATACTAGCACCTCACATGGGGTGTTTGGATACTCACATCTCTCGGTGTATAAATGAAATATAACAATATAGGAAATGGAAGATAAACACTCATTAACGGTCCTAGTACATAGATTACCATAGGCTTGAGAATAGATCAAACCTCCATCGCTTTGGCGTAGCACCTAGGAAAGACTATCAAAGAGGTCTTTTAAAGGGTTGTAATGTTAGGCTTACGGTAGGGAAATAAGGGTTTGGTGGGATAGGCTATATAGTGGTGGTAAGTCAAAATCTTTATGTTAATCGCATATGAAGAATGGCGTTGCTAAGCCAAGACTCGACACTCTAAACTCTAGATAACCCAAATAAACAAACATAAATTAAAAGATAGATGTAGGATGGTAGCAGTTTGTTTTTTTTTTTTTTTTTTTTTTTTTTTTCACTCTATTTTTTTTTTTTTCTTCTTTTTTCTATTTTTTTTCGTTTTTTTTTTTTTTTTTTTTCACACTTTACTCTACCATCCTCTACGATAACATCAAAATACTAGGGATTTACAGGGACATCCCTACACTTGAGTTTTATTATTCTAACACTAATTTGACCCGATTTGAAAAGATCAAAACACTTGGGGTACATTATTACGTAAACAAAGGGAATTTGAATTTAACGTTCCCTTCCCGTCATTTCATAAACTTTAACTTTTCCCATGAATCCCAATCATCCCAAAACTGTATACAAAAGATATGACTCGACTTAGCAACTTATGCAAACAACTAGATAATTGAACTAAGGGTTTAGGGTGATAACAAATATTTGCACTAAAAGTGAGTGCATAAGGGGTAGGCTAAGGCGATTTGGGTGTATATTTGGGGTGGGGTGTAAACAATGCTCTTCATTGATATTCGGAAAACCGAAATATCACGAGAACCGCGAAAAGGATAGGCTCGAGGGGTTAACTAGGGGTATCGTGTACTAAAGATGAGTACAACATAAAGGGTATGGGGAATTACTCAACCGATATGGAAGAAGTAATTATATTACGGTATCAAACAAGGGTTATCCTAATGCCTCTTATCATTTAGTTATTCCTAACTACACAAGTGTAGCCTCACTTGCGATCTCGGAATGCATCACAAAACAAGTTCTAGAATCTAATATACTATCGGTTCACACTCTAAGCATTAAAATGAATGCTTTAATTCCTACTAATCTAAGGCGATCCTCACATTTTGGGTGGAATTTGGGTGGTAAAGGGTTTTGTGCTAATCATGCAACTTCCTATCCGTGAGACGCTTTTGTTAAAACTAATGGCCCACTCCTATATGTCATAAAAATTTTAAATTTGGTGCCAAAATTACCTAACCGACATTTTCTCATGGTTTATTACACAATCACAATTGGACAAAGCAAATAGTCAAGGATAAGCATAGTTTCAAAGTTCCGTTTTATTTTCCCTCCCTACACTTAAACCGAACATTGTCCCCAATGTTCCCGAAAGTATCAAAGTTATGATAAAAGAAGGTAATTAAAAGCGAAAGAAACTAATACTCCCCGATTAGCTCGGTAGGATCCGTGTGTGAAGTAGTGGTTAAATTCTTTTCAAGAAGAATTATTGCGTGAAAAGCTCCTTCCAATCTTATGTAACTTCTTCTTGACAAACTAAACTTGCACACTTGAAGAAAACAAACGAAACCTTTGCGTAAAATCGGCGGTAATAATATATATAAGACTCGATTTAAACTAGGATATAATGCTTGTGGAATGAATGTTTACGAATTTCTAAGAAAATTAAGACACAGAAAATTCCAAAATTTATAAGTAGCTCGAAAACGAGAAAAAGTAATCGATGTTTTACTCCTTCTGGCCTGTCGGTTGCAATCTGACGCCATCGGTTATCCCGACAAAACCGGTGCGATTTTACGGAAAATTTTGGGAAAATTTACATCTTTAGAATCTGGAAAAATTTACGCAAAACATTCATTATGACTCGATACAAGCATTTGACTCGAACAAACAAACATATATATCTTTTAATTAATTGTTATTCTCATGTTTACGTTTCTTTTGAAAACGTGTGTAATCCTCCCTACACTTATCCCTTATGTAAAATACCTTTATATGTAATTAAGGCGGTTAAAAACAAAATAAAGCATTTTACAAATTTAAACATGAGGATAAACAATTAATAAAAGATATATGACACTAACAAGCAAACAATTAAGCATGGGTTGCCTCCCACGAAGCGCTTTTCTTTATTTATGAGTCTTGTAGCTAGACTCGTAGTCGTGTTCTCGTTCCCTCACGCATCCTCAATGAGAATTCTATCATGTTGACAAAATCTTCATCGAGTCTATACCTAGGCCCTAAAGTCAAGCAATCCTTATAATAATGCCTCCTTCTTTCCCACATGAATTTATAACCTTTTCAACATCTTCCTTGCTTTTGTCCTCAAAAGCTTTGATGTTGTCTCGATCATAAATGGACAAGTGGCCATACTCGGTTGTTTTCAAGGCATCCTATAGGTGATCTCATCGGTTCCTTCCTTGAACCCAACCGTTCCTCATGCTTGTTATGGCTCATTCTAGATGTTTCAACAAACGGTTTCCTAGCACTACTTGGGATAAACTATAGTCAATAGCGCATCCTACATCTTCTAGAACCATAAAATCAACTAGGTAGGTGAAATTTCCTATAAAGACATGCACGTCCTTGACTCTTCCCACAAAGTTGCAAACTCCTCCCTGATACTTAGGGTCTCTCCTAATATTGAGTCGCTCATTCATAATGTCATTGTAGACAGGATGACATTACGTTAATGGGGATTCAGTATCTATGTAAGCGTGGTCGACACTCCTATATCCGATCATACAAGGGATTTTTAGGTTCCGAGGATTTCTCTCTAATCTTTGGGCATATCCTAATGATGGGTGATCGTGGATTATTGATTATGTATTGATGGTACGCAACTTCTTCCTTAGTGGGGTAAAGATTGAAGTAAGCACTATTTTCCACATCCACGTTGTTGTTTATCATGCCATTTTCCAAATTATCGCTAATCATTGAGCCAACTAAAGCGTGACGACTACTTTCTCAACACTTTCCCTAATTGTACTATCAAATATTTTACGCAAATCCACGAAGGTCGGTGTTTCTACTCACGTGTCGGCCCGGCGGTTGTGTTGGTTATTGGGTTGGGTTTTGGTGACATTGAAATTTTTGTGTTGGGTTATTAAGTGGTGGTTGGTTATCATTCTCCATGATGAAGAGTGATGGGGTTCTGAACAAAGGTTACGAAGAAGGGGATAGACTAAGAGAAATCTAAAATGAGAAAAAGTTTACTTGATAGGAATCAAGCAAAGAAACCTAAGCGAGGTGGACTACTAACTAGCTATTCTATTCCCGACAGCGCGCCAAAAACTTGATAACGCTACACGCGTCGTTCGGGGTCAAGGAAACTTCCTTTTCTTGAGCAAGTTTTATAACACCCAAGGCGGTGAACCTAATCGTTGTAGTGTAGTAATTAGGGTAAGCCACGGGTATTGATATCGTTCTCTAGGGAATAGGAATGCTAGTAGGGAGTTACTACGCTAAGGTTAAGGTTGAGGAAGATTATTTTTATCTTTTATATTTTATGAAAATGGAAAGGTACGAATCTCGGGTATTGGATTTGGGGGTTGGTATTTCTACCGATTACTTCTACTATTATCTAATTATCTAAACTAAGGTTGTGGGAGTCTATGTCTAATTAATGTGTGCTCGTATGATAGTTTAAAGATGTGTTTACTTAGTTTGTATTACTCCTTAATTATCTCCTATTGATGGTTGAGTGTCACGTCCTTATTCCTAGTTGCGTTGTGTTTCTAAAGTTGTAGGGTATCGTTTCTCCCTAACTCTTTGAAATTACCAAAGGGTCTTGTCTACAAATCCACTTAGAGATTATAGACTCCTACTCTAAGGCACTCTTCGGATGTTTTAGCCTACAATCACTCGGTAATCATACTCTAAGGTTCACAAAGATGAATCAAGCATTAAGTACACAACGAATGACCTATCGCATTACTAGATCATTAGTCAACTAAGATAAGAAACAACCAATCAATATTCAATAATTAAGTTTCATACTTCCTAAGCAAACACACAAATAAATTAGCGGACATGGAGAACATGCAAGCATACACACAAATAATCAAAGACATAATTGAATTAATGAAGCAAAGACTTATCTTGGTGTAAGATAGGGTTAAAAACCTAAAATACTTGTACAAGACACCTTAGGTTCGGTTTTAGGTTTTACTCCAAAGACTCTCCCACATAAAGACCGAAAAATTCGGATTCTATATATAAGATTACAATTGCGACGGCGTCACCTTATGTTTAGTGGCGCCGTCGTGTCGCCGCCATTAGGGTTTCGTCTTGGCCACGTTAACTGCGGCGGCGTCACCTTATGTCCGTGGCGCCCGTCCTCTTGACTTCGGCGTCGTGCAGATCGCATCTAGGCCGTGCGAGTAGCGACGGCCTACTCTTTCACAACTAGACGCCGTCTCTTGAAAACACGAGTTTTGCGTTCGACCGTCACAATAATTCTCCGACGGCGTCACAAATAGAACTGACGCGTCGCCTTCTACATTCGGCGATTGTGAGTGTCGATTTCGACTTTGGCCATTTTCTTCATATATTCGCGCCTTTTCGTCCAAATAAGTGCCATTCCAACATTTTGCCTTCACGAGACCTAAAAGTGAAAAGGAACGATATTAAGCAATAACGGATACAAAGTGATCAAATAAGGACTTAAACGACCCCTCAAAATGGTACCTTTTAAAACCTTATCAAGAAATATAGATAGAAGAATATTTTGTTGTTTTATCGATTTTCTATTTTTGTATTTTGTTTTTGAAAAGTTATTTACAAAGAGATTTTGGTGTTTGATCGTTTTAAAGACTTGTTTTAATAGTTCATCCAGTTCTCTTGAGTCAAACACCGCATACCAATCCGGTGGACCAACTCATTAAACCTAGCGGGAGGCAAGGCTTTGGTGAGTAGATCCGCCAATTGGTATTATGTACCAATGTATAATTAAACGTACCACTTCTACATGGTCCTTGATGAAATGATAGCGAAGATCGATGTGCTTTGATTTGAATCTTGGAATCGAGTTGCACGAGATCGCAATGGCACTCCGATTGTCGCATACATCGGGATTCATCAAATACGTAACCATAGTCTTTGAGTTGTGTTCTCATCCGATGACTTGAGCACAACAACCGACATGGCTACATATTACGCTTCGGTTGATGACGATGTACAATCCTCGCTTCGATTGCCGGACACCAGTTTATCACCAAGAAATTGTAGTGCTCTGAAGTACTTTTCGTGAATCTAAACATCCCGCGTGATCGAGATCTCAAAAGCGATTATCAAAACGAATCCTTCCGGATACGGATCCCAGTTAATGGTTCCTTGATGTATCGGAGGATTCTTTTAGCCTCGAGAGGTGGGTTTCGATTGGTCGCGACGATAGCGGAGCATAGATAAGCGGCAAAGACAATATCCGATTCGCTAGTTGTTAGATACATGAGAGACCCAATAATACCGGTATTTGGTAGGGTCTACTATTTTCCCATGTAAATCGACATTTAGCTTCTTGGTATGAGTCATTGGTGTGGCATAAGTGTCACATGTTTTCATTCCAAATTTGTTTAACAATTCAAGGGCATATTTGGTGACTCAAGAAAATACCACGGGGTGATTGATGAACTTGCGGTCCTAGAAAGAACGTAAGTTCACCCATCATGGACATTTCAAAAATTTTCTTCATTAGTTTTGCAAAAGCGATTGAGTACTTTTTATGTAGACCCAAAATGATGTCATCCACATAAATTTGAACAATTAAGATATGTGCCCGTGATATTGTATAAAAAGAGTAGGTCGACCGAACCTTTGGTGAAATTATTAGCGATGAGGAAAGATGATAACTTATTGTACCATGCTCGAGGAGCTTGTTTGAGACCATAAAGAGCTTTGTTCGGTTTGTAGACATGGTTCGGGAACTCGGGATCAACGAATCCTTCCGGTTGGTGACATAAACCGTTTCTTCGGTTGTCCGTTGAGAAACGCAGCTTTGACATCCATCGAAAGACCGTCATATTCATATGAGCCGCGAACGAGAAATATCCGAGCGACCTCAAGGCGAACAACCGAGCAAAAGATTCTTCAAAGTCTATTCCTCTTCACGACGATAACCCTTAGCAACTAGGCGTGACTTGTTTGGGATTATGTTCCCTTGACATCCAATTTGTTTTCCAAATCCATTTGAGACCAATGGCGTAGACCCTGTTGGTCTTTCAACCGCTTCCATACTTCAAGACGTTTGAATTTGTTGAGTTCTTCTTGCATGGATTCAATCCAGTTGTCTTTTGTCATTGCGTCTTTAATGTTTTTAGGCTCAGTTGGCGGACGGTGAGTGCATAAATGCAATGTTCACCATCTGTGTGAAGACGTTGTCTCGTAACGATTGGTTGATTCGGGTTGCCAATAATATTTTCCGAGGATGGTCTTTTGTCCATCGATGTGTAGAGGTTTGATGTTGGTATACATTGTGCGATTCGAGGATTCAAATGGTTTGTTGATGATTCGCGACATCAGTGCGGCGATGTCATTAGCAAACGGGTTAAAGCACGCATTTGGATCAAAATCGCGGTGGGGTACTTCATTAAGAACATCATCACCGGGTTCATCATTGTTGGAAGCGGTTTGTTCAAGCTGTTGTGGTGGAGTCAATGGTGGTGCTTCATCAACGATGGTTGTTGTATCGGTGTATTAGGTATAAGAGTAGTATCAAGTTGAGCAATGGAAACAACGGATACACACGAGCACGTTCATCAATATAAATCAGCGAGCAGTAGACAAATAACCTTTCCATTTGTTGACGAGTGGTAGGGGCTTTGTGCGGTGATGATGGGGTTTGAGGGAAGTTTAGCGGTTGTGACCGGGTTCCAAGTCATTATACTCGAAGCCATTTCCGTAAGTTCATCAAAATGAGCATGAATCATTTCCATAACTTTGTTTTGTATGACGATTCGGATCCAATAACCTTTAGAGTTCTCACAATATCCAATGAAGACTCAATGTCGCTTTGACTTTGAGCTTTCCAAAATCATCACGATCATTATTCGGATAGCAAAGGGAGCCAAATACATGAAAGTGTTTGAGATTCGGTTTATGGTTGTGGAGAAGCTCAAACGGTGTTTTGTTGTGGCGTTTAGTAATCATAGAACGGTTTTGAGTATAGCATGTAGTAGATACGACACGCCCATAAGTAACTGGAAGTTTAGCATTGATTAACATTGTTCTTGCAGCTTCCACTAACGTTCGGTTTCGTCTTTCAACAACACCGTTTTGTTACGGTGTGCGTGCAATAGATGTCGATCTTTGAATTCCCACTTTCTCATAAAATTCACGAAGGGTTTGGTTAACAAATTCGGTTCCTTTATGCATTCGATTTTTCCGACTTGTTTGAAGTGAACACGTATTTTTGTGAGAAGGTAATGATCATCTTTGAGCTTGGTCTTTGCTTGAAGAAAGTAGACCCAAGTCCATCGTGAATAGTCATCAACAATTACTAAGATATAGCGTTTGCCATTGATCGTTTGCACGCGCATCGGGCCACACAAATCCATGTGAAGAAGATGAAGCACATCTTTGAGGCAGTGTTCCACCTTTGAAGGAAAATGAGCACGAGTGCTTTTCCCTTGTTCACGGTGAGCAAAGGTGATCTTTAGAATACCGAAACCGTGGGAGACCTTCAACTAGTTTGTGTCGAGCAAGATTGGTTATAGTTTGAAAGTTTAAGTGTGAGAGCGACGATTGCCATAGCTGAGATTTTGTTGATGTTGCCTTTGAAAGTAGCGGATGGGAGATGAAGCGACCATGTCTTGCATAGAGATAGTGTAAAGACTTGAGTTACGCGAGCGGACATAAGGTCGTTTCCTTGTAGATCACGAATGAAATAAGATTTCTCCACAAAGCAACCTCCAAATCTCCATCAGGAATCCGACCCATCAAAATGGTTGTGACCGAGGCCTTCTACATAATAAACCACCGCTAATTTCGATGCTCCCATTGATATAGTCTCCGTAGCCCATGATAGTTGCAGTGATCATTCCCAATCGGCAAAGGCCAATGAACTTTGCAATAAAATTTGATAACGGTTTAAGGTTGCACGTCATGTGTCGGGAACATTCGCTATCAACAATTCAGAGAATGATCAGATCACTGCATTACACACGCATTTACACGGATGGAATAAAGTAGATGTGGAACCCGAAATGTTAGAGGTTCTGAGCGATTATAGTAGACATACACACATCAATAACTTTAGGCATCCATTTAAATCCTAGTGTGTTATATATCCATTTCGCCATCTCCAACTAGTATTTGCCTTAGTCTTAGTGAATGCACTGGGTGGTACGACATTCTTAGGAGGTGGCTGGAGCTACGAGGGACAAAGAATGCGTTTCCTAGAATCTAAAGAGGGTGGTTTACCAAGAACAGACTTAGAAAGATTAGTGGGCCTTGAGGTATTCCTATTCTTAGGATTCCGTAAGCGAGATAATAGCTTTAGCAACACATTTGTCATGACAATCGAATTCATACTTTTATGACAAATAACACAAGGTGAATCGATCGAATATCAAAAGTACTTAAAGGTTTAGCATTCGTTACATCACTATTTCTATTACATTTTCCAGACGTAATATCTATAGTGGAAGCAACGTGAGTCTTATTCATTGTCCTAGGGTGTTCTTCTACTTTAGCATTCCTTATTGATCTTTTCTTAGGTCGCAACTTCCTATTCTTCGATGTAGTGCTCTGAGGTTTGTGAAGTGCGGAAGTTTGGAAAAGAGGCAACTATTCTGTTTCGAGTAGAAGGAAGCACGTTAGCAACTTGTGTTTTGGCGGAAGGTATTCTAGGTTCACGATTACTAAGTGTTCTTGGTGCCATTCTCTTAATCACGAGGCGGAAGTTGTTCATACTTTCCTAACATTTCTCTTAACTTAAAGATATTGTGAATCAAATCTTGATTTTCGAGCAGAATGTTACCAAAGAAATGCATTACTTCTCTAGTGTGTGCAAGATAGTGATCAAGTTCGTTTGATGCTTCATGACGAGTCTTATTGAGTAAATCAAATATGACACCATATTCTGTTTAACTTTTACATGTTCTTGTTCATATTTTGAGATTTGACTTTTCAAAGACACGTTTTGATCATCCAGGTTGCTCGATTTTGGATTAAAATTGTTTGATGGCAACTGGTGGATTTTGTTTTGCAAAGCAAGTTCACGATTTTGACAATCTTTTGACACCATTGAAGACGACGTTTTGCATTTGAAAGCTCGTGTAAGAGACGTTCGTTTTCAACTTTTAAAGACTCGATCGAAGCACATTATCGATATTCTCAGCATGATTACAACATTATTAATGATGTCGGCAGAGATATAATCGGATGCATATGACAAAATTCAATAACACGTAATTATGGACATCGGCGGAT
This sequence comes from Chrysanthemum lavandulifolium, assembly GCA_022545495.1. NCBI lineage: Eukaryota > Viridiplantae > Streptophyta > Magnoliopsida > Asterales > Asteraceae > Chrysanthemum > Chrysanthemum lavandulifolium. Next base: position 73,944,460 of record CM040243.1, read on the forward strand.
GACATCTTCAAGAGTCGATCAACATCTTTTCTCAACATTTTTTTTACGTTTAGTATTAGAAATAGATGTTTACATTTTCTCGAAAACGACCTTCATCAATCAAGTTCCTTATGAAAGTCCTGTTCCCAGACAATGCACAATTTTTCAAATTTTTAACATTTGGTAAAGATTTTTACGAAAAATGTCTCTTTGTTCTCGCGCCGAGGCGATTGAAAATGTTGAACTTTGATTTCGAATGATATTCTAACTCATGTTGTAAAGTTTTGAGGTCGGCCATGAAAATGTCAAAATATCTAAAATTTTGCGATTTTCGGGTTTTACTTCATCGATGGAAGGTAAGGACCATAAATTTGTGCATAATCTGGTTGGGGATTAACATTTGAAGACTCATACGTTTTATGATAACCCTTGGTGTGTTAGAAGAATCCGTTGGTGTGTGAAAGTGACGGTTTTGAATAATTAAAACGTTTGTTGTAAACAACGGTTTCTAATTTTGATCGACTCTCGTCTTCGCATCTAATTCCTCTTGACGATGATATTCAACAACACTCATAACAAAATTATCAATTTTATATTACGCCTTTGGAAACTTCGAGATTTGGTTTGAATGCTTTGGTTGAAAGCTTAGGTTTGTAATCGCAAGATTCGGTCCATATCCATTTGGATTGGGTTTTAAAGTAAACTTTTCAATAGCGTTATTGACTCACCATGTTTGTAAATGCAGTTTTAAACTCTTTAAGTTTGTTTTGCAAGCGATAATTTCATCAAGATGATCATCTATTCATTTCGTTGAATGTTTTTGTATGCAGAGAACTGTTTTGACAAGTTAACAACTCAACCTTAGCTTTTGATTTTCCAATGTGATAGCGTTAATTTGCTTTTTATGTTCATGTTTCGGTTGTTCTATTTGAAAACAAAGCATTCTTGAAACGGCTAGATCACGCATCTGTCTCTCTAAATATTTTTGTTTTGATGAGATTTAGCAAAGGCGGCTTCAAAACCTTTTTCACGGTTTTCTTGAGTTTTGAAAAGTTGAGTTGCTTTTGTAAACATTCAAAATCCTTGGTTATGATGCATTTTACTTTTAAGTCTGATTTACTACGACATTCTTCCACTATGGTTTGTTGGTCTTGAATTAAGCGAGCAAAATCGGATGAGGCAAAAGTTTGGCGTGTTCAACGTGAGCCACAACATGATCATTACTTAGATCCTCAAGTATAACCACGAGTCAATTTGATTATCAATGGAAACCATAAGGTCATCTTGATCGTCAAATGTAACTACGGGTCTAATTGAAAATAGTCGGAATGAGATGTGGATGAATCATTTTGAACATTACGAGCCTTGCGGATTCAAATGTTGGCGGAGATATTAGATTAGAGATAAATATGGTTTGTTGGGTGCACGAGACAAGCCATCGGTGTCATCTACTGGCTGTGTCACTCATGTATAACTCATGCATATTAGCCATCAACATAACTTGTTGCATTAGCACAAGTCCTCCATATCATCGAGTGCGCATCCGCCATAAAACTCATTCTTTGTGCGTGAGAGTTCCACCACTTCATCCTTAAGAGCCAAAAGAAGAGCCTATTTGTGATAAGCACCGCCCTAGTCCTCTCGCTTTGGGCATGCATTAGCCAGTGTCCTTCTCATTGCGGTTGTAGCATCGAAGACCATTCAACCCATTACGAGCATTTCCTGTTCCACCACTTGAGCTCTGTTGTTATTCCTACCCATAGCATTAAACCCTTGACCACCGCCCATCTAACAACCATAACCACGATTACGAACTTCAACTCGTCCATTGTTACGCGGACTGATTTCGTGTGTTAGATGAGGAGCGAATCGATTGTTGGATTTGTTGGTATAACGACTAAAAGCATTAGCAATCATAACAAATCCTTGTTGCAATGCTTGAGCGGATCGATTCCTCATTAGCTTCAGCGACAAATTCTTGAGTATTGTTGTTGTTGTATGGAACCAATTGATTATGTTGATATTGTTGTGATTGATCATTTGGTGTGATAATGGCGGTTGGTTGAGTTGCTAGTTGAGGAGGATAACTGCTGTTTTGAGCATACAAGGCAAGTTGTTGATTTTCCAGATGTGAAGATGAAGCAATTTGAGCACGGAGAATCCTTTCCTATCAACTTCCTTTTCATGAGGCTTGAATAATCGTACAACAATCCGTATGTAGAATGATGCATGTTCTTAAGCAGCGGAGAAAATGACATACTTCTAATTCGGGACCAAGACTACTCGGGAACTTAGTATTAACTGCAATTCTTGGCATGATGATGTTGTGTTTATCCAAATCATTGATGATGTCGAGAATCAATGATGATAAGACTCTAGTGTCTCTCGGTTCAATCAAGAAGTGTTCATAAGCCAAGTAAATTTTGGATTCCATATCCTCTGATTGAGTGCAGATCCTTCCATAAGTAGATGAATGTGTTCCACATTGCCTTTGTAGTCTTTTGAGCATCAACACTTGAAGAATTGGGTTTAGTAATCCTAAAAGGATATATTGCATTGCAAGTTCATCGACTTCATAGTGTAGAAGTTCTTACGGATTCAGTGCACCTTGAGAGCAATGTTTGATTGTTCATCCTTGGTGGATTAGCATTTAGATCTCCGGTACAATGACGGTGGCATCCGAAATGGACCTTCAAGATAACCTTCTTTAAGAACTTTCCATGTGGCTTCTTGGATCACAAAACCTAAAGAACCTAATTACCCATTGATCGTAGTTTCCCGGAGTGAGCATTGGAGGTCTATCAAGTGATCCAACCTCATGAATTGATTGTTGGCTGCTTAAAGCTTCACACATCTTTGCAAACCAAGTGGGTTCCTTCATAGTGTTCCTTGATGGATGTTGATTGAAATCGTTTGTGTAGGGTTGAACTTGAAGACTTGGTGGTGTTTGAACCATTTGTGGTGGAGGAATTGCTCCAAGTTGTGGAGTATGTTGTTGATTAAATTGTTGTTGATAAATTGCTTGTTGTTGATTCCATTGTTGATGTTGTGGACTTAGTTGTTGTTGTCGTTGAGAATAAGTGTAAGGGAAATAGTTAGAGTATGGTGGTTGTGACATGTTGAAAACTTGTGTTGGTAAAATGGATCTTTGTAGTCGAATGAACCTTTGTTGATGAAGTATCCTTAGGCGTAGAAATCACAATAAACCAAGTAGCACTTATGCGTAAAAACACCAAAGTTACAGCGTAACGATGAAGAGTTACTGCGTGGGTTTAGCTTCAGCGTGGCGGAGAAAAAACACTAAAGTTGTCGTGGCGATGAAGTTAGGCGTGAAAACTTAGGCGTGGGATTACCTTAGGCGTAAGGCGAGGCTTAGGCGTAAGATGAATCTTGTCGTGGGATATTCTCGCGTAAGCTTTATGCTTATGCGTAATTTTGGGGTTTTATCCCAAGTGATCTTTACACTATCACGGTCAAAAGATATCCAAAGTCGACGTATTTTAGGCTTATCAAGCAAGAAAACACGGAGTAAACCACGCGAAGATCAAACCAAGGATAAAGTTACTGCGTAAAACTAGGGTTTTGATACGCGTAGCTTTACTCGTAAAATGATTTTGCCCAAATATGTTTCTAAACCGATTTTTGTGATGAGATAGCTTTAATATCACCAAGATAACACAAAAGTGTGAAACTTGATGAACCAAATGTCTAAGCAGTTCTGCGTGAAGCGAAACCCTCGAACAAAAACTAGCTTAAAAATGTAGATCCACGCGTAAAGTTTGAAACTTTTTACCAAAAACAATTATTTTAACACCTTAAAACATTGAAAGGACAAGAATCTTGGATTAAAAAGTGTAAAAAACGTGTTTTTAAGCGAACCAAAGTATCAAGACCGAAGCGTATGTTCTACACGTAGGACCAAAACGTTCACCCAACTATTAGGCGATTGATACCACTGTTAGGTCACTAGTTTTACAACACAAGCATCAAGAGAAGAGATAGAGAGGCGGATGAACAATAAACCAAATACACACACACGATATACTTGGATGGTTATGCGTAGAGTATGTGTGAAAGAAATAAATTGAACAACCAACCCTCAGTGAGGGTTGTTACATAGTATTTATAGGAGGAAGCTAGGCAACACTCCTGGTCCCTTCCTTTCTCCTATGGGCTTGGGCCTAAGCTCATGGGCCTTCTACATAAGCTTAAGGCTAATAACAAACATAAAGGCCATAATTAAGCTAACTATTACATATGAATTACTAACACTTGATTAAGGTTTAGGAGTGATTCCAACACTTACCACCATACGAAACGTTAAAACTAAACTTTTGAGATATTAATTATGAACTTTTGGGAAAGATAATGTACTTTTGAAAGTAACGACATGAATGATCCACGAAAACTACAACACATTACTTTCTATTGATTTCTTTATCGTATGAGCCGTATTCTAAGAATATCATATACGCATTAGGTTGCGTCACAACTATTCTAGTACTCGTCGTACATTCTTTTGGATGCCATGGAGATTAACTTTAGATGCCAGTCGTGTCAATAGTGAATAGTGCATTGATGTGTCAAAGGTGATTTTCATAGCCCCACTTTTATCTACGTTTTAACTATATTGGGGTGAGAATCATGCTACTGTTTTTGGACCATGAAAACTATTTGGATTTGCTTATATGCTTGACTGTTTAGATAGATGTGCGGTAGTTGTTGCCTTAGACTAGGGTAGCAATCCTAATTGCTATAATTGTTGCCTAGCTAAGAATAAACTTCTACATCGACCTAGTCGGGGTTGGCAATTGTTCTAGATTTTGCCACGGCGGTCTTGAACTAGAGTCATGGGGCCGAGTAATCCTGGATGCGGGATATGATTATGGTTGGTGATCCGGGTAGGATCGGTATTTATCTATCTTAGGTCTTGCATAGCAAATCAACTCCTCTTGCCCACTATGATTTTTGAACTTAAACCTATGAACTCACCGTGGTGACCTTTTAACATGATTTCTCGGTATTTGAAGATGTTTGGAATCGTGATCGGTGGAAGCTTGGCAAGAAGGCGGGGTTCAAGGATCATTTTGACTACGATAAACTTTGGGGACCTATTTTATTAAATCATGTGTTGGGCCTAATATTTACACTTTTGGATTAAATGTTTTGAATAATTAAATTTGGGATTGGTTTTGAATGTTAAATGAGTATCTTTTGCTATACTTGTGTGCGATACCAATCCAATAGTAACGCTCAAAACTTGATTAAGTCTTAGATGTCTGAGATTTGGGGTGTTACAGATTAGTATCGAGCTCGAGGTTATAGAAATTAGGTATTTTATAAACCTAAACTATAACCACTTTTAAGAAAATTGATCCTCGACCGGCCTTTTGCCAGCTTGCCAAGCGAAGCTTAATTTATTATGGTATGAACTGCGATTTGAATTATGAGATGATGCATTAAGGGATATTGTGAGCCGATTATGGAAGCGTTATGATTTGGAGATATGATTATTAACTTTGGGTAAATGAGATATGATTATCGAGATACTACGAATTTGATTTGAGTAAGCGGTATATTGTGATTTTGGAATTTTGAACTTGATTGATTTGGTAAGAGGATTGTGAAATGTTTATGGCTTATTTGATGAGCGGTTTGATTGAACACTTGATTGGCGTGTGCCTGTTAGTAGGCGATTTAAGTCCGCTATCTTAGTAGTTCACTATAAGCATTTCACATGCTTATACATACACGATAAGCATGTCCTCATGCTTACACATACCCATAAGCGTTTCTATATGCTTATGCATGCCCTATAAGCATGTCCTCATGCTTATACATGTCTGAAAGCATGTCCTCATGTTTTCGCATGCACTATACCTATCACAGTGTGAGTCCCAAACCTTAAATCTATAACACTTAACTTATATTAAGTAGTTGCCTTGGGTATATCCCAAAACAATAAAGAAAACTTTGTATGAATATACCAAATCGTGGAATCTATTGGAATGTACTTGGAAGATTAAAGTGAGCAAATGAACACAAAATGTGATAACCAATAATTCAACATTATTTATCAATAATGCGGATACTCTCAAAGTATCGAGTTCGCAATTTCTGGCGTAATCTCACCACTTGATTTAAAACTTGCACATTAGTAGTGGTCGGAAATGATTTGGGAATATAAAGGAAATGGTACTATTATAACTAAGTCGAAGTCACAAAGCGAGGCCTTTTGTCTCGTGAGCGTGAGTTCCACAGTTAAGTTTTGATGAACACGAGTCTAAAAGCGTTAAAGCTAATAAAGCATGTGGCGGTGTGTTGGTATCGTGTGTGTGTCATGTTCGCGTGTTTTCATCTTATCATGTTTATGTGCCCTTGATCATAACTAGATGATGGATTATAATGATTTTGATGATGTCGATTGGTGATGGTCTCGTGTCACGATCTTGAGTCGAAACCCTCATAAACCATTGTTTTATTCTTTAAAATTTGTCAAACTAGTGGTAATCGGTTTTGATTACTAATAATGAATTCATGTCCATTAATGTTATAATGATATGTGAAACCAGTAAGTGTTTTCAGATGATAAATTAGACAAACGTGTGATTATTTGGTTAACGTTGAATCATTGGTATGAATCAGATTTTTGGAATCGAATGACATTTCAATTAAGAGCCTTAATTGAATAACAAATTAATTGTGGTGTTTTGGGTAAGGGTGAAGGCTGAGAATACGTAACAAACTTTCTCAAATATACCAAAGTACGTAACATACAAATTTTATTATTTTTGTACGTAATACTTTCAAATTTGGAACAATGTACGTAATATGACCTGTAACTAACAAGTTACCCGGTCAAGAGTTTGAAAAATGACATAAATTGTAAAACCCTAAAAAAATCGTAAACGTGTTAAATGACCATTTTGCCCCTCAAGCTTAAATATTATGAAAACTCATGAAAACACGTCAAGCTCATTAAATACATTCTTACCCCAACTCATAAGTAACCAACTTGTACAAATAATAAAATCGGCATACGCTGGTGTCTCGACACATATCACACGTTTCTTTTATTGCATGAGCCGAAATATACAAAAATTTCAAACACGTTACACTTAAGTTAAAAGCCTATCTAAAGATTTGAGTTGGTCTTGGTCCTCCCTTGATTTCAGCCGACCCCTTTCCCCTGTCTAGCCATAAATCACGACATCACCAAATCAATTACAATTACTTGTTTCCAAAATTATACCCACGCTCCTCTTTCTTCTCTATGTGATTCGGTTTCTTTTTTCTTTTCTTTTAATTCGACACAACAAAATTATACACGGTTAATAATTCTGAGATAAGAATCAATTCATATTTTGAGTATATCATGCACATCCTACCCTTTTGACCTCAGCTACACGATATTCCCTCCAATATAACATTCGCTATTTGTTTCCCAAATTAGCCACATGTCATTCCTTATTTCCATCCAACACATTTTGACAAGATCTCATCTATACATACGAGGCATATCTGTTACTTCAATACCCCATCTTGTTATACTATAATACTTTTTTTCTTTCTCTCCATACGACTAAAACAACAAAATAAAAAAAAAAAAAGAAGAAAACCTAACCAGCTCCAAGCTTCTTCTCCATTCCAAGGTTTGAGGTTGAAGAGTTGTTTGATTGATGATCATGGGAGTTGTGCCTTGTTCCTAACCGTTATCCTTATTCTTTTTTTCCTGGTCTCGATACTAGCCCACAAGGTACCTCTTAACCTTTCTTTTACCATTGATTTGATCTATGAGACATATATGTATGAAACAATGGAAAATCGAATAAAAGATGCTCGTTAATATGAATATACGATTGGATATATGTGTCGGCATAAAATCATCCAAATCTGGTAAAACACATGGGTCATTATAACGTTGTTCCTGGTCAGAATCGACATGATTTACTGCATGTGATCATGTAATATACATTTGTAAAAGGTGTGAAAATCTTGTGTTATAAACCTAGATAGTTAAGCTGGGACGTGCACATATGTAGCGTGTCTTGTGGGTTGAGTTTTGAAGCTAATCGCGGGATTAATGAGTGAGTTATGCGATATGTGGAGAGTGCGTCGGGGAAGTTGAGTCGGAGGTTAGGCGTAAGGCATGATTGCTGGATCGAAATTGTATGTTTCATGAGTCGCGAGCATAGGTAAATGTACATCGAGATTGAATGTTACAGGAGTTGTGTAACGTTAGAATGAATTTGATGCACGTATTGGTTAATGTTAAATATTAAATTAGTTTCACTTTAAACCTTCACCTTTGGGACATGGTCGCATCACGAACCCTACACTTTATGAATTAGCATATTATAACCTTAAACTATCATGGTAATAATATTAAGTTTTGAAGTTTATTTACTCTTACAAGAGACCCTAAACTATGATATTGGTTATATTAAACCCTTAAGTCTACTTAAATTGTCAATTATAATCATGAAGTATTAAAGTTACTTATTTGAAAAGTTCTAAAAATAGAAAGAGAGACCTAATCAAGAAATATGAATAACGATGAACCTAAAACTATGAAATAACGTTCTAAATATTAGCGACCATTATTCATGTAGATTCGGAGGAAGGAGTAGCTTTTGTTTTCCTTATGGACTTGAGCGATTTGCTTTACGGTTTGAGGTGCAGATATTCTATCCCTTTTGGTGAGGGTTTCTCATGACCTTCCGATCCCTCGACTTTATTTAACTTATGTTATTTCATTGCTATGATCCCTTTTGCTATTGACCTCGATATTGAATCTTTGATATCGATCCCTTTCTATTTGACCATTGCTATTGAATCTTTGCTTTGCTATTGACCCTTTGTTATTGAACCATCATTCTTTGAACTTGGTTATTGAACCCTTTGCTATTGAACCTTTGCTCTTGAGCTATTGCTATTGACTGTGCTATTGAATGCGTGATATTGAACCTTTGATATTGAAATATTGATATTGGACCTTGATATTGAACTATTGTTATGAACCTCGAATTGTGAACTATTGATATTGCACCTTTGCTTATGAAGACATATATATTACTACACTTTGAACTTTTGCACGACACATCGGTTTGATACCCGAGCCATTAACTAGGCATGGGGTTCCATGTCCGTGTCATTGATGCACCAATGGCATGACTCAGTGTGTCTGAGTGATGTTACACCGTCCCCATTATTGTATTGATTATTGCGCGCTTGAGATATTGTATTGGCACTATTGTATTGCGGGCGTATGGATGCATCCTAGATTTGTATTGTATTGATTGATTGTATTGATATTGTATTGGTGATGTGGTGCGTGTGTGCAATACACCCCCTCACGGTCTGGGAGCTAGCTACTCCATTGGTTCCGAGGTCTCCTCCTATTGATCACGGTATTTGAGGTCACCCCTCCGAATACAATGGCTACTATTGGATATTGGGCTGTTAATGCCGCTATTGATTGTATTGTATTGTATTGTTGGCTCGGGATGGCTTTCTGACAAACCTTACACTATTGATATACCTATATTGTGCCTTCTGTATTCCCCAACGCACCATATTCTGTATTGATTGTCCTTTACCCAGTACCCTTATGTGACTCACTCTACTACCATGATATACATTCCATTGCATTGATATGTCATACTCTTTTTCTGTTACTTCAGATTATCGTTCCATTCACGTACCAGGTTATTATATATGATTGTTGAATTTGATTATGCTGTTACATGATTTATGTGATTACCGTTTACTCTGCTGCGTTATGATTCATATGCGATTATAGGACTCACCTGTTTGTCATGCTATCATCTGATCATCCGCTTATCATGCTGTTATGTGACCCTTTGACTTGTCTGGCGACCATGCTAGTGTGTAATCAATTGGTTTATCTGTTTATTTTGTGCACTTTCGTTCAGTTATGTTCATGGGCTATGATTATCCATTGGTGTCTTATTGCTAATTGACGACCTACCATGCTTATAATTGTTATGATAATGTTATGTTATTAATCTGTGGGTCTTTTGTCTTGTGTGATCGTCGTGCTCACTTCTTTATTTATTTGCTTCCGCTTGCTTATAGTTTTCCATTGGGCTTAATTATATTCTGATTTCCTGATTTGATTGCATGCTATTCTATGTTGAGTGGATCGACGTCGATATGCTTGATTTTGTTTGATGCTTGTGTCTAATTTCTTATATGTGATTATATATGTCATGGATGTGTTGCTCTCTGTGTTCTCCTTGATTGATGTTCTTCTTTGGATATCTATGTAATTGTGTTACTGGGATCCTCCTTGACTCATTGTTCCACTTCGTTGCGACTTTGTTATCGGTTCCCTTTGTTTCATTTTGTACCTCGATTTTGTTTAGCTTTCGTTTGTTATATCATTCACTTGGGCTTTTAAGCTCAAATAGCATTTCTTTTCTGCGGGGTTTTAGGTTTGAAGATTGGCTTGATGGGTGAGAGTTGGATTATTCGATTAGACCGACCTTAGCTACCTTATCGTTTTGGATTTAATTTGAAGAGCCATTGTTTTAGATTTCATTTCCGTTTTGGACATATTGGATTTTGTATTTTCTTGTAAGTCATCCGTTTATATGACTTGGTAATTTATTTTATAAGGCTTCCGTTTGCAAAATTTTATTTGTATGTTCTGATACGACACCAGAATGTGACACTTCTACCCTTGGCGGGTTGGGGTGTTACATAAATGGTCCCCAATGACTTCGTTGACTTTCAGGTCATCCATTGACTTTATTTTCGGTTAAAAAGTTTGATAATAGTCCTTATGGTCATTGGCTTTTAGATTTAGTCATTTTGTTCGTTTTCTTACGTTTTGTCCGTTTTATCGGTTTTCATCCGTTTTCTTACATTTTCTTAATTTTTGTCCGTTTTCTTACGTTTTGTACATTTCTTTCGTTTCATAAGTTTTCATCCGTTTTTGTCCGTTGTTCTTACGTTTTGTCCGTTTTCCTTATGTTTTTATCAGTTGTTGTCCGTTTTTCTTACGTTTTGTCCGCTTTTCTTACGTTTTTGTACTCTTTAAACATATTGAAAATTTATTCCAAAAGAAAAGAAAAAAAAATTGGAAAAAAAAATTCCAAAAAAAAAAATTGGAATTTTTCCCAAATTTGAAAAAAAATTCAAAAAAATTTAAAATTTTTTAAAAATCTTGAAAATATTTTTCAAATTTTATAAAAATCTTCAAAAATATTTTTTTAAAACATATTTTTTTAATCTTAAAAATTGGAAATTTGAAATTTGAAATTTGAAATTTTTTATTCAAATTCTTGAAAAATTCTAATTTTGTTTATTCAAATTTTTTATTCAATTTTTTTTTAAAAATTGGAAATTTGAAATTTAAAAACATATTTTTCTATTCATTTTTTTAAATTTGAAATTCTTTTATTTTTTAAATTTTTTTCCTATTTTTTTTCAAAATTTTTTGGAAATTTTTTTCAAATTTGCGAAAAATTCCAATTATTTTTTTGGAAATTTTTGTTTTGGAATAAATTTTAAATATGTTTAAATAGTACAAAACGTAAGAAAACGGACAAACGTAAGAAAAATGTATAAAACCGATAAAACATAAGGAAACGGACAAAACGTAAGAACAACGGACAAAACGGATGGCAAAACGAAAGAAAACAGACAAAACGTGAAAACGGACAAAAATTAAGAAAAATGTTAGAAAACGGATGATAACCGATAAAACGGACAAAACGTAAGAAAACGGACAAAACGGAACAAAATGACTAAATCTAAAGCCAATGACCATAAGGACTATTCTGAAACTTTTAACCAAAATAAAGTCAATGGATGACCCGTGAAAGTCAACGCAACGCGTGGACCATTTATGTCATTTTCAAACTTTTGACACGGTAACTTGTTAGTTACAGGTCATATTACGTCATTGTTCCAAATTTGAAAGTATATTACGTACAAAAATAATAAAATTTGTATGTTACGTACTTCGGTATATTTGAGAAAGTTTGTTACGTATTCTCAGCCTTCACCCTTTGGGTAATTGGTAAGTTATTGACAAACATTAGATTTGATACCCGTTAATCGGTTGTGTTTGGGAAAATGAAAGAGTCGATTGGAAGTGTTTAATGGTGTTGGGTATGTTTGATTTTCTGTTTAGATGGCGATATTGGTATGAGATTGTTTGGAGGATTAACTGGAGTTGTGAAAATTGTTTATTTTGGACTTAATAATATATATGTCAACCTTGCGCTACGTCAAGTGTCATCGTGAATTTCTAGTCTCGACTGACGCCGACAATGCCGTATCTTAGTCTTTAGTATCTATTAAACGATATGAGGTGTAATAGCCGAGAGTTATGACTCGGACTTGGGAACTCGAAACGAATAATGACTCAAAATTTATATTGAAATTTATATTGGAATTTATATTGAAATTTATATTGGAATTTATATTGAAATTTATATTGGAACGAATAAATTTATATTGAAATTATATCAAAATTTATATATATATATACGCTAGTAAATAGTACTAGAAAATATAGATGATAAATGGTCTTGTTCTAAGCATTCGATAACAAGGCTCGCCTTGTTATTCGATATTTTAAAAAGGGAACCAATGTTTAAAAATAGAAATGTTTTATAATAAATGAGCCATTAAATGTTTCGAGGTCACGTTTATCGAAGGGTGTCATCTATGAATATTTAATGTCATTTATGTGTTGTGCGTGGGTTACGGATGACCTAATATTAATAGCGTCGATCCACGTGGATAACGGACTTATTAGGTTGACGAACCTAATAGGCGCCCGCTATGTACGTAGGGTAACGTTATAAATGGGTGAATTATCCTTGTGACTCGTTAGGATGTGTTTGGTTTTGGGATAATAAGCGACATGAACAAATGGTTGAGTTTATCGAGTTGACGAATTCGATAAGGTCTAACTATTTATTCGAAACTTATTAAACTATAAAGTTTATCATTTAGGCGTCTCATTGTGTGATTATGAGTCGTATTGTGGTTATTGAGTGCATTCATGGTGTTTGTCAGTCGATACCACACACACACACACGATGATACCTAACGCTAATAACTAAATGGAACAACGAGATATTTTGATATGAAATGAATACATTTTGGGCATATAACATTGAAGTTGGGAATATATATTAAGAATTGGTTATAAACTGGTTGTGCCTTGCTTAATAAAAATTTATCGAACCTCGATTGGATATAGGCGATCACCTATATTCACCCGAGAGACAATGAGGACATGGACTGATCACCTATGTCCGTCTCGGTGAATTTTGCAAATCTTGGGAATGTTATAACAAAATTTTGTTCGGGTTTGAGATTAGTTTAAGAGCGATAAACTTTAGGTGGACTCACACTCACTCGCTAATCATCACGAAACCCGCTTTTCACACACGACCTTTGGCATCGTAAGACCTCTTGAATCGTAACACTTCGGCATCACTGCTCGTCTCCGTTTATGTGAAATTCTTGTTTGTAACACTTGAGCGTAGTTCGCCATAAGTCGGGAGAGACCCGATTAGCCTTGTCTTCATCCAAATTGTTTTTCGACATAAGCCTCGTTGATCTTATTCGAGCATTTGAAATTATTTTGGGCTATTTTTGGATTTGGTCTTGACTATTTTGGATTCGGTTTTGGGTTTTGGTCCTTGGGCTTGGGATTTTGTGATTTTGATCTTGTTCCGAGTTTTAACTCATCATTTGATTTCGAATCATCATTTGGCCTCGAATTATTATTGACCCGTTTCATTGATAACTTTGTTAAAATCATCTTCGACTTTTAATCGAATTCGATTTGAACGTCATCACAGTCGCATCGCGATAGTAATCTTGTTGGAATTATCATTCCACATCGTTTCAGTGGTAACACCGTGGATTTGTCATCTAGCCTCGTTTCGTTGGTAACCCTGTTACCAACACTTATACCTCAAGCTTAGTCTTGAACCGATTGTTGAAAAACTTCTGAAACCTTACCATTCACTCGATGTTGATTTTAACGACGTCATCTAGTCGACGTTGCCAATGACTTTCGATTAAGGTAGTACCTTACGTCTTTGTTGATGTCGTACTTATCCTTTATTTAGGTACCCTATCGATAACGATCTAACGACTTGTTTTAGTGAAGTTGTTCACCGAGGATTATCCTTAGATATTGTTCCGTCGATGTTGACTCTAGCAACATTGAACCCTCAACATTGTTTGTCAACAATAGTCTCGCTCGTCGCACCACGGTTATGGTAATACCTACCTATTTTATCAATATGGTACCTTACACTCCATCGATGCGAAATTCCTTAGTAAACCAACTTAGAGCCGTTAACCTTCGCTCGTATTTAAGAGTTGAATTGATATTGATCGATAGACGAACTTCTTTTGGGAACTAGAATTTTGGAGTTGAACCTTGAAACCTTTTTGCGTTAAGTGTTAAGTGCATCAATGAGTCAATCGACTGACTGTGGTTAGTAACCAATACTCCCTTTTAGGAGTCGTACTTTCGTCTCTAACCTAGATGCCATGCTAAGTCAACCGACCGATTGCTGGTAGTAATCAACACTTTCTAATAGAGACATACTCCGAATTTCCTAGACTTCTCATCTAGTAGAGATTCCATGCTCATCAGAAATCTTGAAATCCTAAGGAGAAACCTGAACCACATTCTCTAGGACAATCACATAATCTTTCTCTCATCCTTCGAGAAGCACCTGCTAACCTTTTGGACCTCTCACCAAACGATAATCTACACCATAGACGAAATCTTGGAAGTAGATCCCCGCCTTTACCTAAGTGGTTGTTAGTAGTCTTACCAACCTATTCACCTCCCGCTAATTAGTAAAATGTAAAGTATGGACGACATTGCTTGTCTCTCCTCATATAGTTATAGCAAAACTAGAGAACCCCGCTATCTTCTTTTAAGGAGGTGAGAGAGAGTACTCAATCCTCTCCCTCCGATAAAATGACTTGCTCCAATAAGCTGGACCTCACATTCGAACTCTAGCTCCTTACCTTCTTTCCACTATGGCACTTCTTTTAGAAAGAAATTCCCTTGATCCTTTTTCCTATTTGAGATTCATTTGGTTAGTACACACGATTCTCCTTCCTCGACCTTGACTCATTTCGATACTCTTTAAGGAAGAAGCGCGATCGGAAAACCTAAGTTACACAAATGGACTTCTTCATGTAAGGAAACCGTGTGCTTTAGGAAATGCTAATTTCTATCTTTCTGGGATGATGGCAATCGCCACACACCCATTTTCATCTATCGCTTCCTAGAGCCGAGGAA
This sequence comes from Chrysanthemum lavandulifolium, assembly GCA_022545495.1. NCBI lineage: Eukaryota > Viridiplantae > Streptophyta > Magnoliopsida > Asterales > Asteraceae > Chrysanthemum > Chrysanthemum lavandulifolium. Next base: position 73,959,758 of record CM040243.1, read on the forward strand.
CCGATCGGATATGCTTGCGATGTATCATCTCGGACAAATGGTGAAGTAGAGAAACCATTCGAACCCTAGTAGAACACGTAGCTTGCCTATTAAGTTTGAAAATGGTCAGGATAGACACTATCCCTTGGCCAACATCTCCCATAACCATACCTATCGCTTTATTACCTCAAAGGCACCGTAAGAGATCCTCTATGGACGTAAGAGCAAATTCCGATGGTTGGGTAGAAATGGAAATACCCAACCTACCAACTCTGAACCTAATTAAGAAGATACAAAGGAAGCCGTTCTAAGTTGAGATGGGTATGTAAGTTACTCATAAACCATTTGGAGACATAGACAACGTAAATATCTTGAACCCTCCGAGATAACCTAGAATTAAGCTTACGGATCCGCCGTGAAATTATGTGAAGCGAGTAGTAAACGTGAAAACTTAATCCCCGCTATATCAATCCTTTGGAAAATCCTTACTAGATTGAGACCCGGTGGTTGAGCCTTAAGCTACCATCGAGACTCGGTAGAGTTCCCAACATTTCGTGTGTAATAGGGAGAAATGACTGCGTTAAGGCAATTGTAACCCTTTGAAATCCTAATCTTTGGACGATTAAACTTGACCTATCAAAACCATGGATGATGAAACCTAGCAACTTTAGTAAAGTTTCCTCTCATCTTGAAGTTCATAGAAACTCGTAGTAAGATCCTAGATTCACATAGAGACGTGAAGATAAACCCTCGTCTTTATTACACTCACCCTTCTAGGCATAACGGATAATTTGAATTGAATCGCGAGGGCGCGATTCCTTTTAGGAGGTGAGGTGTGACAACTCGTAAATTCCTCGATCGTCGTAATTGGAGAAACGTCGATTTGAGCAATCGTTTGATTTAATTTGAGATACGAGTCGTGTTATATATCGTTTTTATCGGAAAAATTATTTTAAAAACAATGGCGTAACTCTCGGGTCATGAATCTTTGGTTCTCTAGTTAAAACGAGCCCCGAATCAAATATATCTAAAGTTTTATAAAAGTTTCACTTAGGGTCCTTGAGTAAATTCCAATTTCCGCCCTAAGTTCACTTAAATTGCACCATTGGTCCTCCATGGGTATAAATACCCCAACCTCACCAATTTCCCATTTCATCATTTTATTTCTCTATCTACTAACACACAAAAATATATTTCTCTTCTTCCTCTCTATATTTTCCGGCCACCCATCTAGGGTTTGGTAGCGTCATCTTTTCGGCCAAAATTCCGGCGACCTCCAATAATTACACCACCACTTCTAAATGATAGATCGAGGCCTTGTGACCCCATTTATGCGTCGTACGCACCTCTTAACCCAAAAACGCGCCCTAAATCGTGATTATAAGATTCGGAATCTTAGAGTTTTTATTTAAAACGTTTGTATTGGTTCAAGGCTTGATGGCTACGGGTTGTACCCGTTGGATACGCCATCAATACCCTCGCCTCTTCTCTTTTCTTCTCGGTAAAAACTTATCCCATCTCGTTTGCATTTATTTTCTGTTTTTACCAAACGTATATATATATACTAGTTATTTGTGTTGCTTTTCGTGGTTAACATTCGAATTATAATTCATTTGGGGTATAAAACCGGATAAAAAGATTTGTGGTATAAGTTTCATGGATTAAAATGGGACTAAGAACATTTTGGTGATGAATTTCGTGTGGTAAGAATCAATAAATTGGTACTTGATTTTGGGTCGAGTTAAGGAGCAGGTCGGACCGCTCGGGTTCGTGGGTCGGGTCATAAAACTGTTTGGGTTCGTGGGTCGGGTCCAAGGTCCACATGGGTGTGTTGTTGGGTCGGTTAAAGCCGAGTCTAGTGGGTGTATTTGTTGGTCACGAAAGGGTATATGTTTATATGTGATATCTCGCTTCGGGTCACGTTTGACTCGGATGTTCGTTTGTTGGTGAATTATCTTGACTTATATAGATGCGGATTATGGCATAAGTTAACTCGACACGGGTTCAATTTCCCTAAGACATGATAATAGTTATATATCGTAAAGGGTGTTAAAATGAATTAACGGACTAATGAAATAGATAGACTATATAAGTCATCGGATATACTTTTAATTTTCGAAATAAGTTGTGATAGAAATATGTGAATTTTGTAATGAAGTAACTTGATATAAGTTAAATACACACACACACACACACACACACATATATATATATATATATATATATATATATATATATATATATATATATATATATATATATATATATATCACGTAATGACTCAAGTTGGTAACAAATCCCTATAAAATGATAACCGGAATAAATCTATCGAGGTGAACGATGTTAGACTAGCGAGTAATGGGCATGTTATTTATAATATGGGATGATAAACACTAAGAACTAACACGTGAATTATAATTAGTATTGGATATTACGGGTTATAAGCTTGAAGTGACATTAGATATACGAGTTATATAGATTACGAGTCAAACTTTATTAAACGTTTTGAAGTAACCGAATATAATATGTTAGACATGACGCAAGTTTGATATATTTGTTTCATGATATGCTTAAATGTTCTATTTTCTCATATTAACTAATGACGAGATGTTTAGATTCATATTGTCGACAAATAAAGTTTTATTTATTAAAAACCCTTATTAACTACGATAATGACTTGTGTTTTATAAATACAAAATATCTTTATAAACTTTTTGATAACAGTTATATTGATTAGTATGTTGTACTCTATTAAACGTCTTGGTTTAAATGAGTTTAGTATAATTGTTTTTGCGATAAAGTGAATATTACTGTTTTCACATCTAAGTGCTATTGAATTATATATTATGGACGGATATGGTTTAATCTATTATAAACCCTTGTTAAATACGATGGTAACTCATGTTTTATTACACATGCTAGCTTTTATAAACTTGTTTGAAATATTATTTTGATAATATAACTTATTGAAGTCGTATTGATTTGGAAACGTTGGAATAAACGAACGTGTCATTTATAGTACACTCTTTACTATACCTTATATGAAGTAATTTCGGGTAAACTTGTATGATTATGAATAACGATTGAGATACCTTTATTAATTGAGCGATAAATGGAAACTTGTCTTTTATTATTGAACACGTACGTTTGGGAATTGTTGGGTAAATTGCCGAAACTTATCAATTAACCTATTTATGTTGCATAAATAGTTGTCGTCATTTCCTAGTCTTTGACTAGCTTGAGTATTGTCATTATTTCTTAATTTGGTCGATGTCTTTGCCTGTTTGGCGTAAGTTATGGTCAGTATGTCTCGACTCTGTCGATGACTTCTTTTCCTTCGCGTGAGTTGTACGTCGCGTCTATGTTTCTTACCACCACACGAAACGTTAAAACTAAACTTTTGAGATATTAATTATGAACTTTTGGGAACGATAATGTACTTTTGAAAGTAACGACATGAATGATCCACGAAAACTACAACACATTACTTTCTATTGATTTCTTTATCGTATGAGCCGTATTCTAAGAATATCATATCGCATTAGGTTGCGTCACATCTATTCTAGTACTCGTCGTACATTCTTTTGGATGCCATGGAGATTAACGTTAGATGCCGGTCGTGTCGATAGTGAATAGTGCATTGATGTGGCAAAGGTGAGTTTCATAGCCCTTTTATCTACTTTTTAACTATATTGGGGTGAGAATCATACTCTTGTTTTTGGACCGTGAAAACTATTTAGATTTGCTTATATGCTTGTTGTTTAGATAGATGTGCGGTAGTTGTTGCCTTAGACTAGGGTAGCAATCCTAATTCTATAATTGTTGCCTAACTAAGAATAAACTTTTACATCGACCTAGTCAGGGTTGGCAATTGTTCTATATTTTGCCACGGTGTTGGACTAGAGTCATGAGGCCGAGTAATCCACGGATGCGGGATATGATTATGGTTGGTGATCCGGGTAGGATCGGTATTTATCTATCTTAGGTCTTGCATAGCAAATCAACTCCTCTTGGTCCACTATGATTTTGTTGAACTTAAACCTATGAACTCACCAATGTGGTGACCTTTTAACATGATTTCTCGGTATTTGAAGATGTTTGGAATCGTGATCGGTGGAAGCTTAGCGAGAAGGCGGGGTTCGAGGATCATTTCGACTACGATAAACTTTGGGGACCTATTTTATTAAATCATGTGTTGGGCCTAATATTTACACTTTTGGATTAAATGTTTTGAATAACTAAATTTGGGATTGGTTTTGAAGGTTAAATGAGTATCTTTTGCTATACTTGTGTGCGATACCAATCCAATAATGCTTAAAAACTTGATTAAGTCTTCCGTTGTCTGCAGAGATTTGGGGTGTTACGGTGACGAAAACCTCAATCTTGATCGGATTTTTCCTTATTTTGTTTGGTCAGGTTCATACCGATCGTACGTAAACTTCGACTATTATGTCTTTTAGATCGAGCAGAGCAAAACCGGACTAACCTAGAGCGGACCGAACACATTCACTTCGGTCCTCCATCTAAAGTTTTGGGTAATGTTCAGTCTCGGTCCGGTCCGGTTTTAAACCGTTGATCACCCCATACTTAAATCACATATCCTTTGACCCATAAAATTGTGTCACGAAAATGCGTTTTGACCCTTTATAACCAGTTAAATCATCAAAAGATCCGGTGTTGAACCCATATTATGACCTAACATGTGATTTGAACCTACCGATTATTATATTACCCATCAGTTAGCCTTCTACTTTGTTGTGAACCGTTCATGCGGAGCATTTATTTCCATTTTACCTGTATGTTGACCCACATCTGAGTTTGCTCCATAACCCCCAAATCTTTATTTCATTTGTAACATTTTAAATTTAAAAAGTTAGGGTTTAAGTTGATGAATCGGATTGGAATATGAATTGGGTTTGATAAAGTATAGGATAAGATCATAAGATCAGTAGTGTTTTTACTCTCTTTGTTGCCCACCAACTGTTTGATAAAATGTCTGTTTATTTCTTTCAATAGTTTCTGGTATTTTGATCACCGAACTAACACAAATTATGAACAAATCCAAGCGAAACCTCGAAAATGGTGTCGATTTCATCAGTAACATGCCGGACCCAATTCTTCAGTTGATCCTTCAAGGTCTTACAAATACCGAAGAAGTTGTTCGAACCAGCATTTTATCAACACGATGGAGGTACTTATGGACTTCTATTCCACATTTTCCATCCTTAACATTGAAGCCCCGGACAAACTTCAAAATGAACAGTTTGAAAAGTTTGTTTCTTGGGCTTTAGCTAACAAAACCGTTGATTTGGATTGTTTTCGTTTATGTTGTGCTGGTTACTGCCATATCGGATTCTAGAGAAGTGGATTGAAGCTGCCAGTAGGCGCAAAGTCAAGAAACTTGACTTGATGTTTTGGTGTGGGCGTAGGGATATTACCATGCCTGTTTGTTTGATAACTTGTGATTCATTGGAGGTATTACGGCTGTGTTTGTATGGATATACTTTGCAAATGCCTGTTTGTACAGGGTTTCGGGCACTTAAGGTTCTTGAGCTAAACTGTGTTCACGATTGTTGTTCTGATTTACCAGAACAGTTTATCAGAATGTGTCCATTACTTGAGGAGTTAAGTTTGATAGAATGTTATAGAAGTCTAATCAATGTTCCTGCTTGGATTTCCTCTCTGAAGCTTAAGACTCTGATACTTCATATCCGGGAGAAGAATACATTTGGATTAACAGAATATTGCAGTGACATTATTGATTGCCCAGAACTCGTGTTATTAGAGTATGTTGGCCCTATAGTTCCTTCATGTCTTACTAGTAATAGCTTAGATAACGTAAAAGCTGTGATTCTCCTGAAGACAAGATGCAGAGGAAAATATCGTATCAAAGAGGGGCGATGTATACGAGACCTTAGCTGGCATGTCTCATTTGGAATCTTTATCAATCAATCTTTATTTCATTCAGGTAGATTCTTAGTCTCTTTATGCATGATCTTCAGTTCTGCTAAACGATTGTTCTGCTGATATTAAAATTAGAACATTCGTCGTAGGGTATAAAACAATCTCAATAATGCCTTTAACTTTCTATCCAGTTATGAAAATCATTGTTTTGAATTAACAATTGTTAATTCTATCAATACATGAGCTATCCTGTGTAGTCCACAGCACCTGCTTTTCAGCTAAATTCAGCATTGCTTTAAGTTTTAACAATATTTCTATTCTCCATGCTTGAGTTTGACATATTTCAAAACAGTGTCACTAAGGGCCAATTGTTTATAATACTCTATACTAAATATTAAACATGAGAATCTTTGGTGGACAAATTTTAGCATCAATCAATGGTGATTTTTTTGCAGCTATATTTAGCTATTCTTTTATGGGAATATGATCCATGAGGTTAGAATCATGAAAGCTTGGGTGATATTAGGTGTAAAAGAGGTGTCATTATGTGTATTTTTTTTTTAAACTTGAGGGTGAACTAAAAGTTTCCTTTTATCCTTTTCGAATCAACCTTACTAACCCGGTGATGTTAACATCACCTCCGTTATCCATTTATTATCTACATGCTACCTAATCTATTTTGATTCATCAGTCTCCGCCTTGCCTTCTGAACTTGTGAGATGCATATTTTTTACTCGTAATTTAGTATCTAGATAATAATAAGAAGATACTTGAGGTTATGCTGAAGATTCTAGCATGATCTTTACATTTCAGTTGGCGCTAAAGTCCAAAGACACCTGGAGCATGAAATACAAATGACCAGTAGCTTCTCTTTGGGGTTTATTTTGATTTATTTTTTTGCTTTTGGTTGCAAATCGTTAATTTTTATTCAAACTATATGACGGAGTATTTGACTACCTACATCTATGGTATATCCAAGCTCAGTTTTATAATGAATATTCATTACAAATTTTTCTTGCTTGCATAATGATAGTGCATTGATGCTGCGTGATGAGGAAAACAATTCCCTCTGTTTTTCCTAATCTGAAGACATTGGAGGTAACAACAACAATTGATGCCTTCACCTTGAAAGTACTCATCCGTTCTCAAATGTTCTCCAAATCTGGAGTCTCTTCATTTGGTCATTCAGAAGGTAGTCTTCCTCATCTTAAATACTAATTTCTTTTAATTGTTAGTAACATTGTAGCTTCATGGCTTACTTTAATATATTTCTTGGCGTTCTTTGTTTTTCTGATCCTTTGCATACATCATCTCAGATTGGATTTTGACAAAATCCATGAATTATAGATGGAAAAGAGAAACGAGTAATAATTTAGATGGGTCAAATGGGTGGGGTCCAATTTTCAAAGTTTTATATCTTCATTATCTTATATATGATTGCAGAAGTAATTATTAAAATAATAATCTGAGTTTTAAAGGCAGATTAGGGGTTTGTAAACACTTGATCATGCTTTGGGAAACTTGTAAACTGCTTAACACGTCATCAATAAAATAATAGCCACATTGACCCAATTTCAAATAGACGGGTCAAATTTCTACCTTTACATTGGCGCAGACACACAACCTTTAAACATACCATCTTTTTGTGTAAATAGATTTAAAATTGGGACATTTAGCTATCCTTTGAAAGCTTGACATCTTAGACAAGCATAGTTGGGACTTGGGACTGTAATAAATTTTGGGGCTTTTGCATATATATCCTCCGAAAATGCAAAATTGCATATATATCCAAATCATGCATAAAACCATTGTACTATGTGCATAAAAACTTGTACAAAGGATATATGCAATTATTCATTTTGGGAGGGATATATATGCATTTTACTAAATTTTTTTTTAAGAATTCTTAAAAGTTACTTCAGATATTACCAACCTCGAGATGAACAACTTATGCCATTGTTTGATTATCCAGGAACATTTAACAACGGATTACTGGGGTTAGATGAAGTTGAAACAAGAACAATCTTAACTCGTCATTTAAAAGTGTCAAATTCCTTGGAATCAATGGAGAAAAGCGGAGACTAGTTATAGCTCGTTTCTTACTGGAGCATGGGAATGTGTTGGAGGAAATTGTTTTCAGCTGGCTTAGCAAGTCCAGTACCATGAGAAGTCATTGAAGATGATGAAGAAACTTTCAAAACTCCACAAGGCTTCTTCCACCGTGAAACTGGTATCTGTTCTCAGGAATGATGAGACAAGTTTTATGTGAAACTTTAAGTAACACCAACTTACGTTCCTGTTATGGGTTAACTAAATTTCTCAAGTAGGTGCTTTTGGATTTGGCCTTCACAATACCCTAAACTTATGTTACCTTAATTTTCTATTAGTACTTTGCATTGGTGTGGTCCAAGTAAATGACTATTTGTTAGAGGTGGCAGAACGGATGTATTAGGTAATGGAATAAAACGAGTTTGGGTCAAAACGGGTACTTAAAGTGTGTGTTGTAACTTGATTGACTGCCCATTTTGACACCTATATTTTTTGGTAATTTTTTGTTCGTCAATTAGTGAATACACCGCCCTTTTCATGATGTCGAAGAAGAATGTCTACAGTGGACTTAACATGGTAACTCAACTCGGACAGAACATGGAATTAGAGTTTTTGCCAAAACAGTTTCAAGACCAATTTGCATCATCATCATCATCAGTTGAAACAAATTTTCAAGTGATCTACACCATATGGTCATCTTATTTCAAGGGCAGTTTGGTGGGTAACTATCTATGTTGGTATCATGATGAGACCTGCTGTTGGTATATCTATACTTACTTTTAAGTCGATGCTTTGTGAACTCGAAAAAACATCCAAAATGCATTGACCTCTATATACCAATGGAATGACACATTATTACCATAACTCCCAGATACGTATACCATAACCATAAATCGAAGTCTTTGAACATCAAAGCATCTGCAGTGGTTGTACCACTGCCCACCATTGTCTCCACTTATGCCTCACGTATTCACCACCATACCATTCCAACCGGTTTTTTAGTTGACCCGGTCGAGTCACCGGATCATCGGGTCAATGGTTCAACCGGTTCGACCGGCGAGTCAAACCGGTTTTCTATACACATAAAAAATGTAATAAATCATGTTACAAAACACATATATTACTTATGAAATACCAAGCACATGTAAAACCTTGAAAATCAACTACTAACATAAAATAAGTTTACCAAACGTACAATCCAATAAAAACACATGCAAGCCAACGAGAATACAAGCTCTAAACTTTAAAACAACCTTACATCCAAGTTACTTTGTTGTCGTCTGATAATACTATTATGAATAAAGAAGTGTGATATATTGTTGTATATATTTAAACATTTACTTTATAACAACTTTATGGCTGTGTTTGGCTAGGGCTTATGGGCTTAAATTTAAAAGCCTCTTATAAGCCTTGTTTGGCATAGAGGCTTATAGGGGCTTTTGAAATTATAAGCTCAAGCCTCACCATAAGCCTCAACCCCAAAAATGAGGCTAAAGTTTTTATAAGCCCAAGATATAAGCTGGTACCAAATTATTTAATTACCCACAAAAATATCTAATATATACACATGTTAATTTAATTATATGTCATTTTTAGTAATTTTATAATAATAAGCCTCAACTTTAACTAATTTGCAAAACAAGTTTATGAAAATAAAGATTTTAGTTTCAGCTTATAATATAAGCTGACCCTTCTTGCGCGAACATCGCTATATGTTGGCATTAAATACTACTTCCATTTGAAATAGCACGAAATATGTAATTTTATACGATTAAAAATGACGACAGCAATACTACGTTAACATTACAAAATGTTAACAACATGGTAGATACATTGATAATGATTTCATTTGCTTAGTAGCTTAAGATTTGATGTCAATAACTCTCGATTATCCATATTGGACAATTAAAAATAAATAAATAAATAAAATAAAAAAATGGCCGGTTTTAGCGATCTGGTTCGACCCAGGTCAAGTGAAACTCAACTGTTCAATCAGGGTCTTAAATCCCAAAAAAAACCTGGCTACAAACGGCCCAGTAACATCACCGGTTCCCGGTCGAACCGGGTTTTAAAACATAAATTCCAACACTTCTCACCATTTTTACCTATCCACTTTCTTTTACTTTGAAAATCAAATAAAATAATGACACAACAAATGCTCACGCTCGTGACAGCAAGTTCTTGACGCCGAAAGCGAGACCATGAGGCATCCGAATGGTGACCACGATCCACCTCGAACTTCATTTCGCCGTTGCACATGCTCTGTGAAATTTGGACACACTCGTCGGTCATGGAGGACGGTCGATCAAGGTCATCACGGTCATCACCAATGTGGCCATTCGGTCACAATCGGTCGAGCAAGGACAAAATCTCCAAATTGGTCGAACTTGTGGCCGATATTTTACACCTTTTTTCATTTACATAAAATAAAATACAAAGAACACAAAATATTACCCGCTCTGTTTCAAATTCAAATTAAAGGTTACGATCTGACGGGAGGATTCAAAATTCAAATTCAAATTCAATTTCAAATTCAAAATTTTCCTATATATACCCGCTCTTTTGTTTCTCATACACACTATCGCACATGATTCTCAACAATGTCTCATGAGAATTCTCCCAACAATTCCCGGTCACCACGACTTCTCACAACAATTTCCGGTCATCACGACTTCTCACAACAATTCCCACATGAACATGACTTCTCAAAAATTCCCGGCTCAACCCAGCGGAAAATGAACGGTTAACACTCACTAGAAGATATCTTTCCGGTATTCCCAGCGAAAATGAACCGGTCAACACTCCACCGGTTGTGGAACACCAACCCAATCCATTTAATCTTCGAGGATCAACTCCGACTACTTGAGCGGGATGAGGAAGTCGGAGGAGGAGCGAAGAAGAACTATGAGAAGAAATTGCTCGTATAGAGCAGGAAGCAAGGGAAGCCTAATACCGCCAGTACAACTTGTTTGACATCTTGGAAAGAGAATATGAAGAGGACAGAATTGCTGAGACTTTTGAAGAATATTGGGAAGAGGGTGAAAACTCAGACTTTTCGTTGTAATTTGTAGTTTCATTTTTATTTCTTGTATCGTAGGTTGTTAATCTGTAATTCGTGTTTTCAACAATGGAAGAAGTAGTTCCAACCAACATTTTTTCGACACTATGGAAGTATTCATGGGCTTCTATTCCACATTTTCCATCTCTAGAAATATATGTAAATATATTAATTGATATTAACATATAAAAAAAACTATATGTAAAAATTTGCGTGTGCTCGGTTATTTTATATATATATATATATATATATATATATATATATATATATATATATATATATATATATATATATATATATATATATATATATATATATATATATATATATATATATATATAGAGAGAGAGAGAGAGGAGAGTTAATGTGAGATCAAACTTAAAGTTATAAAAATAAGATCAAATATAAAAACCACTAAAACATTTATACATAACAATGTTAGTAATAATACAAAAAAAAAAAAATAAAAAAAAAAAATAATAATAATAAATTAATACAAATTAACATTTTAGTAACTAATAACTAAATGATACATGAGTTTGGATTATTGATACACCTGATACACATTACACTAATAAATATTCCAAAACCTGATACACATTACACTTCTAATCAAAGTGTATCATATAGGTTTCGTAAATTTTAAAAAGAAATCTATCGAAACTTTAACAATTTTAGTTGTAGCTAATAAAAAAATTATTTTTGTTGTAAAGAGAGTGTCACTTGTCAAATTTTAGTTTGATCTCATTTTAACAACTTTAAGTTTGATCTTATATTAGATTTAATATAATTTTGTAGAAAAATCTTAAACTTTACAAAAACCATAAATTTATAAATTGTCACAATAGTTAACTTTAAAACAAAATTATTGAAATATTATTACTCGTTACACTATCAACTTAAAATTCAATTAATTACTCTCTCTGTCTCAATGTATTTGTCATGTTTTGACTTTATGAAGTATTTTTTTTTCAACTTTGGCCTTAACTGTTTTCTTTTATGTTATATAATACTTGATGTAAAATATGTGAATGAATTCGGTTTTAAATATATTTTCATTGGTGTAATTTTAATCAAGTCTTCTATAACATAAATAAATAATAAATAAATAAAAAATACTTAAGGATAAAGTTGAAAAAAAAGACTTCAAAAAATCAAAACTAGACAAATAAATTGAGACGGAATGAATATTTATTATCACTATTTGTCCAAATCTAGTGTGTACTAGTTTAATTTTAGAGTTTAAAGAAATATACAAAATTCTAACGGGTTATGTTATTGGTACCCCTGGGCCATCTCTGAATGTACTTTTTACATCCCCCACCCCTAACTCACTCACATCCCCCACCCCTAACTCACTTCTCTTTACAGTACCACACAATTTTTTATCAGTTTATATTTTGTATTTCTGTCAGTTCAATACTTTTAACTTATTAAACTTTATATTTTTTATTTCATACTTTCAGTTTTATAGTTTAAAAAAATAATAATAGTTATAAATAAATAAATAATTAAGGAGTATCACTTGTGAAAAAAAGTTCCAAATAGCATAAGCCAATTCTAACTAGTTGTACCTCATATCTAAAAGAATAATGTCATAAATAGTTGACCTCAAACACGTGCCTATCGCTACCCTTTGAAAACCCAATTTATACATCCCAAAACCCCACAACCACAAACTTAATCCACCCGAAAAAACAATGTCATCGCAAATCATGGAATCTGATCGCGAAACAGCCAAACTTACACAGGGGGATGACATATGTAAACAACAAACGCAAGCCCTTTTAACCAAATATAGCCTCCCAAAAGGGTTGATCCCAATGACCGACGTTGGTTGAGTCATATTGCGAGGTTGTGAGTGTTGATAGTGAGTCGAAGCCCAACACGAAAATGAATGGTGTGTTTGTTTTACCCCTGGGCCACGTCCCATTAGTCCAAGGTGCATTTCTGGGCGAAGGCCCACTGAAGCTTCATATATCTTTTGGGAATGTATTAATACAGCCTCGACGTGTCCAACGCCTTATCTCACGACTTGAATTCTCGACTCGTTTCACTTCACTCGACCACCAGTTTCGCTAATATAATTTACAACAAGTTTATACAAACGTACTTTGAAAACTCAAGTTATTATACATACCTAATACATTCAACTATAAAATCTTATACATTTAAAATCTATAAAAATTAGTCAAAATACTAAATTTGTAAGTTTGAACAACATTTTTTTTAATTCATAACACCTATTTAACTTATATATAACTTGATATATTTTATAAAAACTTACTTAACTTTTATAAATTATAAAACGGCTATACTTTGTGATTTATAGTTATCACGAGAAATCAAAATGTCTACACGGGTCGTGCTAAATTTTCATCAAGGATATATACATGATTAATATTTCAACTAAAAATGATTATTTTCCATAAATTATCTTTTCACTAATTTACTATATACACTATATATGTATACACTTTTCCCATTTTTCCGACAACACTTGATAATCATTCATGATTATCTTTCCGTACTTGCCTTTCGGATATTTGTCTAACAAATACATTTCGTCATGAATACTTTACAATTCTATGTGTGTGTGCGTATGCGCTTCCAAGAGCCAATCCTTGCCAACATTTCCAAATATATACAAACTAAAATCTTTGCCACACAAGCAACAATAACATAAACACTTCAAAACTTTCAAACTTATTTAGACTTCACACATCGAGTCTTAAATTGGAATTGTGAACTAAACTTGCCGTACTAATCTAGGTCGCTTGTCAGTGCCGTCCACTATTATTATTTGACTTTACTCTATTTAGATTGCTTTACTGAGGTGAGTTTTCGTAGCCCCCTTTTCATAATATTTTCTTTGAGGGAATATGATACTCAAATGATGTTTTAACTGTTTTCATGCTGTGATTAAATATTTTTATGCTTACTTTTGGACAATATGTGTGTTTGATTGCAATATGTACCTTGTTGTATGGTTTTATCGTATGTGTTCAATTATGCATAGCTGTTTAACTACGTTACGGGCAAGTATTTTGATAGTACTATCGAGGTAGTTCCCCATTTGTTTGCAACTTATGTGTGACGTTTGGTAGGTTCGGTTAGCCAAACCTTGTGGTTTCATTAAGTGCTTATATTGATATATCATGCTCGCTATTGTCCTATGCTATTATATTTCATAACTTTGTCATTTAACTCTTAAACCTGCGAGCTCACCAACTTTATGTTGACGTTTTCGAGTAACCATTTTCAGGTGTTAAGAACGAAGTTGCTTAGAAGATTGAGTACTGGCCTTCCTTAGCAGACATAATACAAGACCCTCCCGGGATGTGTACAGGTGGAGTTATGCATTTTAAATAGCTTCCTAAAGACTTAGTTATTGTGGAATTATGTATCATGGCTTATATTTATCCCGTCTCGAAGAACTATTGTAACTTTGACTATGTTGTGGAATGCATGTAGTATTTCTTTATTTAGACACCTTGTGTTCTTGATCATGAACTTATACCCACGTAAATGTCATTCTACTGCGCCATTTTTATCTCTAATAATATGTGTAAACATATTAACTGATATTAACGCATAATAAAAAATAGACTAAAATACACCGTTGGTCCCTAAACTTGTATCGGAGGATCGCGATGGGACGAATCTACGCCTTTTCATCGCCACGGGTCCAAACAGTAGCTATTAAATGCCGTTAGTATTTTGACCAAGTCAAAGTCGATTTTGTTTTGTAGTCGAGGTATTTTAGTCCATACATATTTATACTTTTATAACACATTTATGTTTACCCTTCATCTTTCATCCTTTTCATCATCTACCCAAATCATTCATCTCCCCAACATTCATCATTCATCTCCCTTACGCACAACATTGAACACGATGCCATTAATTAATCATTAATGACTATCATTTTATACCTAGGAATATGATAAGTGAATGAACTACAAATATACATAAAGCGAAAGAATGATCAATAATGTTTACCTTTCATCGGGAGGAGATAATTGGTGCGATGATTCGAAATTCAAGCGAAATCTTCATCGCTCGGATATAATTTTGATAGTGGCTCACTAGGCGGTTCTCAAAAGACATATCAACACTTACAAATGATGGTGATATTGTTGAAGCTTTGGATGAATATGCATATACTACTTTCAAACCATTTCCATATCTTTGGATCTAAAAGCATGTAAGTTTTCATTTAACTCTCCTACTAATATCTCGATTGATATCCTTGTTGATGACATCCTTTCGTTATCGATCGGGTATATTCGACTTGAGCTGGGATTCTCATCCAACCATGATTCGAGCTCCTTTCGACATTAATTCGCCAAGTTCATTTTGTTACGAAGCTTTAACATCTTTTGTGATTTGCCAACATCGGATAAGTTAATTAATGGATCGGTGTTATTACGAACTTCACTTGCGACTCTCATTGGTGTGTCGGTTCCTATTGAATCGATGACGGACTCTTACGAATCGTAGCGCCTTCTTCATTCAAAGACCCGAGTCCGGTCGAATTGTCAACTTCATATCGATCGGCTGAGTGTGTCCTTCACTACTTCAACCATATCGATTACATTAAGCGCAAGGTTCGGAAGAGGTTCATACCACAGGCGCATGGAGAACTATCTGTGAGAAAATCACGGAAGGTAGAACCGATTGTTAACCATTCGGTTGATGATGTTATTGTCTCCCAAACAAATGTTACGCAAGTAATATTTGTAGTTCATAGTTTTCGATTTTTGACTCGCTTCTTCCTCGAGGCCACTAGAACTAAGGTAGCATGCGGAGTTTCCTTAAGACACGGGCCGGTCACGAACATCATAGTATGAATCAAATTTGGTGAGCTCGGGACATAGTTTAGTATGGTTTTTGCGGTGTGGAAATCTTCCCTTTGAGCCCAAAGCGACACAATGCAATCACACGAAGATATATTTTAAGCCGATTAATCAACTAGAGTGATTGATCCTATTTATGGAAGTTATGTCAACAGTAAAAGAGCTCAGATCAGAAGACTTAATGATGTTATATATACTAAGACCAAAACAGGTTCCATAATTATTCTTTCACTAAGCTAATAACAAAGATGATGTAAATTGTTCCGTTTAGCACACGTTAAGGCTTTTCAAAAAATTATATCAAAAATAAAATTAAAAAAATCATACCTTAACAGCAGCATTTAAAATCTGATGTTTTGTTTCGATGGACTCAGAAGGAAAGCCTAGAGCTAGAAATCTTAATACCATCTTTGGAATGATACTGCCAACAGAGTTATATTCACCTACTATCCAAACAATCATTGCACGGGCTACAGGAACCTTGATTGCTTCCAGACATCGAGCTATAACACTACTTGCAATATGCCCTTACTTATGAGAACATGCCACTAATTGGTTAAAAGCAACCATAACCTATCTCTGCTAAACACAAATCTGACTAACCACTGCAACTTAGAATGCTCATATAAAACAATTTATTATTCTTCACCGAGACCATCAAAGACATTTCTCTGCAACCTCTCAAAAGCTGTTGTGCGGCTCCATTGCTGTGTTTGCTACTAGAAACAAACTCAAAAGGTAATTGTCGATGACATACCTTCGATAACATCTACATTAAGTGTTCAATTTCATATTAGTTGTTGAAACCATAAGTTGATTTCCTAGGTTATGACACCTTGGCATTTATAAAGGCATTCCGGCGTGTCGTTACTCGAGAATAGGCTATTTGATGTCCTCATGTCCATATAAACACAAATGCAACTAACGATACCAAGGCACCAACTTAAACTAACACAAAAACAACAAATACAAAATAAATATAGATGGTTACCTCCATAAGCTCTACTTTTGCGATATCAACACCTACACATCTTCAAAGTTAACCACTTGATTGCTGGGTCGCCGCTTCTTTGCGGGGCTATTCGCGATGAAAGTTGACGATACAAAATCCACATCAATGGAGTTAAAGGAATCCAAAGTGACGGTATAGTAATCAATGTATTCCTCATCGACATTAACACCGACTGGAGACGAACTATCGTAATTCCTTTCTCTCATCAAACCAAGAAGATAACTCTCATCATGATCAATCTTTCTTGTCGAGAAATGCCATTCGGGCACCGAACTTTTAGTCTTTGTAGATTTCCTCATCACATTCGGACTCGTAATCGACTATTCTTCACTAAATCACTCTTAACAATATTTTCGTCATTATCACTTATTTCCAATTTCTTATCCTCCAAAATTTTCATATCCTCGACACCAAACGTTCCGTATTATAATATATCCTCCGTGACCCTCCTCGAACAAAACTTTCATAACCGACCCACTCGAATACTTGTCACCAAATCCGAATCTGCACAACTTTAGGAGTCGACATTGCGGTCAACTTCAAAACAAATAACACAACCCCAATACAACGATAATCACCCGGACAACGTCACTTTCCTCATATTCTTCCTCGAATAAGCTCCAATATCATTCAACATCGCTTTAACCGACACCCTTTTCAACTTGGAACCCAATAACCTTAACCTAGGCTGCAACCTAAGCTTAAACCCTTTCTTTAAAAAACCAATATCCTTCTTCCCTAATTGGTTCCCTTTATTCCCATTATTATCATTCAACACTGACTTAATACAACACAACCTATTTTGGGACTTATAACATACTAAAGGCAATGAATTTGAACAAGATAAAACATGGCATTTCATTAAACACTTGGTGGGCATAACTCGAAGTTTGAAAACTCGAAACTATTTAATGATCTATTGTTTATATAAGCGAGGCTGAGACATTTCTCTGAGACATAACATTGATTTTCCCATGAATTTGTGAAAACTAACATAGACCCGATTCGATTTTGCTACAAAGATTATGTATTTATGAGAATTTACCTTAACCCATGAAATGAAGACTATGCAAAACCGATAATTGTATAGAAAATACCCTTTTTTAATGTTGAGGTTACAAAATCTTTGATGATGTTTGAGTATGTAGGCTTATCTTAACAATTTTGAGGAAATAATAATATCTAAAGGGGTCTCGTTATTTTATTGGATAAATATATGAGCTGGTGAAATTACAATTTAACCCTTGTGCGAGATGTTCATCAGATTTTTTCGGGATGATTGTTGGGAGATGATGAGATTTTCTGGGATGATTGTTGGGGAGATGATGATGTTGGGAGATGAATGATTTGGGTAGATGATGAAGAGAATGAAAGATGAAGGGTAAAATATAAATGTGTTATAAAAGTATAAATGTGTATGGACTAAAATACCTCGACTACAAAACAAAATCGGACTTTGACTTGGTCAAAGGACTTATATGATGAAAACCTTGAAATAGGGACCCCGACGATGAATATGGCGGGTTAGTCCCATCGCGATCCTTGAGCCAAGTTTAGGGACCAACGGTGTATTTTAGTCTAAAAAATATATGTAAAAACTTGCTCATGCACGAGTATTTTAACTATATAAATATAAAAGATTTATATAATTTTATAGAAAAATCTTAAACTTTACGAAACCATAAATTTATAAATAGTCAAATTAATTAACTTTAAAATAAAATTATTGAAATATTATTACTCGTTATACTATCTGCTCAAAATTCAGTTAATTACTCCCTCCGTTCTAATTTATTTGTCCAGTTTTGATTTGTTGAACTATTTTTTTTCAACTTTGATCTTAACTATTTTCTTTTGTGTTATATAATACTTGATGCAAAATATATGAACTGATTTGGTTTTAAATATAATTTTATTGATATAATTTTCATCAAGTATTTGTATAACACAAACAAAAATACTTAAAATAAAAAATACTTCAAAAATTAAGATGGAAATAGTATATATTATCACTAATCATACTATTTGTTCAAATCTCGTGTGTACACGGGTTAAGAACTAGTTTAATTATAGAGTTTAACGAAATATATGAAATCTTTATATAATAAAACAAAACTCCAAGTGGGACTTTTGCATTTCAAAAAACTCAACCTTCCTTTATTAAGTAATACTTTGTTTATTTATTATTATTTTTATTTTAAAATATTTACTAAAAAACTCAAATATTCGGTTTGACAATAGTTAAAAAAAATGTTCTTATATATAGTCAAGAAAATAAAAATAAACATAAAAGTTTAAGTGTTAAAAGTATAAAGAAAAAACTTGCAAAAGAATGAGTGATTTTAATAATAGAGTAAAGCTGCAAAAATCATCCACATGGTTTGTGGTTTTTATGATATCATCCATATCTCAACCCTTTAGCATTAATTATCCTAAGTCCATAAAGTATCGGCACTAATCATCCACGAGCACTAACGTCGATATCTTCTCCGTTAGCTCTCACTCTAAAGTGGCAGCGTTAGTCCATTAACCAAGCGATCGTTTGCAGCGTTAGTCCTTTATACTAACGATCGTTTCTAATTAAATAAAATTTGGTTTTCTTACGTAACTCGTCCGTATTCTTAAATTTTTATCATTTTATAAATATTCATCCGTTTTTATACATTTTACTTCGTTTTGCTACGTTTTCCGTTTTATACGTTTCGTCCAGTTTTCTTGCGTTTTTACACGTTTTCGGCCGTTTTTATACGGTTTCGTCATTTTTCACATGTTTTCGTCCGTTTTCACACGTTTTCGTCTGTTTTTCACTTTTTCTTATGTTTTCGTCCGTTTTCACACGTTTTCGTCCGTTTTTCTTACGTTTTCATTTGTTTTTTACGTTTTCATCCATTCTAACACGTTTTCGGCCGTTTTTATACGTTTTCATCCGTTTTAACAAGTTTCCGTCCGTTTTCACACGTTTTCATCCGTTTTCCTTACCTTTTCGTATGTTTTTTTTACATTTTCGTCCGTTTTAACACGTTTTTAGTCGTTTTATACGTTTTCGTCCGTTTTAATACGTTTTCATCCGTTTTCACACGTTTTCGTCTGTTTTCTTACGTTTAAAATCATTTTTACGTTTTCGTCCGTTTAACACGTTTTCATCGGTTTTACGTTTTGCTCGTTTTGCTACGTTTTGTCCGTTTTACGTTTGGTCCTTTGTCTTACGTTTTGTTTTGTTTTTTTAATGTTTTAAATGCATTTTTATACATTTTGGCGTTTTATACATTTTTACATTTTTATCGCTCTCGTCCGGTTTTACACATGTTAAAATAGATGAAAACTTAAAGGACAAAACGTAAGAAAAATCAACAGCGTGTGAATGAACTAAAGCGTGTGAAAGCGGATGAAAGCGTAAAAGCGGTCAAAACATGTGAAGACAAGCGGCGTGAAAACATACAAAGCGTGAAGCGAGGAGCAATGTGTGGAAACGGCAACATGTTAAAAGAGCGGCGATAAAACAACGAAAACATGTAAAACATATAAGCGCCAAAAAAGCGGACAAAAGGTGAAATACGGGCGAGCGTGTTAAAACAAACGAATACATATAATAACGGCAAAGGCGTGTAAAATAGATGAAAGCGTGTTAAACAGACGGCGTGAAAATGGACGGCGGATGAACAAATAAAACGGTAGAAAAGTGTAAAATAACGAAAATGTGTTAATTGACTAACGTTGCAAGCGATCGTTTGGTTAATGGACTAACGTTACCACTTTAGGTGAGGCTACAAAGAGATAACGACGTTAGTCTTCGGGGATGATTAGTCTTAGATGGTTTATGGACTTAGGGATGATTAATCCAAAGATTTGAGATATGGATGGTCTTGCAAGCCACAAACCATATGAGTGATTTTGCGGTTACTCTTAAAAATATTTGTGTCTATAAAGAAATAAAAATCACTTAGCGTATATCTGGCAACCTAGCACATGTGTAAATTTAAGATTAAAAAACTACTTTCCACCCATTGCCTTACATCGACACACGGAATAAAAAACCTTACCTCTAATTGATATAATTAAATTAAGGGGATATCATCACTGCTGTGACCTGCAGTAAAGAAGAAACAGTTTTTTAGTATTTACATTTTTGATTCTCCAAGAATTTGAATGGTACATGAAACGCCCTTTAGTATAGTGCAAACTGCAGATAATGTTCCTTGCAACAACATGAATCATTTTGCCTTAAATTAATTATAAAGTATATCACCAATATTAGTAATCAATTTTAAAAAAAAATATATATATAAAAAGCCGGTTTCTATGGTGCACGATAACCATGTAGCTCACCAACCATTCAAAAAGACTAGTTGTACCTAGGGGTGTCATTCGAGTGGCCGGCCGAATCCGTCCGAAAGTCGATTCGGGTCGGGTCGATCGTGTTAATTATATTGGGTTGATCGAATCAACCCGAATTGACCCGGTTCTAAACAAGGTCGGGTTCGGTATTTTTGGCCTTGACCCGACCGAACCGACTAACCCGAGCAACAACACTTTCTGATGTAAAAACTCGGGTTGATCCGACAAAATTAACCGGCCGAGTTGGCCGAGTTAAGCAGATCTGGTTCAGTATATTTCTTAAAACGATCAGGTTGGCCGGCCGTTGGCCGACGTGATCGGTAACCCGAATAACACCCTGGTTGTACCCCATATCTAAAAGAATAATGTCATAAATACTCTATTTGACAAGTCTCAAACACGTTCCCATCACTACCCTTTTTAAAACCCAATTTATAGATCCCAAAACCCACAACCATAAACTCAAATCCACCCGAAAAAATAATGTCATCGCAAATCATGGAATCCGATCGCGAAACAGCCGAAACTTACACAGGGGAAGACATATGTAAACAAAAAACGCAAGCCCTTTTATCCAAATTTAACCTCCCAAAAGGGTTGATCCCAATGACCGACGTGACCGAAGTCGGTCACAATACAACCACTGGGTTCGTATGGGTTCGCCGGAAGAAAACCCAACATTTGTTTAGTGAAATAGGTCGCAAAGTATCGTATGATGTCGAAGTGACTGCGTTTGTTGAGGAGGGAAGGATGAGGAACTTGACTGGTGTTAAGAGTAAAGAGCTTTTATTTGGGTTGGGATTTCGGATATTTTGTTGGTCAGGATGGGACTGGGAACATTACTTTTGGGACTTCTTCTGGCTTGTCTCGTACCTTTCCGGTTTCGGCTTTTCAACAAGTGGATTAGTGACTATTGTTTGTGTTTTTAATCTTGTGTTTTAGTAGTTTCTAATGCGATGTTTGGTTACGAGTTTCTAAGGAATTTCAAGTATCTATTATATTACAGGGTGTTTTATTAACTTAATTTTTGTTTTTATCAGCTTAATGACATTTGATAGCTTATCAACTATGTATTGTAAGTTCAAAATTCTGAGAAAAGTGAGCTTATTGGCTTTTTTGAGTTTCGATTTTAGTAAGCTGATAAGCCTAGGAAGTATGCTAATCCACAAATCCACCCACTATGTATTTGTATGTATCTTTTGGGGGTTATTATAAATTCTAATGCTATGTTTGGATTTGGTTTCACTTATATTACCTTAATTTTCTATTAGTACTTTGCATTGGCGTGGTCTGAGTAAATGACTATTTGTTGGAGGTGGCAGAGCAGTGTATTAGGTAATGGATTAAAAGCGAGTTTGGTTCAAACGGGTACTTATAAGTGTGTATTGTAACTTGATTGACTGCCCATTTAAATCATTTGAGACACTTTGCTTAGTTATCATGTTATTCATGTACTATGTGAATTTGTGTGACCTTGGCTTAGCATAAACTGATTTTTAGTGCCAAACATTGAATTATGCTTTATCTTATGAGACTCGAGTTTGACTCAGATGCAGTCTAATAAAAGTGTTTGACTTTCTATTTCTGAAGTGCTCACTCAAATAAACATGCTGGATCTTTCGCCCATTGTCCATGATTTCCCACTGCTGCCCCCACGGGAGTCCAGGAATTGTGTGGACTGGTCATTTAAAGCATCAAAAGTATGTACTAGTGGCTCGAAAATTTGCTAAAAAGGGAAACATTTTGCAATTATCATAGAACGAATGAAGTTTGTGATAAGCATTACTCATAAGCTATATAGTGTATCAATATCAATCAACGTTCTTTCTAGACTTGATATGCCTGATGAAACTAGAAAGAACTAACTGAATGCAACAAATGTGAGGGTGATGGGATTGCCCGCTCCCAAATATATAGGCGGGTTGGGTAATGGGTTCGGATAAAAACAGGTAAAACTTTTGGATGGTTTAAAATGGGTGAGTTGGCGCACATACACATTTTTGGTCCATTGGTTTTAAGATTTCAGAAAAGGGTCAAGTTTCTTAAATATAATGGAGAAACGGTGGAGTTTCTTGATTATAATGGAGATAGGCAGAAACTTCATATAACCCATTTATTGCTAGAGCATGGACATGCATTGGAGGAAATGGTTTTCAGTTGGTGTGACGAAGACCAGTACAGTACCTTGAGAAATCAATGGAAACTATGAATGAAGTGTCAAAATTTCGCAAGGCTTCTTCAAATGTCAAACTGGTTACTCTCCTAAAAAGATTACTGATACCAGGTTTCTATTAAACCAAGCATAATGGGGCAACTAAGATTCATGGTTTGTGTGAGTGCTTTATGTATTTCGATTTTGTAATTTTCAACTTGATGCTTCCCTTCTTTTGGTTAATACTTTGTTCTTTTAGATACTACTGTTATATGCTCGTCTAGTTTCTGTCATGTTCTGCTATTATAAACTGTACTGGTTCTCTTTATAACTCCATATTAACTCATGGCTATTTTCTAGAGAAATTGTCATTTTTTTTTCAATAATTTTGTTGTGCTGCTAACAATGACAAGTGCGATGAAAAATATTAGTTTATTTCAAAATTCATCAAATATTTTTAAGAATTTTTTGGTTTAGTCTTTTACCGTATGTAAGGAAAAAGTCATCTCGGAGTTCTTTCAAAAAACTCAGTATGTGATCAAAATTAAATTAGACTAATAAGTAATAACAAAGTCCAATTTTGGCACAAAGCGGTACTTGTCAAAGTTGACTTAAATTCGTTTTTATCTTTTTGTTATATTAAAAAACTTTTAGAATGGGTGTGTTGATCTATAAATCTATTGGTTAAATGTAAAATATCGTTATATTTTGATTGAAAATTTAAAATCAAGTCCAAATATTTAGAAAAAGATAAATAATGTTAAATTTAATTTTATAAACTTAAGTGTAATTTTTTCATTTTATGTTAGGATTGAAAGTGTCGATCATATTATGTATTTACTATACGTTTAAGATTAATAAGCAGTATCCGCGCACTTATTAGCGTGATTATCTGGTTCTGAAATTAACGCACCCATAGTTTCTTTCAAAAAGTGTATTGTAACATTAGAGAATCGTTTTTAATAACTATAATTATATCGTGGTTGCGTAGTAGCGAGGATTATCTGATTTCGAAAATTATGTGAAGTCGATTTAAGTGTGGGAGTGTATATTTCTAATTATATTGTTTTAAGTTATTAAGATTTTAGTAATAATAGATTCAAGCATTCTAATGATAGTATTATGTAGTTAGCAATACAATATTGTTGTTTAGAAGTATAGTAACGTGTGTAATCACCTTTTCTTGTTTTGTCGATGTTAGCGATGATAACTATTCTTTTTTACATGTGTAACGTTTATTATTTGGTGTGCGGCTTTTAAACTTGTAACCTTACAAATTTAATATCATCATAATAAGATTATCTTGTACTATCAATTTGCATAGATATTTAAGCATTGTTCAAAGCTATTTGTTTGGGGTACAAATAATTATCGCTAAAAATAACAGAACTATAAAATTTTGTCATTCTAATAAACTTACATAACATTATTGATATACTGAGACAAAAGGCTATACAATATATATTAACTTTTAAAAGGCGATTCACGTATCTTATCCCAAGTGGTGCAAGACCAACATTTTCAAAATAACATTATAAAATGACAAAGTACATATGTCAAAGCAAAATAAACAACAAAACTACAATTCTTGGTCTCATTTTCAAAATTTTCACGGGTTCCACACTACTTCATCATTTCTCATATAATTTTGTCAAATTTGAAACCTGGTTCGACCCTTTGTGGTTCAACCGGTTGAACCGTTCCGGTCAAAAAAGCAGGTCGATTTAAACCGACTCAACCCGACAGGTTGGGTCGAAAACAAGTCAAATTAAACCGAGTCAACTCGCCGGGTTTGAAGCGTCTCGGGTCAACCCGGTTTTCAATGTGTATTAATAGTTTCCTTTTGAAATATATATCTTCAACATTTCCACTTTTAGTTTCAACTTTTTACTTTTTGGTTTTTTCTTTATATATAGAATATAGCAGGGTATCCGCGCGTTTCGGAGGCAGGTACCCTATGACGATTAACCTGAGAAATAGATCTCAATGAGACCTGATTTACCAGTTTGTATCGGTTTCAACGGGTTCTCTCTTGTTTGTTTTTGGATGGCTTTAATTGGTTAGCCGAATCGGTGGTGACACCGGTTCCCGGATGAACACGTTGTTCCGGTCCGGTTTTCAAAACTATATGTAACATCAACTTGATAGCTTGTATGAAGTTATGTGTATTTTATTAATTTGTATAATGTGTATAATAGCATGTAATTTTCATTTTAGAGTGTTTTAAAAATAATATTAATTGGTGTGTTTAATTATTTTATATTTTGGATTATGTTGTAGCTTTTTTAAATTGTACGTTATCAAAATTTTATTTTACTTTTTAGTAAGGGGTATTTTAATTGATTGTTTTTAAATTGATAGATGTCCTTTTAATTGGTTGTACAATGTGAATAAATTATTGTACTTTTAACTAGTGAGTTGTTTTAATAAGAGTATTCATTGCACTATGTATTTTTCTCTCATTTGACCAATTTCACCAATTCAACTTTTCAACTTTTCTCCTTTGACTATTTTTCAATTATATGTAGTATAGATGTGAAACATGTAAATGCAAACAAGCAAAGGCCCGACCCATGAGGCCCAAAGCCGGCCCTATGCATCTTTTTGTATTCTAAATACACTCTCTCCTCATGTGGAAAAGGTGGTAATTTGTTAGGGTTTTCATTTGGTAACAAAGTTTAACATTTGTCGCCCCTCTCTCTCTCTTTCTCTATACATTCTCTTTCTAAATATTATGTGTGGCAAAAGATGGTTTAGTTTGTGTCTTGTTCGGGTTTTGTACGTTTGTTATCCTATCGAATTACTCTGAGTTTCACTTTTCTTTTCTTGGTTTTTGCACTTTTATCATTAAAGGCTTGTACTTTATGATAGATGCAGTGTTAAGAAGTCTGAATCTACAAGAAATAATTAAATTTTTACTTAAAGATCCAGTCTTTGTAGTTGTTTTTTAGTCGCGAAAAAGCAAACAAAAAACTTCTTATTTTCACGTTAAAAACCACTAAGTTTAGATTTTTAGAGTAGATCTAGTGATTTTAAGATACTTTTGACAATGAAGTTCGTTGAGTTTCTTTTATAGCTTGGATGCATTGTTTTAGATTTTAAGATACAATAAGTTTAGATTTGTAGCTTGGATGCATTGTTTTGAAATGAAGTTCGTTGAGTTTCTTTTATAGGCAGTTAATCTTTTTAATGCATTTTGATTTGTTTATATTACAAGAGGTGGGAAGAAGAGATTGAGAAATGGCAAAATCCAATCCTTAAAACGACAAGCTACCAAAATGGTAAGTTCTAACTTCTTTTAAATTGTTGTTCCTTTATTCTATATAGGACCCAAGTGATCAAAGGTTGCAGATAGTCACTTACAAAAGTTTTCCTTAATATTATTTGATCCTTTTTCAGGTACAATCTTACGTTTTCAACGAGCTCTACTTTTTGGTTGCTGGTGGAAATGATGATAAAGTATTCGAGAGTTATAGAAGACATATTTACTATCTCATTTTACTAGTGCCATATGACAAAATTTGGTATTAAGTACATGTAATGCTGGATAATGATTTATGTATGCTATTGTGATATTTTGGAAAAAAATTAAATTGCATTGTAATATGATTTATGTATTATATTCCAGTAATGCATGTTCAGATTTGTGTTTGATATTGTGGTACTAGAACTGCTAGTGGTATGCTATGACATGAATTGTGTTTGTAATGTTTGTGTATTCCTGACACAAACTTTGTGTGAACAAAGATCTGATCATTTATAGACACATTATGTGTCAGGATAGGTCTGACACTACAGACTTTTGCCATCGAAACTTCTGCTGACACTTATTGTATGTGAAGGAGTAGCTAATTTATCTGTGCTGACACTTTTTATACTTATCCTGACACTTTTGTCTGTCAGCAAACACCTTTTTCTTGTAGTGGGAGATATAAAATATAATTTAAAATCTTAGACCTGTGCGTGGTATCTAAATTAAAATTGTAAAAAATCAAAATCAATTTCCCAAACACTTAAAGTAGCGTTTGGTTAGGGTAAATTGGGGCATTGTGGGTGGTTGGGGGTGGTTAAATTTAAATTGTCTACGAGCGTGTTTGGTTGAAAAAATCGGGCATTTTAAATATTTGGGATGTTGAAAGTCACTACAAAGGGGCTTTAAATATCTATGTGAGTAGAGTAGTTTTAATTTGCTCATAAACAAGGAAGTTTTATGTGACAGTTTGAGACAAAAATACCCTTCTTATTAATAATAAATAAATAAACTTATATATTTTTCTTATATCATTGTTGTTCTTCCATCATCTTCCCAACTACCTTAATGGTTATTATTTTAATTTTTACAAGTGATTGTTTACTCTAATTTCTCGAATTGCTGCTTTTTCGTACGATGAGCTCGGATTTAATTTATTGATTTGAAGGTCATCCATCGAAGGTATGATATTATTAGGTATTGTAGCTGAAATCAAAATGTGGTGTTGGTTGTTGCATTATATCCCTACAAGGCTACAAGTAAACCTGAAAAATGAGATAACATTAGTTTCATAATTTATGTCATTAATAAGGTAGTGCTTTTTTTGTTTCTTGTTTGCAATGATATTTTTTGCTTCATTTGTTATAGTACCCTGATATAAATAAACAAGTCTTATATATTGATAATCAAACTAATTTGTTATTTTACATATGGCTATTTGATAGGTAATGGATCAACTTAGTTTAACTACACGCAAATGTAGACAAAGGAGAAAGGGTATTTTGGCACTTTGTAATGACATCAGTTGCATTCTTTTTTATTTCGCTTTGGGTGTTATAGTCAAATATAAAATGAATCAATAACGCGTTGGATACTCTTCATCAAAAATTTATCGATACTTTATATTGCATAGACATGTTTATGAGAGTGATATTATGTCCATATTGCAAATTAGAATGACTCAAAGTTGCTTCAATAAATTGTGTCACATGCTTGAAACATTCGGAGGTCTAAAACTAACCAGAAACATGGATATAGATGAATAAGTTGCCATTTTCCTTCACATTATTGCTCATAATGTTACAAATCAGGTCATGATATGTCGTTTTCATCATTCCAGAGAAACAACTAGTAGATGTTTTGCTCGAGTTTGCAAAGTGGTGATAAGATTGCATCCACATTTACTCAAGAAACTGAACATGTTCTATAACTCTACGGAAGAGGTATGGCTTAGTTCGAGCAATGATGAACTCAAAGGGATTCTATTTTTCTTGAAGTTTACTTTAATGGAGGTATGAATGGGTATGGAGATCGGTCCATGGTTTTCCGATCTGCACCAATCATCTGAAGAAATGGACGCTAATGCTAATTTACTTAAGGATGATCGAATTCGGTTCCCATTTGGGTAAAATTTCATGATATTCCTATTGTGGCATTTATCACGGCAGATTAAGTTCGATGGCTACTAAGCTTGGCAACCCGATTATGCTTGATTCGTATACAACTCTATGTTTCTTCAATCATTGGGTCGTATGGATTAGGCTCGTGCTTTGATTGATATTAGGGATGATCAGGAGTTGAAGGATAAGATGGCTATTGCTATTCCAAATGTGGATTATGATGGAGAGTTTCTTCACACGTTGAGGGTGGAGTACGAATGGGAACCACCTAGATTTCGTATGTGTATGGCTTTTGGGCACGATGATACATTATGTCCAAAGCGGGACGTTGAAAAACCAAAGAACTACGATGGTTTCCAACAACCCCTAGATATACTTCTCGTGGTACAAATGTGGGTTCTAAGGTTCAGTTTAAGCCTAAGAAACAAGTTTACTAAGTCGTCTCTAAAAGAATGGTGCTAGTTCAAGTGGTACGAATTCGCTTAACCCTTTTGATGCACTTAACACTATTGAGGAAAATGATGAGCTTGGATCAAATGTGGGTCATCAAATTCGGGCAAGAAAGTGGCCGAGATGTGGCTAGTTCTTCTAGTGAAATGAACAATGCAAGGCGATTCTACTTTTGTTACTAGTTCTTCTACTACGGCTTCTAAAAGGTTGATGATCCGGTTAATGAGGATAGTGATAGTGAACTGCTCGAGGTATACAACGAAACTGCCAGTTTTATGGCTTCTACGAGCTCCAAGGTTAATAAAGGTTCTAAAAGTGGCAGTGGAGTGGGAAATAAAAGCTTGTATGAACAATGGAAGGAAACTTATGATGAAGACCCCGTACGATGATGATGATTTTGTTGATCCTGATTTCATTGATGCTCAAATGCAGTTTGCAAATGCCTTTGACATTAGTCTTCATGGTCAACTTAGATATCATTTGTAGTAGGTCTCATAAGTGTGGCATGTCATGCTTATGATAGTTTAGGTGATAAGGTTTTAAAAGGTACCATTTTGAGGGTCGTTTAAGTCCTTATTTGATCACTTTGTATCCGTTATTGCTTAATATCGTTCCTTTTCACTTTTTAGGTCTCTTGAAGGCAAAATCTTTGGAATGGCACTTATTTGGACGAAAAGCGCGAATATATGAAGAAAATGGCCAAAGTCAAAATCGAGACACTCACGATTCTTTGAAATTAGAAGCGGCGGCGGTCGGTGCTAATGGCGGCGCCGTCCCAAAATTATTGTGACGGTCAGAACCCAAAACTCGTATTTTCAAGTGACGACGTCTAGTTGTGAAAGAGTAGGCCGTCGCTACTCGACGGCCTAGATGCAATCAGACGGCGTCGGTGAAGAGGACGTCGTCGCGGACTTAAGGTGACGCCGTCGCAAGGTTAACGTGGCCAAGACGAAACCCTAATGACGGCGACACGACGTCCACAAAACATAAGGTGTGCCGTCGCATATGTAATCTTATATATAGAATCCGAATTTTTGGTCTTTAGTAGAGAGTCTTTGGAGTAAAACCTAAAACCGAACCTAAGGTGTCTTGTACGATATTTTAGGGTTTTAAACCCTATCTTACATCAAGATAAGTCTTTACTTCATTAATTCAATTATGTCTTTGATTATTTGTGTGTATGCTTGCATGTTCTCCATGTCCGCTAATTTACTTGTGTGTTTGCTTAGGAAGTATGAAACTTAATTATTGAATATTGATTGGTTGTTTATTATCTTAGTTGATTAATGATCTAGTAATGCGATAGGTCATTCGTTGTGTACTTAATGCTTGATTCATCTTTGTGAACCTTAGAATATAATTACACGAGTAGTTGTAGGCTAAACCATCCAAAGCGCCTTAGAGTAGGAGTTTATCATCCCTAGTGGGTTTGTAGATGAGACCCTTTGGTAAGTTCAAAGAGTTAGGGAGAAACGCACCCTACAACTTTAGACACACAACGCAACTAGGAATAAGGACGTGACAACTCAACCATCAATAGGAGATAATTAAGGAGTAATACAACCTAAGTAAACACATCTTTAAACTATCATACGAGCACACTTTAATTAGACATAGATTCCCACAACCTTAGTTTAGATAATTAGATAATAGTAGAGTAATCGGTGAAATACCAACCCCGAAATCCAATACCCGAGATTCGTACCTTTCCATTTCATAAAACATAAAAGATAAAAATAATCTTCCTCAACCTTAACCTTAGCGTAGTAACTCCTTACTAGCATTCCTATTCCCCAGAGAACGATATCAATACCCGTGGCTTACCCTAATTACTACACTACAACGATTAGGTTCATCGCCTGGGGTGTTATAAAACTTGCTCGAAGAAAAGGAAGTTTCCTTGACCCCGAACGACGCGTGTGGCGTTATCAAGTTTTGGCGCTACACGGGAATAGAATAGCTAGTTAGTAGTCCACCTCGTTTAGGTTCTTTGCTTGATTCCTATCAAGTAAACTTTTTCTCATTTTAGCCTTCTATTAGTCTATCCCCTTCTTCGTGACTTTTGTTCAGAACCTCATCACTTTTCATCATGGAAGGTGATAACCCACTACCATTCATCAACCCACCACCAATGACCCGCCAAGAGCCCGTACTCTTGGTGAATACTCAAGACCAAGCCACCTAGGCTATAGGAACACCATTGAGCTTCCCGACCAAGCCCAAACTACGGCCCTGCGATCCGACACCATCCGGTTGGTGCAAACGGATGTGCATTCCATGGACTTCATTCAAGATCCAAATCAACATCCGAGGATTTCCTCAAATCGCCGATTCCATCGACCTTGATGCTACTACTCGGGAGACCACGCTGCGTCTCTTCCAATTCTCTCTACGGGACCAAGCTAGTAATTGGCTTGAGCGACTTCCCGCGGCTCCATCTAAAGTTGGGATGATCTTACTTCGATTCCTTGCTCAATTTTTCCCACGGGAGAACCACTAAGCTTAGGAATGACATCTTGATGTTCCAACAACGTCAAGGTGAATCTCTACTAAGCATGGACCCGATTCAAGGACTTACTTCATAAAGTCCTCATCACGGCATTGATCTTTGGCTCCAAGTCCAAATCTTTTATGATCATGTCAACTTCCCACTAAGCGATCCATTGACCAAGCGGCCGGTGGAAAACTTAGTGATCTCACCGCAGAAGAATCATGGGAAATAATGAGGACCTCGCCTCTATGACAACGAAAGTTGGGATGACCCCGTGAGCTGCCCAAAACCGTGAAGGCAATCTCCTTGCCTCCTCCGCACCGTGGGATGATCGAACTTGAAGATCAAGTTAAATTCCTCATGAGTTCCTACAAAATCCTAAGTCCTCACGACAAGTGAATCAAATCACTCTACCTTGTGAGTTATGCAGTGGTCCCCATGACACTCGTGATTGCACAAGGCTCTCCGAACAAGCTTTTGCGGACTACGCCTCCATACGTGCCGACGGAGCGGGAGAGAAGTGGTACACTTTCAAACCCGAACAAAACAACTTAGGAAACTCATACAACCCTCATGGAGAAATCACCCAACCTTAAGTGGAACCAAACTCAAGCACACCCCAAAGCTCATCTAGTTCGCCCACTAGGTTCAATTCTTTTAATACCGAGAACCCCACTAATCTTGAGGCAATTGCATCTAGATTTTGTCATCCCAAGAAACTCGATTGAATAAGCTTGAAGCCGATTTTAAGAAAAACAGAGCGAGATGACAACCAAGCTTGATGCTCTCTTAAAAGCCTTGAATGAACGGAAGTTGGAGCACTCCCAAGTGATACCATAAAGAACCCAAAAGTGAATTCGATTGCATCGACTTCATGTTCTAGTTCACCATGGGAGAGTGCACATCCATGCCCTCGATGAGTGTCTAAATACTCATCATTTTTGTATAATCTAAACCGCAAAATCATCTGAAAATACTCAAAATGCATCAAAATGATGAAAATATCACAAACAAGTGTTTTATGTGTTTTAAATGCAAAATATCAAAATCGATGAAAACGTATCAAATTTGCAAAATGGCGCTTTAGTCCCCAAGTTTCAAAAGTTGTCAAAACAGTCCTCGGTATATCAAAATAAAGAAAAATGTCATTTAAGGTCCATGGGATTCAAAAGTTGTCAAAACAAACCTTTGAAATGAAAAACTTGCAAAATTACAACTTTGGTCCCTCAAGTTTGAAAAATGTCATTTATGGTCCCTGGAAAATTGGAAAGTGTCAAGATTGGTCCTTGCATTATTGAAAATTGTCACTTTTAACCCTTGGATCAACTTTGATGAATTGGCAGCTTAGGCCCCTCGGTTTTGAATTTACATAAAGGCCCCTATGATTATTAAGCCATGGTCCTTGTCAAACTTTTGACCCAACCAACAAACCTTTGGACCCTTTCCCTGCTTTTGGACCCTTGGTTATTAATACCCACAGTCACCAACCAAGTCAAACAAACAACCCACTGGCGCCCATTTTTCTTCCTTCACCACCGCTTCCCGCCACTCAAGCACAACCATTCCCCTCCTCACCTTATCATCTCCTTGTCCCTCCACCTCAACAAGCCTCCAAGAACCATTAAATGATCCTTCACCCTTAACACTCAACCATAGCCATCTTTCAAAACCATTTCCGCCAAAATGATCCTGTGGCCAAAATCACTCAAAGCATCCAATGGCTTAGAAAGATGGTGGGAATCAATCGAAACAAGTGGGAAGAAGCTTGGAAGTATAAAAGAGAAGCTAAGAGAAGAAATGGGGAGTAGTTAGCTTTTTATTTTTTCTAATGTCATTTTTCTAAATTAATGTTTTAGTTTAAGTAAAATATTGTAATTTCACTTTCCTTGTATTACATTTAAGTCAAATCATCATTGTAATCAGTTGTTGAGTATCAATCCAAGTTCTTAGATAATTTCCAATTTTCCTGTTTCATCGTTAAAAATTTCGCTTTCTAAATTCTCTTGTCCAAGTTTTTAGTATTTGTTTTTAAGTTCAAAATGGTTTAGATAAGTTGTTTACGACTTTTTGTAAGCTTAAAAGTCGGCTTTCAAACAAGTTTCATTACTGGTCAATGAAAGTCAACTGAAGAGCTCAAAATGGATTTGGTAATGATATCTGGTAATGCAGGGCCAATTTTGGATTGCTTATTGGGTTAGAGGTTTTGTGGAAAGCCATTAGGAGTTGTTTTGATCATTGGTTCATAGACTTTGACTGAAAAGCAATTTGTAAGAAATTTCTTTAAAATTTGCCTTTCTTAGTTTAAGTGTTTGAATATTGTTAATTTTAGTTTAATCTTGTCTTATTATAGATAATATCAGATAATAAATAGAATTCTCAGCTTATAAGTTTGTTTTAGCATATTAAGCCTCATAACAGTTTTATAAAATGGTGTTTGGATTAGTTCAGTTATTTGTGATAGCTGCTTGTTGTGTTGTTATTTGTTGTTGAACTTAGTCACATTAGTTCCCAATAACTCATTTCAGTTCTTAAAACCAGTCCTTGTTTCATATAAAGTCAAAATAAGCTTAATCTCATCCTCAACAGTTAACTGTTAGGATTTTGGGATACAAATCTCATCAAATCGCTTATAACTAGATAATATAGCTTAATCCAACCTTAGTATAGCTTAATATAACATATAAGTCCTTTAAATCGCTTGCAAAGTTCAAATTAGTCAAACCTTTCAAATCTTTCAAAAAGTCAAATATACAAAACCGCTTTTAGCTCTACTAGAAGGATTTTTATTGGACTCATTTCTAGGTCATTTCAAGTGTGACTTGTGGATTTTAAAAGTTTACTTGGTCTAGTTTCTGTTGTTATTTTTGAATAATTTTGTGAATTTTCCATAAGCCCTAAAAGAGCTTATCAAATGGTGTTAAATCCTGCATGCAGGGCACTAAGCCCGCATTGTGGATTTTGCAGGTTTTTGCAGACCTTGCAGCCTGCTCATTTGAGCTTCACTAGGTCTGATTTTTGGTCTAGACACTCTTAGCCAGGTCTTCTCCAAGTTCCATTTGCTGGTTTCCCTTTTTAGCTTATTTTGAAGCTTGTGCATAAGCTCAAACTTGGGCCCCCTTTAACTGTTTTCTGCCATTAGCTCAGTTCATCAAATCATTGCAATTTGCCTATCAGAGGTTGTTGCTTGTTGAATCTTGTTGCATTTTGGTTGTTTTAGCTTATTATAGCTTCCATATCAGTTTGGTGCTTGTTGTGATCCATTTGCTACTTCAAGTGCTTATTTCAATAAGCACTTGACACATCAGTTCCATAATCTTACACACAAGCCCTGGTTTTTCTATTTTTCCCAGCTTCCTAATATCATTTTAGACTTTTCCTGAAATTTTCAGATTTTTCTAAGTTGTTTTGCTATTTTCTTAATTTAAATTAGTTTTAAGCCTTTTAAATAGCTTTTAATACAAATAATTAAGAAAAGCTTCAAAAAATAATTTTTCAATTTTCTTAAGTTTAGATAAATATAAAAAGCCAAAAAAGTATTTTTCCATAATTTTCTTAGCTTAAATAGTATTTTCTAACATTTTAATTAGTTTTAAATAGTTTTAAATTAGTAATAAATATATAAAAAGTCAAAAAAAAAAAATATTTTCTGTTTTAAATTTAGTTTTATCATATTTTAGATTTTTCCAAGTTATAATTTCATTTTTCTAGGTTAATTTTGTATTTTCTTCTATTTTAGTGCATTTTAAATACTTAATAAATAGTTTTTAATTAATAATAATTAGATAAATAGTAATAAAAATAATTTTCCTTTTCTATAAATTTTCTTTTATCATTAGGTTTGTAAAATGTATTTTTCATATTTTTAGGACTTTTATTTCTTAGATTTCACTTTTTATTTTGTGCGTTTCGTAATTTTATTTTAAACGTAAGTTTTAAGTTTTAGGTTTTAAACGCTCATCACTTTAAAAATAGTGATAGCGTTTATTTAATATCTTTTATCTTTTAATTTTCTTAATTTGTATTTAAGTCGCTTTATTTTATAACTTTTTCAAGAGTGTAATATTCAATCCAAACCTTTATGATCACTATCCTTAGTGATCATTCTATCGTCTGATCAAGTGTTTACACCCATTGAGTCTCCGTGGGACATAACGACCGAAATTCATTATATTCTCGATCTTCATTGTATTTGTGCTTGTCGCTTTAAGTCTCTTAGACTTGACGGTTTAGCACAGATCAAAATTTTAGCGCCATTGCGGGAGGCTTTAGCGTGTGTTTAGCCTTTTCGGATCCACTCTTGCACATAACCCATCCTTTGTAAAAAGTTTTTGTAAAGTTTTCAAAATCCAAAAAAGAAAAGTTCATTAACACTTTTCCTAAAGTGTTAAAACGCCAAAAATATTTTCATTCTTTGTTTTTATCATCATGTTTTTCAAAAATACCAAAATATTCCTCTTTACCCTCTTACCTTTTGATTCTTCATTTCTTACCCTCTGTTAACCTTTGATTATTTCTATGTCTTATCCTCACCCTCTTGATTGTCAATGGTGTGGTGGTCCTTATAATGGTGGCAATTGCCCCGGTTGTGGCATGGTGAAATCAGAAACGGGTCTATCTATAACCAAGATCCCTATTCCTACCATAACACGATCGATTTATTCCATCGGCTACCACACCGCGAGACTCAGTAGCTTCTCGTTGTAGTACTGTGGTGGTTCACATTCCGCTTCGATTGTCAATCGAAACACGCTTGTCTATGAGCGGTTTCCCGATAACAATTATGACTACAACACATACCACTCACGGCCACATCGGTTTCTTCATTGTGTATTGTGGAGGTCCTCACTCTAGCTCGGATTGTCAAACAGGGAACCCAATTCCTTGTAACAATTACGACTCTTCATATCAAGACCAACCTCCACAAGACCAAATGATTCAAGCGACTCCTCAAAACTACGACGGACCTTCATCAAGACTCGAGTTATTAAAAGAACTTAGGAGGAGTCGGCTATGTCCTCCCAAGATAATCCAAATGAGAAATCCATGGAAGTTTTGTTAGTCAAGAGCTGGTCGCTAAATTAGATTCCCAAATTGCCTTTGAACAATCTATTAGGGAATCAATTGCAAAAGAAAAAGCGCCAAATCTAGCTCTCGATTCCGTTTCATTCACGATGACGATGATGATGAAGATATCCTTGATATCCTACAATTTTATAACGGTTCATCAAGTTCATCGGTTGAGACTCCTTCCATGAACAATCGGGGAGAAAAGACTATGATGGAATTACTAGCGAAGAACAAATGGAAAGTATTAAACATATGTATGCTAGTCCGTCTAAACTCCTCGACCGTTGTTATCACACCCAATATTCCCACTCACTCTCTCGAACATGGGGATGAGCATCTTGACACTGTTCTAAAAGGAATCGGACGAATTTATAAAGTCTAGTGTTGAGGACCTTTTCCCGATCCCGAGAGAGTCACAAATTCGACCATATGTGTGATATCCCTTTCCTCTTGAATGTTCAAATGATCAATTTGAGACTTTCTCCGATTTTAGCGATGATTGTAAATCTTATGGAGACATCGAGTATGTTGAGGCATCACTTCCACGCGTCGATCCTCTTCTTGAGGAGTTCACCGATGAACTCACTCACATCGATCCACTTTCATCGAAAGTGACGATGATCTCTTTGATTTCAAGTCGATCTTGGAGAAACTAGAAGTCTCCTATACAATGATCATTCACTCATTTCTTGTCCCATTTCCGACTCTTCCATTCCTTCTCTCACCCGATGAGGAAGATGACAACTTTGGAAGGAGGTCGATGATTTTCTTAGTGATGAGTCGATTCCAACAGAATTGACAATACTTACTTTGATTCGGAGGAGACATCCTTTTCTTGAAAATCTATTGATTGAAGAACCGCTTCCAGCTCTCCCCCGGAAATTTTGTTACCAATCACCATAAAAGCTTCAAATTTAAGCTTAAAAATGTCAAAATGGTGATTTGCTTCTTTCGATGAGGAATGGACATGCATTGTGATGCACATATTTATTCCATTCTTCACACATGGTGTGGTTGCTTTTCCTTTTCTCCTTCGAATGAGGACACTATTTTTGATCCCGCATTTTCAATTATCATTTTGAGCCGGTTCTCTCTATATCTCATCGATGTGGAACTTTCACGTGCTTCAAATGTTTATCCAAACATCTTGAATGAAAGTCCGATGGAGATTGTTTCTTCCACTTTGCTTCCCACGAACCAATGAATTCGGGTCGAGTCAAGCTAGCGACTCGAAACAAAAACAAGAGACATACCATATGGGTTTTCACCCATATTTCGACTTCTTACCCTTCTACCACCTAAGTGTGGGGTAATGCCCCACATGTTATATAACTATAAAAAAAAAAAAAAAAAAAATCTTTCTAAATAATGGCCGTAGTATTTCCTTTTACGTTCTTTGTTTCGGCATAACCGCTGTACTTTGAATATTGAGGGCAATATTCATTTCTAAGTGTGGGGAATTCTCACGATTTCATATATTATCTACCCAATTCCCGCTTTTGGCCAAAATTTTTTTTTTTTCGAGTAAGTGTTTTACACTTACTCAATTGGTTATCGATCCGCCATGTCTCAAGACTAAAGGATTGGCTAATCCAGAGCAAACGGCTCTTGGTAAAGATATCTCAAATCCGTTGACGGCTTGCAATTTGCCCAAAATTGT
Source organism: Chrysanthemum lavandulifolium (assembly GCA_022545495.1). Taxonomy (NCBI): domain Eukaryota; kingdom Viridiplantae; phylum Streptophyta; class Magnoliopsida; order Asterales; family Asteraceae; genus Chrysanthemum; species Chrysanthemum lavandulifolium. The sequence goes on from CM040243.1 coordinate 73,998,144, forward strand.
ATGGTTCTCAACTCACCATATCCTAAAAAGTGAAGAGTTGGCTAGCCCGCAAGATTATGGCTTGTGGTAAAGGCAAAGGAAAACCATAATTGGTAATCACTCACCAAAGATAATATTGATAATTTATCTAAGAGTTGGCTAGTCCGAAGAGTACTATTCGGTAAAGACAATCAAATCATTTACGACTTATGATTTGCTCAAAATCATTTGGTTATCGATGTACCAAGGTTCTTACTTGAACTGAAACATTTGGCTACTCCGTATGATGGCTTTTGGTAAAGAGATTAAAATCCATTATGTTTTCTCAAATCATTGCTAGGGACTAGCAATATCTCGATGTGGGGATTGATGAGTGTCTAAATACTCATCATTTTTGTATAATCTAAACCGCAAAATCATCCGAAAATACTCAAAATGCATCAAAATGATGAAAATATCACAAACAAGTGTTTTATGTGTTTTAAATGCAAAAATATCAAAATCGATGAAAACGTATCAAATTTGCAAAATGGCGCTTTAGTCCCCAAGTTTCAAAAGTTGTCAAAAGCAGGTCCACAGTATATCAAAATAAAGAAAATGTCATTTAAGGTCCATGGGATTCAAAAGTTGTCAAAACAAACCTTTGAAATGAAAAACTTGCAAAATTACAACTTTGGTCCCTCAAGTTTGAAAAATGTCATTTATGGTCCCTGGAAAATTGGAAAGTGTCAAGATTGGTCCTTGCATTATTGAAAATTGTCACTTTTAACCCTTGGATCAACTTTGATGAATTGGCAGCTTAGGCCCCTCAGTTTTTAGAATTTACATAAAGGCCCCTATGATTATTAAGCCATGGTCCCTTGTCAAATCCCTTTTTGACCCCAGCCAACAAACCCTTTAGACCCTTTCCCCTGTTTTGGACCCCTTGGTTATTAATACCCCCTGGTCAGTCAACCAAGTCAAACAAACAACCCACTTGGCGCCCATTTTTCTTCCTTCACCACCTGCTTCCCCTGCTCACTCAAGCACAACCATTCCCCCTCCTCACCTTATCATCTCCTTGTCCCCTCCACCTCAACAAGCCTCCAAGAACCATTAAATGATCCTTCACCCTTAACACTCAACCATAGCCATCTGTCAAAACCATTTCCGCCAAAATGATCCTGTGGCCAAAATCACTCAAAGCATCCAATGGCTTAGAAAGATGGTGGGAATCAATCGAAACAAGTGGGAAGAAGCTTGGAAGTATAAAGAGAAGCTAAGAGAAGAAATGGGGAGTAGTTAGCTTTTTATTTTTCTAATGTCGTTTTCTAAATTAATGTTTTAGTTTAAGTAAAATATTGTAATTTCACTTTCCTTGTATTACATTTAAGTCAAATCATCATTGTAATCGGTTGTTGAGTATCAATCCAAGTTCTTAGATAATTTCCAATTTTCACATTTCTCGTTAAAATTTCGGTTTCTAAATTCTCTTGTCCAAGTTTTTAGTATTTGTTTTAAGTTCAAAATGGTTTAGATAAGTTGTTTACGACTTTTTGTAAGCTTAAAAGTCGGTTTCAAACAAGTTTCATTATCGGTCAATGAAAGTCAATCAAGAGCTCAAAATGGATTTGGTAATGATATCTGTGTAATGCAGGCCAATTTTGGATTGCTTATTGGGTTAGAGGTTTTGTGGAAAGCCATTAGGAGTTGTTTTGATCATTGGTTCATAGACTTTGATCGAAAAGCAATTTGTAAGAAATTTCTTTAAAATTTGCCTTTCTTAGTTTAAGTGTTTGAATATTGTTAATTTTAGTTTAATCTTGTCTTATTATAGATAATATCGGATAATAAATAGAATTCTCGACTTATAAGTTTGTTTTAGCATATTAAGCCTCATACGCTTTTATAAAATGGTGTTTGGATTAGTTCGATTATTTGTGATAGTCGCTTGTTGTGTTGTTATTTGTTGTTGAACTTAGTCACATTAGTTCCCAATAACTCATTTCAGTTCTTAAAACCAGTCCTTGTTTCATATAAAGTCAAAATAAGCTTAATCTCATCCTCAACAGTTAACTGTTAGGATTTTGGGATACAAATCTCATCAAATCTTCTTATAACTAGATAATATAGCTTAATCCAACCTTAGTATAGCTTAATATAACATATAAGTCCTTTAAATCAGTTGCAAAGTTCAAATTAGTCAAACCTTTCAAATCTTTCAAAAAAGTCAAATATACAAAAACCAGTTTTTAGCTCTACTAGAAGGATTTTTATTGGACTCATTTCTAGGTCATTTCAAGTGTGACTTGTGGATTTTAAAAGTTTACTTGGTCTAGTTTCTTGTTGTTATTTTTGAATAATTTTGTGAATTTTCCATAAGCCCTAAAAGAGCTTATCAAAATGGTGTTAAATCCTCTGTGCAGGGCACTAAGCCTGCACAGGGATTTTGCAGGTTTTTGCAGACCTTGCAGCCTGCTCATTTGAGCTTCACTAGGTCTGATTTTTGGTCTAGACACTCTTAGCCAGGTCTTCTCAAGTTCCATTTGTTGGTTTCCTTTTCACTTATTTTGAAGCTTGTGCATAAGCTCAAACTGGGCCCCTTTAATCGCTTTTCTAGCTCACCATCAAATCATTGCAATTTGCCTATCGAGGTTGTTGCTTGTTGAATCTTGTTGCATTTTGGTTGTTTTAGCTTATTATAGCTTCCATATCAGTTTGGTGCTTGTTGTGATCCATTTGCTACTTCAAGTGCTTATTTCAATAAGCACTTGACACATCGGCCCATAATCTTACACACAAGCCCTGGTTTTCTATTTTTCCCAGCTTCCTAATATCATTTTAGACTTTTCCTAAATTTTCAGATTTTTCTAAGTTGTTTTGCTATTTTTCTTAATTTAAATTAGTTTTTAAGCCTTTTTAAATAGCTTTTAATACAAATAATTAAGAAAAGCTTCAAAAAAATAATTTTTCAATTTTATTAAGTTTAGATAAATATAAAAAGCCAAAAAAGTATTTTCCATAATTTTCTTAGCTTAAATAGTATTTTCTAACATTTTAATTAGTTTTAAATAGTTTTAAATTAGTAATAAATATATAAAAAGTCAAAAAAAAATATATTTTCTGTTTTAAAATTAGTTTTATCATATTTTAGATTTTTCCAAGTTATAATTTCATTTTTCTAGGTTAATTTTGTATTTTCTTCTATTTTAGTGCATTTTAAATACTTAATAAATAGTTTTTAATTAATAATAATTAGATAAATAGTAATAAAAATAATTTTCCTTTTCTATAAATTTTCTTTATCATTAGGTTTGTAAAATGTATTTTCATATTTTTAGGACTTTATTTCTTAGATTTCACTTTTTATTTTGTGCGTTTACGTAATTTTATTTTAAACGTAAGTTTTAAGTTTTAGGTTTTAAACGCTCATCACTTTAAAAATAGTGATAGCGTTTATTTAATATCTTTATCTTTTAATTTTCTTAATTTGTATTTAAGTCGCTTTATTTTATAACTTTTCAGTAGTGTAATATTCAATCCAAATCCTTTATGATCACTATCCTTAGTGATCATTCTATCGTCTGATCAAGTGTTTACACACCATTGAGTCTCCGTGGGACATAACGACCCGGGAATTCATTATATTCTCTGATCTTCATTGTATTTGTGCTTAAGCTGTTTTAAGTCTGTTAGACTTGACGGTTTAGCACAGATCACCCCTCCCACCCAACGGTTCACTCGGTAAATGCTATCAAAAAGGGTTCCAAGCCATCCAAGAGATACCAAGGCCCGGCACCTTTGGTAAAGACTACTCTTGAGAAACCCGTCAGCCAAGAATCCAAACCTAGTTTAGAGGAGGAGTACAAGGAACTCCATCAAGAAAACCGATTCTTGAAGTCTTAGCTCATGCACCTTACTATAATGCTTTAAAAGAAAAATATGAGTTAGAACTTAGGCTTGGAAAACATGGGTCCGCCTTTATGCGAAACAACTTACCTAAGAAGTTAGACGATCCCGGCTATTTACTCTTCCGTAGACTTGGAGCTTCCAAACCACTCGATGCTCTAGCCGATTTAGGATCATGCATCAATCTTGTTCCGTTGTCCTCCATGAAGCCTTAACTTAGGTAAAATTGAACCAACGAAACCATCTTAGGTCTAGCGGACGGTAGTATAGCACGTCCGTAGGAATAATAAAGGACATGGTAGTACATGTAGAGAGTTGACTCTTTTGGCCGACTTCCATGTGCTAGACATGAATAAGGACCCGACATGCCCATTACTAGTTGGAAGAGGATTTTAGCTACCGCTAGTGCCATCATCGATTGTAAGATGTCCAAAATAGTGGTAGGGGAGGGAGTGCTAGATCCGTTACGATGTTAAAAAGCATACGTACTACAAGGATGAGGAAGTCCCACAAGAGATAGGGTTGGATAAAGAGCCTTCTAGATATGGACCTTGGATTGATGAGAACATCATAGGCCCCAAAGACCTTTTTACCTAGATAAAGCCTTCGCTAGTGCAAAGAACTTTCCAAGAAAAGAAATGGCTAGGGATATAGAAGTGAACCCGCTCGAGGACGCCTTAGTATTTAGGAAGATGACCGAGTTCCTAGGAAGCTTGCCCGTTAACCTTGTCATGAATAAGTGGAAAGTTGAGAAATCAACACAAGTGGGATTGGAATAGACCGCCTAGTGATGGTAATGGAGTGTGGCACATTAGGATACAAATCTATGATCCCGATGGTGAGATGTTTGAAAAGGCATATTTAACCGAACGTACTACTAGGAACTTGAATGATAAGTTTGATCCTTACGACATTGTTGAGGATAGACTTACGATATCGATGCGTAGGAGCACGACTATGAGTCTAGCTACAAGACTCTTAAATAAAGAAAAGCGCTTCGTGGAGGCAACCCATGTTTAATTGTTTGCTTGTTAGTGTCTTATATCTTTTATTAATTGTTTATCCTCATGTTTAAATTTGTAAAAATGCTTTATTTTGTTTTTAACCTCGCCTTAATTGCATATAAAGGTATTTTACATAAGGGATAAGTGTAGGAGGATTACACACGCTTTCAAAAGAAACGTAAACATGAGAATAACAATTAACGAAAAGATATTTATGTTTGTTTGTTCGAGTTAAATGCTTGTATCGAGTCATAATGGATGTTTTGCGAAATTTTTCCGATTCTAAAGATGTAAATTTTCCGAATTTTTCCGTAAAATCGCAGACCGCTTTTTGTCGTCGATAACTGACGGCGTCAGATTGCAACCGACGGCGTCGGGAAGGAGTAAAACATCGATTACTTTTTCTCGTTTTCGAGCTACTTATAAATTTTGGAATTTTCGTGTCTTAATTTTCTTAGAAATTGTAAACATCCATTCCACAAGCATTATATCCTAGTTTAAATTGAGTCTTATATATATTATTACCGCCGATTTTACGCGAAGGTTTCGCTTTGTTTTCTTCAAGTGTGCGTTTAGTTTGTCAAGAAGAAGTTACATAAGATTGGAAGGAGCTTTTCACGCAATAATTCTTCTTGAAAAGGATTTAACCACCACTTTACACGGATCCTACCGAGCTAATCGGGGAGTATTAGTTTCTTTCATTTTAATTACCTTCCATTATCATAACTTTGATACTTTCGGGGAACATTGGGGACAATGTCCGGTTTAAGTGTAGGGAGGGAAAATAAACGGAACTTTGAAACTATGCTTATCCTTGATTATTTGCTTTGTCCAAATGTGATTGTGTAATAAACCATGAGAAAATGTCGGTTAGGGTAATTTTGGCACCAAATTTAAAATTTTCATGACATATAGGGTGGGCCATTAGTCTTAACAAAAGCGTCTCACGGATAGGAAGTTATATGACTAGCACAAAACCCTTTACCACCCAAATTCCACCAAATGCGAGGATCGCCTTAGATTAGTAGGAATTAAAGCATTCATCTTCAATGCTTAGAGTGTGAACCGGTAGTATATTAGATTCTAGAACTTGTTTTGTGATGCATTCCGAGATCGCAAGTGAGGCTACACTTGTGTAGTTAGGAATAACTAAATGATAAGAGGCATTAGGATAACCCTTGTTTGATACCGTAATATAATTACTTCTTCCATATCGGTTGAGTAATTCCCACACCCTTTGCGTTGTACTCATCTTTAGTACACGATACCCTAGTTAACCCCTCGAGCCTATCCTTTTCATGTTCTCGTGATGTTTCGGTTTTTCCGAATATCAATGAAGAGCATTGTTTACACCCCACCCCAAATATACACCCAAAACGCCTTAGCCTACCCCTTATGCACTCACTTTTAGTGCAAATATTTGTTATCACCCTAAACCCTTAGTTCAATTATCTAGTTGCTTGCATAAGTTGCTAAGTCGAGTCATATCCTTTGTATACGCTTTGGGATGATTGGGATTCATGGAAAAGTTAAAGTTTATGAAATGACGGGAAGGGAACGTTAAATTCAAATTCCTTTGTTTGCATAATAATGTACCCCAAGTGTTTTGATCTTTTCAAATCGGGTCAAATTAGTGTTAGAGTAATAAAACTCAAGTGTAGGGATGAGCCTATAAATCCCTATTATTTTGATGTTACCGTAGAGGATGGTAGAGTAAAAGTGTATGAAAAAAAAAAAAAAATCGAAAAAAAAAAAAGAAAAAGAAAAGAAAAAGAAAAAAAAATAGAGTGTGAAAAAAAAAAAAAAAATACGGGCTACTATCCTACATCTATCCTTTAAATTTATGTTTGTTTATTTCAGTTATCTAGAGTTTAGAGTGTCGAGTCTTGGCTTAGCAACGCCATTCTTCATATGCAGTTAACATAAAGATTTTTGACTTGCCACCACTAAATAGCCTATCCCACCAAACCCCTTGTTTCCCTACCGTAAGCCTAACATTACAACCCTTTAAAAGACATCTTTGATAGTCTTTCCTAGGTGCTTACTCCAAAGAGATGGAGGTTTGATCTATTCTCAAGCCTATGGTAATCTATGTACTAGGACCGGTTAATGAGTGTTTATATCCCATTTCCTATTTGTTATATTTCTTATATACACCCGAGAGAGATGTGAGTATCCAAACACCCCATATGAGGTGCTAGTATGTAATTCCGTGCTTGTTATGACTTTTATGGGCTTATATGTGTTGTGGACCGTTTTGAATTAATGCTTCATGACCCCTAACTTATAAATTAATTGGCTAAAGCACATTTGCTTGAGGACAAGCAAATAACAAGTGTAGGGATATTTGATAAGGTTTTAAAAGGTACCATTTGAGGGTCATTTAAGTCCTTATTTGATCACTTTGTATCCGTTATTGCTTAATATCGTTCCTTTCACTTTTAGGTCTCTTGAAGGCAAAATCTTTGGAATGGCACTTATTTGGACGAAAAGGCGAATATATGAAGAAAATGGCCAAAGTCAAAATCGAGACACTCACGATTCTGTCGAATTAGAAGGCGACGCGCCAAAAGCTAATGGCGACGCCGTCCCAAAATTATTGTGACGGTCCGTAACCCAAAACTCGATTTTCAAGTGACGACGCCTAGTTGTGAAAGAGTAGGTCGTGGCTACTCGGACGGCCTAGATGCAATCCGAACGACGCCGGGAAGTCGAAGAGGACGGCGTCACGGACTTAAGGTGACGCCGTCGCAAGGTTAACGTGGCCAAGACGAAACCCTAATGACGGCAACACGACGGCCACAAAACATAAGGTGACGCCGTCGCATATGTAATCTTATATATAGAATCCGAATTTTTCATCTTTAGTAGAGAGTCTTTGGAGTAAAACCTAAACCGAACCTAAGGTGTCTTGTACAAGATTTTAGGGTTTTAAACCCTATCTTACATCAAGATAAGTCTTTACTTCATTAATTCAATTATGTCTTTGATTATTTGTGTGTATGCTTGCATGTTCTCCATGTCCGCTAATTTACTTGTGTGTTTGCTTAGGAAGTATGAAACTTAATTATTGAATATTGATTGGTTGTTTATTATCTTAGTTGATTAATGATCTAGTAATGCGATAGGTCATTCGTTGTGTACTTAATGCTTGATTCATCTTTGTGAACCTTAGAATATAATTACCGAGTAGTTGTAGGCTAAACCATCCAAAGAGCGCCTTAGAGTAGGAGTTTATCATCCCTAGTGGGTTTGTAGACGAGACCCTTTGGTAAGTTCAAAGAGTTGGGAGAAACGCATACCCTACAACTTTAGACACACAACGCAACTAGGAATAAGGACGTGACAACTCAACCATCAATAGGAGATAATTAAGGAGTAATACAACCTAAGTAAACACATCTTTAAACTATCATACGAGCACACTTTAATTAGACATAGACTCCCACAACCTTAGTTTAGATAATTAGATAATAGTAGAGTAATCGGTAGAAATACCAACCCCGAAATCCAATACCCGAGATTCTGCCTTTCCATTTCATAAAACATAAAAGATAAAAAAATAATCTTCCTCAACCTTAACCTTAGCGTAGTAACTCCTTACTAGCATTCCTATTCCCCAGAGAACGATATCAATACCGTGGCTTACCCTAATTACTACACTACAACGATTAGGTTCACCGCCTAGGTGTTATAAAACTTGCTCAAGAAAAGGAAGTTTCCTTGACCCCGAACGACGCGTGTAAGCGTTATCATTAGGTTTTGTTGGGAATTAAACATAGCAAGATTAATCGCTATAGGTATCGCCAAGCATACATACTAGACTAGTAAATATTAAATTAGCGATTAACTACTAGTACATATGGTTTGTATCGCTAGTAGGATATGTACGCATTTTGCAATTATGGAATAGATTGCATGTATATCTTATACGCTTAGATTGATACGAATATTATATAGTTATCTTGTAAAGGACTCTTCAAGCTATAAAAGGAGGTCGATGGTTAGATGTTTTGTACGTATCTTTGGTTAAGCTTCAAGGTTGTAAACCCTAGTGATAAGTAAAGATCACTCGTATTATCATCAATAATATTGAAGCGTTTTGTTACATCTTTGTTTATCGCTCCATATACATCTAATAACCATTGTCTTCTAAAGTGCTAAGTAGTAGATTCTGCATACTACTTGGTATAACCTCAAAGTATCTAATAACACAAGTCTCGAAGGTGTTTAGATCATGACAAGTGGTATCAGAGCCTTGGTTTCTGATACTTTGATTTAGAAGATACATTCCTAATCACTTTGTTTTCCCAATCAAATCCCATGGATATGGAATCCTCACAAAACCATGCTGCTACTAAGTTACCAGTACTCAAACAGAATGAGTATGACATGTAGAGGCTCAGAATTGAGCAATACTTTCTGGTGCTGGACTATAATCTCTGGGAGATTATTGAAAATGGGGACTCCTTTGTTCCCAAACAAACTGAAATAGTTGAAGATGGCAAGACTGTTACTAAACTTGGCACAGATCCCTCACTGCAGATGAGAAGCTTAAAAGAAAGAATGATCTTTAAGCAAGAGGTTTGCTAATGTTGGCCATCCTTAATGACCATGTTCTGTCTCAATACAAGACAACCAAAACCTTGTTTGAGGCAATTGTCACAAGATTTGGTGGTAATGATGCCACCAAGAAAATCAAAAGGTTTTGTTGAAACAACAATTGGAGAATTTCTCTGCAACAAGCAATGAATCTATTGATCATCTATTCAATAAACTGCAGAGATTGGTCAGTCAACTGACTGTCTTGGGTGTTAATGTTCCTCAAGAAGATCTGAACTCCAGGATTTTAAGGAGCTTGCCTGCAAAATACAGGATGCATGTAGTAGTCTGGAAGAACAAATCAGACATTGAGACCATGTCTCTAAGTTACCTGTACAACAATTTCAAAATCATTGAACAGGATTTCAAAAAGTCTGGAGGTACAAACTTAAGTTCAGGCAACATGGCATCTTATCTGCTCAAACCAATTCTGATTCTACAGAAGATGAGGACTTAGAAGTTAGTACTGCTAACCTTATGGTTGGCACTGCTAGTTCAAAAACTAGTCCAGCAAGAATTGGCGACCCAGCTTTCTATGCCTTCCTATCTAGCCAAGCAAGTGGATCTTCACTTTCTCATGAAGATCTTGAGCAACTGGATGATGATGACCTTGAGGAGAAGGACATCAAATGGAATGTTGCTTTGCTTAGCATGAGGGCAAAGAAGTTTTGGAAGAGAACTGGAAAGAAGATAACCATTGCTGGTGATGATACTGCTGGATTTGATAAATCCAAGGTGGAGTGTTTCAACCGTCACAAGATGGGGCAATTTGCTAAAGAGTGTAGGAAGCCAAAGTCTCAGGACTACAATAGCAGGTGGAATAAAAGCGGTGGGAAGAAGACAATGAAGAGGAACCTTCTTCAAAAGTTATGGTTGCAATTGATGGTTGTGACTATGACTGAAGCTTTATGACTGATGAGGAGGAACCATCCACAGACTCTGCTATGGTGGCAACAGAGATGGCACTTATGGCCTTCTCTGATTCTGAGGTACTTTCTAATAATGGTTGTTCAAAAGATTGTTCTGCTGTGAAAGAATGTGAAATTCTTAAGGAAAGATATGATAACCAGAGAATAGAGCTTAATAAAACTAACTATAATCTTGCAAATCATAAGAGAGCTCTAGTTGTGTTAGAAGAACAAATTTTCCATTATAAGGAAAATGAGTCTGCTTTATCTGAAACAATAGCTTTTCTTAAAAGAGATCTTTCTTATAAAGATATGGAGATAGCTTTGTTAAAAGATAAATTAGAAAAGTGTAAGACAACTAATGAAAATATAAACATCAGTGTGGAGACTCTAGAATATTGTTCTAATCAGGTTACTAAAATAATAGAGAGTCAAATTCATAATAAGGCTAAATCTGGTATAGGTTATAACTCTGTTCCACCTCAATTCAGAGGTGTTCCTTCACCTCAAGGTGTTGACTTATCACACACCGGTTTAGAGGAATTTCAGGAGCCAATGATGGAATATGGACCTAAGGCTAAAGAAAATGTAAACCTAGGAAAGCCTGAGGTTAATGATGCCTTTAAAAGTGCTAGTGATTCCTCACTAGTTGAGGAAATTGAGTCTGAGAAAGTAGGTACTGCTAAGCCAAAGGTTGAAACTGCTAGACCTAAGCAAGAAATAAAATTTGTTAGGCCAACAGTTAAATATGCAGAAATGTATAGGTCAACCAGTAGGACTTCACAGTCTAGAAGCAGAACCCCACAACCTAGGGGAAATCAAAGGAACTAGAATAATCTTAAGTCCCAACAACTAGGCATTGATTTTTTTATGCACAATAAAGCTTGCTATTCTTGTGGAAGTTTTAATCATATTCAGGCTATGTGTAATTACCATCATGGGAGAAGAATGGTAACTAGGAACACAAGAGTACCAGGGTATGCCAACACAAGGGTGAACTCAAACAGTTTTTCAAGAAACACTCACCCAAATGCTCTCAGTAAAATGATACCTAGAGCAGTTCTGATAAAGTCTAGCATCAAACCACTTAATACTGCTAGACCAATTTGGACTGCTTACACAAAGCCAACAGTCTCAAGTCCTCAACCATAATTTTACAAATAACCACAGGGTAATAACCGGTCTTTTAATAAAAATACTGGTTTTCAAAAGAAGGTTTGGAGGGAAAAAGTAAGAACTGCCAGTCCAGTAGTTAACACTGCTAGGCCAATAGTTCATACTGCTAGGTCAATGGGAACTGTCAAGGGAACTGCGGTCAATGTTAAAAAAGCCTCAGCATGTTGGATATGGAGACCCACCAAATCCAGTAGTGCATCAACAACCATGCATAAATATAATTACATTGATGCACGAGGCAGATCCAAGTCAGTAATGGCTTGGGTCCTCAAAGGAAACTAATTTCCTTTATTTTGTGTGTAGGAACATTTAGGTACTAAAGAAGATAAAGGATACTCAGATAATGGATGTTCTAGGCACATGACTGGAAATAGATCCTACCTTTCAGACGTCAAACCTTTGAATGGTGGATATGATTCTTTTGGTGGTGGCATAGGTGGCAAGATTACTAGTACAGGTACAATCATGATTGGCAGTCTTGATTTTGAGAATGTGTATTATATGAATGAGCTTAAATACAATCTCTTTAGTGTGTCACATATGTGTGACAAAATGAACTTTGTGTTATATACTGACACTGGGAGTGCCTTATCCTCTCCTCTGACTTTAAGTTATCTAATGAAAATGAGGTTTTGCTTAAAGTCCCTAGGAAAGGAAATCTTTATAGTTTTGATATGAAAAACATTATTCCTAAAGAGAATCTTACTTGTTTGGTTGAAAATGCATCTTAGGATGAGTCTATGTTATGGCATAGGAGACTTGGTCATATAAATTTCAAAACCATTGATAACATCAAATAGTCCTGAATATTAAGTGTCAATTTCCCCTGATAATGCTTGTAATTTATATCATTTATATGGATTTACGTTTGTTTTCCATTGTTTTCCACTTTCAGGTAAATTACGAGCATTGGAGCTAAAGAGACGCGGAATTAGAGATATTATCAAAGATTTATCAGAGTATGCCCACTTTGAAGAAGTTACGGCGTAATTCATCTCTCACATTACGCCGTAACAAAAGCGTGACTCAGAAAGCCAACTCATTAGAAGATTAAGGCGTAACTTCCCCTAAAGACTACGACGTAACTTATTAGGTCAAATGAGGTTCCACGCCGCTGATAACTACGCCGTAACTATTTCATCAACTACGGCGTAACAAAGTAATATTGAAGATACGGTGTAACCACTCTTAAGGTTACGCCGTAACCATCAGATCTAGTGCAAATTACGATGGAATTGAAGATTACGGCGTAACTCTTATATTAGTTACGCCAGAACCCGATCCGCCTATAAATACCCCACGATTTCCAGATTTCAAAGCATCCCATTCCACATACCACAACCAAAGAACGTGGGAAAAGCCACATGCGGTCTAAAGGAGCATACGGAGTCGTCTCAAGGAGAAATCACTCCCTACGATAAGCATTAGCATTTTATCTTTTCTTTACTTTCGATTCATGTATTTTGTAACTTTGAATATTGAATTGATTTGTATGGTTAATATGAGCATTAAGCACCTCTTGGTGCCGGCCTAGTTATGATTTCTTAATTGTTTTGTTTATGCGTTTACATTACTCCATATAATTATTTCTAAGTGTATGCATGCATAGTTTATTGGTAGCTACCCTTGTTTCGTAGTTTTGATTGGCAGAGGCTAGTTGCTTAGAGATATGACCAACTGACCCTAAGTGAGTAGATCGAGATGGGAAGGGTAAGATATGACCAACCGACGACCCTTTCTACTTGTGTGATTTGACCAACCGATCACCTACCGCTTGATGAACTTAAGAATTAGGGGGTGAGTGTTTGTTGCTAACGCCGGCACTCACTATTATAAATCTAGCATGTAGCGGTACTTAATGACTTGGCTTAGAGACCGTAAACAACGGAGTTATGAAGGGACACCGACTTCTCCGGTGGTGGCATCTTTGCCGATAGGTTAGGGCGAATTGACCAAATGTTGTCCTCTCGAATTTGACCCCACCGAAATAATTGGAAGTAAGTAGACGAGACATTACTAGCTAGAGGAATAACTAGGTTAGCACCATTCTCCTCTATTGATTAAACCTTTGCCTTTTATCTGCTTTAGTAGTTAATTAATTAATTCCTTGTCGAAATCATTATTAAAGTCTGTGACACCTAGACTTAGTAATAATCCAACACAAATAGCTCTTGGGACGACCTCGGTTTTACCGAATACTACACTACACACGATCGGGTACACCGCCCATTAGTGCATTAGGGTAGACCATAGGTATAACGAGACTATATAAATATTAAAACACAGTCAAGAAAATCGTGATCAAGTTTTTGGCGCCATCGGAGAGTTATATTAGGATTGCTATTAAGTCTTTCATTTTCGTTTTGTTTTAAACTTTTCTATATTTATCACGATCATTATTCAAGTATTTAGGTACCATAGAAGTTTTTAACATCGATGACCTCACTCTTGAGGAATATTTGGCGTTGACAAGAGAGTATCAAGGGCGGGTCTCGTAAGACCGATTTATTGAAGCGGATGTCCTTTTCAAATTAAAGACCAATTTATGAGGGAGCTTCGTGCTAACCCTTTTTGGAATCGAGACGAGGATGCATATGAGCACGTTGAAAATGTCCTATACATCGCAAGCCTTTTCAACATTCCGGCGTGTCTCATGATCTCATTATGCTAAGGGTATTCCCCATGACTCTTACCGAGTCATGAGAAGATGGATTGAAAGATTGTTCACGGGCAATTAATACTGGGCTCTACTTAAGAAGCATTTCACCAAAGGTATTGTCCTCCGTCGAAGATTTCTAACCGACTTTTAGAGATCCATAATTCCAAACAAGAAGACAATGAAACATTGTATCAGGCCTGGGATAGATACAACGATCTCCTTTACAAATGTCCTACACATGATCTGAACAACCAGCAAAAGGTCAACATCTTCTACAAAGGAATCAACGTAACTACGAGACAGATGCTGGACTATCAAGGACCTATTCCGAACATGACGCCTACCCTTGCTATTGAAGCCATTCAAAAAATGGCTGATCATTCTAAAAAATGGCACGACGGAGGAAGTAAAAGAAACCAAGGAGGAAGTTTCGATGGAATTGCGGCAATAACCAATAAGCTTAAGAATCTAGGTCGAGATATGCTAAAAATCAAAGAAACAGTTCATGCCATCCAAGTCGGATACGAAAACTGTGGTGGGACATCTGACTAAGAATTGTCCTAAAATTGACAAAGAAGATACGATCGAGGAAGCTAAATATGGAGAGGATCGACCTTTCTACGAAGATAATCGTAATGGGTATCGTGGAGGACCCCCACTGTATTATGAGCGTAATGAAAAAAGAGCTAACTTGGAGGAAATTATTAACAAGTACCTTGTAGATTCAACCAAGAGGCAAAAGGAGCAAGAAGAATGACTGAAATATTTCTAAGATAATACAAACAAAAGCCTTTCTTCCCATGACATATCACTAAAAAACTTGGAAACTATGATTGGAAAGCTTGGCGACGAGGTACAAAGGAGAAATGAGGAACAAAAGAACAAATATACAATATGTAAAGCTGTATTTTCTGAAAATGACTAGTGCTCCGATGAGTCTAAGGCAAAAGTGAGTTACACCGTAATCACATCTCAGAGTTACGGCGTAACCAGAATACAAGCAACGACAAGGTTACCAAGGTTGACAACTCTAAAACGAAGAGTCATTGGTGTAAGGCTATTGAAATTGATGATGGAGAATGCTACAGCTTATGGGCCTCTTGTGACCCTCAGAAAACCTGCAATGGAGGAGTTGATAAAGAGAGGGTATATGATAACAAATACATGTGGACTACACTTAACGACGAAGAAAGTTAAGCCAAATTTTCGATTAACAAAGTGGAAGGACCACCTATCAAGCATTACTGCAGACCCTTACTCATCACGGAAGATGATATTACGCAAGCTTGTCCAACTTGCAACCCCTTTCGTGAGTATTGCAACGGAGGGGGTAATGTGAAGAACGAAGTTTGGATATGCCCACATGAATCAGGGAGGCATGACGTTAATTTTGAGATCCGCATTCAGAGATTGGTACTCAAGAAGGTTCGGTGACGCGATAATTAATTCGGTCTTGTTTAGAAATCTGAACTCAAATATGAAAACATATTCTTCAAGGAAAACCATTAAGCCCCTAGACGATATTCCTTCCGAAAATGACAATGACGAAGGACTCCAAATCATTGTTGTGAACAAATTAAAACTATCGACGAAATGTTTGGGCTTCCCGCAACCCTTTTGATTATGAATGTAACGGGGAAGCAACATTGAGAGAGTCGGGAAGACGAGTTCCTATGGACCTCGAATAATGATTCGAAAGAACAAAATTTCCTTGGCGGATGATCTCGGATTCGACGATTGGGTCGTAATCAAATACGGAAAATTGACGCGTTAACTAAGGAGAAAAACTGGAATGGGTGTATGAGTAAAGATCAACCTAACGACGAAATTCCAAATGGAAAATCAGAGGATGACACCAAGGACTCATCAAAGAAGGAAAAATAAGAATGCAAGCAAATACTCGTAGAAAATTCACCTAACGATACCGATTTCGACGAAGATGATTTTGATTACCTCGAGCTACAAGGTGAAGATGGTATCATTGCCCCGATGATGAAGTACATGAGAAAAGAAGATGCAAACTTCTTGGCATCCCGTTTAAGAGACCGCCACCAATTATAGCTGAAAAATATGAGTTCACTCGATACCATTTAGGACTAGAGGAAAAATTTTGCAAAATTCGGAAGATTGAAACTAATGAATACCTCCGCACTGCCACAAATGTCGGTTGGGTCAGGCGTAACTTGATGAAAGACATGAAGGAAGTCGAGCAAGTCCAAAGGCCCCCATAGAGCCCATACAACCCTTGATATTAAATGGTGAGATTAGCCTTATCCGTTTCCAAAATTTTACCCCAAAATCCACCAAATTATGAGTGTGCCGGTAGCTTGTAAACTTTGGAACTTGGCCTTTGCATCATTTCGAGACCGTAGACGAGGTATGTTGAGTTAGCTCGATGTATTTGGACTTTTCAGTCTTAGGAGGCAATGTTATAGGATTATCACCCAAATAGCCTACCATTGTGTGTCTATCGATTAGTCACCTCGACTTATCGACCCCCATGTGAAACCCTTTTGTTGCACTCACCTTTAGTGCAAGATACCCCTAGATACACCCATCCGAGCCATTCCTTTCATTTTGTTAACCCAATATATTGTTTCGATACACCTATACACCTTAGCCTACCCTGTAGTCTTTATTTGTGATTGGGAAGTCATCATTTGCCTAAGTTCAAGGTTCAAGTGGAAAGGTTCGGAAATCACACTTTTGTCAACGACATATTCCTGAAGATCATTGAAGACCCCCCCGAATTCCCAATGTTCATCTCAAGTGGGGGGGGGGTATTATTGTTTAGTTGTTATTGTTATGTTGAAAAAAAAAATTGTTATGTTATTTGGGTATTGTAAAGTGCGATGTTATAAGCACTATGTTATGAGCTGTATAGATTTAGTATCGAGGAGGCCACCTCGGTCACATTCGAAGATTGGAGTTGGTAATTATGCCAACAGTTGGAGAAAAGGTAGTGTGCCCATCATGATGTCCTCTAATGACACATCTACCCAGTATTTCATGATCCGGTTTCTTGACTTCAAAGCTTGAACTTTGGGCGGACGGTAAATGGTGATGACTTGGTTATAGATTTAGAATACCTTCTTGATTTTTATTTTACACCATTTATATATCCCATGTCTTATCCTACTTTAAAACCCTAAAATCTCAATCGCGTGAAATGACAATTTTTCCCTCAAACTTAAAATTATACAAACTCGGGAAACACGTCAACATCGTTTAACAAGTTATATCATTAATAATATTCACCCATTATGAAAGTAATTAACTTATGATATAAATTAAAAGAACATAAATGATTAAACTATAAGTAACAAATAAACATGTCCATATGTACACAATTAACCTAGACTACTAACAAGACTACATACATGATGAAGTGATAAGATTGGAAAGACAAAAATTTGCTCTCCCCCCCCCTTGATGGCCGGCCTCATTAGGCTCCCTCATTTAATCACACAATCAATTATATTAAACCTCATTTATCATTTCCATTTCATTCAAAAACACACCAAGAAACCCTAAGTCTCTCTCTCTCTCTAACCTAAGTGGCGGCACCTTAATATTTTCATCATTATCATCCGAAAATCCAACAAACAAAGGTTCCTAGGAGGCTCGTGATCGTGTGTGATCGATTGGTGGACGTGGTGATCGTGTTTGGTTCAAAAATAAGCTTGGACGTGGGGTTTGTATTGTGGCCGTGGGTTTGATAGAGCCAAGGAGGCTTGGTTTTGATTGTGGTGGTTTGATTCTTGTTTCCTTGTCACGTACACGCTACTAGGGTAATGTATCATCATCTCACGTCTCTTCCTTTTTGTTTTCTTGATCAATTCGTGGACATGGGGTTGTTTAAAGGATTTGTGATTCGAAATATGTTACATAAAATCATGAATACGTTTGTCACATGAAATGATAAAACAAGATTACATAAAACCTTGATTCTTAATCTCTATAATTCGAATGATATAAGGCATGTAATATGAATACGAAACTGAAATTGGGTTCCTCTATAGGTCGAAATATATGTATTGTAATAAAGGGTTTAATGAGCTTATGAAACTATACGTATACGTATGTGATAAATGGAATCGATAACGAATGATTTACAAACTCGTTTTGGTCTTTTAAAGGGGCGTACAAATTGATTTTGGGGGAGGGATGTCTCGAATTAAAAATGATATCACATAAGGATGTCATGTAATCTTGTAATAATCGAGCTAAAATGGTTTAGAACGGATACGATAACTATAACATAAAAACTAGGGTTTATAATATTTTATGTCGATTTAATAAAATTAAGGGGTTAATTGTAAATTATGAAACTTGATGGATTAACTTGTTAATATAGTAACTAAATGGATTTAATGAGTAAAATGAGTAAACTTACTATATTTACACTTTTAACCCTATACTTTGCATTAATGGCATTTTAAACCCTAAACTTTTGTAACTTGTCATAAATGATCCTTAAATCATAATAACACTCATTTTCATTATTTAACTTTAGATAAGTAACTAAACTTACTAATTATGGAAACACGCTAATTATGGAAAGTTACTAAATATGAAACCGCTATTTATAAAAGTTACTAAAATAGAAACACGCCTAAAATAGAAAGTTTCCTAAAATAGAAAGTACTTAAATGGAAAGATTACTAAAATGGGAAACTTGCTAAAAATGGAAAGCCGTCTTAAACGAGTGATTCGATTCTTATAGAACGTTATCTAATTCATATAGGTTCCAAGACGCGATTGATCTCCTTTCTTGACTTTACTTTCATTGTTGATTGCTTCAATAAGGCATGATATTCGACCTTTCTCATAAGGTTTCTCATGATCTCTTTACATCTTTGACCTCTTGCCAATTTGATATTGAACCTTTGCTCGCTATTAAACTATTGATATTGAATCTTTGCTATTGATCCTTTGCTATTGGACCTTTGATAATTGAACCATGGATATTCGGATTATTGATTTGATTTGTGAATTGCTAATACCGAACCTTTGATATTGATTGACCTCTATACCGTACACTTTGACCGTCGATTGATACCGAGCCATTAACTAGGCATGGGGTTCCATGTCCGTGTCATTGATGCACCAATGGCATGACTCCGGTGTGGATGAGTGATGTTCCACAATCGTCCCCATATTTGTATTGATTAATGCGCGCGATATATGTATTGGATTTGGCCACTATTTGTTTTGCGGGAGGCGATGGATGCATCCTAGATTTGATTTGATTTGAATTTGATATGGTATGATTTGTATTGGTGATGTGGTGCGTGTGCAATACACCCTCACATTTTGGGAGCTAGCTACTCCATTCGTTACCGAGGTCTCCCTCATATTGGTTTGGTATTCGAGGTCACCCTCCGAATACAATGGTTACTATTGGTTACTTGGCCGCTATTGCCACTATTGATATGGTTTGTTTTGTTGGCTCGGGATAGATTTCGACAACCCTTACACTTTTGATACACCTATATTGTACCTTCGGATTCCCCACCGCACCATATTCTCGAATTGACCGTCCTTTACCCAATACCCTTATATGACTCACTCTACTACCAAGATATATATGTTCCATTGCTTTGATCTCACATCTCTCATTCCGTTATTGCACTATCGCTCCATTCATGTACCGGGTTATTATATGTTTATTAGATTTGATTATGCTATTCATGTCTTATGTGACTATTGATTTCCTACTACGATATGACTAATATGCGCTTATCTCGATTTTGCTTTTCATCCGATGATATGTGATCTCGTTATTTGACCCTCCGAATTGTCCGGTGACTATGCCAATGTGTAATCGATAGTTTTGTCTGCTTATTTTGTGTACTTGTTCGTATAAGTTCGTGGACTATGATTATCCGATAATTTCCTTATCTCGCTTGTTGTTGACCGCCATGTTTGCATTTCGGTTTATGCTACGGTTTAATTGGGTAAATGGTTCACTTGTGATGTCCGCTTGTTAAATTGTTTAGTTGCCTTGCTATGTCTTTAATTCATTTATTATATCTTTATATCGTATTCCTACTTATTATGTGATCGCCATGTGTCGATCATTGTTAGTACTTCCAATCATTATGATATCTTGGTTATGTTTTCAACTAAGGGTTTTGACACTGTGAATTGCCATGCTCACTTATTAATTAATTGCTTCCGCTTTCCTGTAGATATCTGTTTGGCTTGTATGTCTCGATTTCTGAATTGATTGTATCTTGTATATGTTGTGTGGATATAACGTCTGCTATGCTTGCTTATGTTTCAAGACTTGTATGCTCGGTTTATATGTGCTTGTATGCTTGTCTTGATGCTTTGTTTGGCTTCGTTCTCCTTGTTATATGTGCTTTGGATATCTCAGATAATTGTGTTCTGCAGATCCTCATTGACTCATTGCCCTCATTTCACGCGACTTTGTTATCCATTTCCTTTGTTTCATTTCGCATTTTAAATTTTATTTAGCTTTCGCTTTGTTATATCTGCTCACCGGGCTTTTTAAGCTCAAACGCATTTCTTTTCTGCGGCGTGTTTTAGGTTTGAAGATGGGCTTTATTTGGGTGAGAGGTGGATTATCCGAGTGGACTAACCCTAGTTACCTTATTATTTAGATTTATTTTGGCGGCTTTTGTTTTGAGATTTCATTTTATCTTAGATATTTTGGGTTTTGTAATTTTCCTTGTAAAGCATTGTTTAAATGACTTGATACTTTATTCTTAAGACTTCGCTTTTAATTGTATGTTCGATATGACACCGAATGTGACATTTCTACCCTTGTCGGGTTGGTGTTACAATTATGGTATCGAGCCAGTGTTCGCCTTGTTGGCCTTAGGATTGACCGTGAGGATTTGGGTAGACACTAGGCTTCCGTGCTCGATCTCTTTCGATTCCTTTTGGTTGTTGTTCGATTTGACTTGATAATCTTTTGTCTTCACTAATTTGGCCTTCTTCTTCGCAGATATGAGTTTGTTTATTTTGTCTTCGCACATCCGCTTGTCGATCGTTAGATGGAGACTACCCGTAGAGCCGAAGATTGATGGTACCGACCCGTATTGCCGCAATGATCCGGAGTCGGAGAGGTTCGTGAAGCGGCCACACCGACCGCCGTCTTCCGGAGACATCGAGATGTCTTCTTGGAGGAAGCGGACGGATCAACCAAAGATGCAAGACGGAGACAAGATTCAATCGGTGGTGAGAAGGTTCATCTACTTCATATGATTTGGGCGCGACTTGTGTTATTCCGATTTGTTGTCATGCGTTTGAGGCGGTTTGATATCTTGCTATGTGATTTTGATCGTCATTGCTTTTCTTTGATTCGTTCAGAACTCGGTTTGAATTGTGAAGTTTTATCGTTTAGCATTTTGGCGATATTCCAGTTTTGTTTTTAGATCGTAAGAAATGAGTCAGGAGGAATCGTTTTGAGCAAGTTGGTGGCCCTCTTTCATTGTGGTATGGTAAGTTGTTTGATGTAGTTTATGCTATATGTGTGTGTATCTGGTCTGCTTTGGTACGTTGCTTGCTATCTGTAGGATATCTGTTTTGTTGTGCCTTTGGTTATGTGGTTTGTCATGACCCGGGACAGAACATGATGACAATAAGAACTTGTTATGTGATGCAAGTATTATGACGCCTGATCAACGTGATAATACCGAGATCATATAATCTGAACTTATTGAAATCGTGCGACGTCTTGGGAAATGCCTGGGGTTGGTACGTGAATGGACTAGGGCTTATACCTATTACTTGTCACTCCGCATGTTCTGTACCTCTTGCGAGATTCTCACCGACATCTGTTACATATAAGTTTTGTACGCTTTGGAACTGGAATCGTTATGGTCTGTGTGAAACTATGAATTGCTATGTCTGCCTTGAACCGGTACGTCTCCATGTACTTATGCGACTTCAATTTTCGAGGACGAAAATTTTCTTTTTAGAGGGGAAGAGTTGTAAAACCCTAAAATCTCAATCGCGTAAAATGACAATTTTTCCCTAAAACTTAAAATTATACAAACTCGGAAAACACGTCAACATCGTTTAACAAGTTATATCATTAATAATATTCACCCATTATGAAAGTAATTAACTTATGATATAAATTAAAAGAACATAAATGATTAAACTATAAGTAACAAATAAACATGTCCATATGTACACAATTAACCTAGACTACTAACAAGACTACATACATGATGAAGTGATAAGATTGGAAAGTCAAAAATTTGGTCTCCCCCCCCTTGATGGCCGGCCTCATTAGGCTCCCTCATTTAATCACACAATCAATTATATTAAACCTCATTTATCATTTCCATTTCATTCAAAAACACACCAAGAAACCCTAAGTCTCTCTCTCTCTAACCTAAGTGGCGACACCTTAATATTTTCATCATTATCATCCGAAAATCCAACAAACAAAGGTTCCTAGGAGGCTTGTGATCGTGTGTGATCGATTGGTGGACGTGGTGATCGTGTTTGGTTCAAAAATAAGCTTGGACGTGGGGTTTGTATTGTGGCCGTGGGTTTGATAGAGCCAAGGAGGCTTGGTTTTGATTGTGGTGGTTTGATTCTTGTTTTCTTGTCACGTACACGCTACTAGGGTAACGTATCATCATCTCACGTCTCTTCCTTTTTGTTTTCTTGATCAATTCGTAGACATGGGGTTGTTTAAAGGATTTGTGATTCGAAATATGTTACATAAAATCATGAATACGTTTGTCACATGAAATGATAAACAAGATTACATAAAACCTTGATTCTTAATCTCTATAATTCAATGATATAAGGCATGTAATATGAATACTGGCTGAAATTGGGTTCCTCTATAGGTCGACATATATGTATTGTAATAAAGGGTTTAATGAGCTTATGAAACTATACGATCGTATGTGATAAATGGAATCGATAACGAATGATTTACAAACTCGCTTTTGGTCTTTTAAAGGGCGCATAAATTAATTTTGGGGAGGGATGTCTCAAATTAAAAATGATATCACATAAGGATGTCATGTAATCTTGTAATAATCGAGCTAAAATGGTTTAGAACGGATACGATAACTATAACATAAAAAACTAGGGTTTATAATGTTTTATGTCGATTTAATAAAATTAAGGGGTTAATTGTAAATTATGAAACTTGATGGATTAACTTGTTAATATAGTAACTAAATGGATTTAATGAGTAAAATGAGTAAACTTACTATATTTACACTTTTAACCCTATACTTTGCATTAATGGCATTTTAAACCCTAAACTTTTGTAACTTGTCATAAATGATCCTTAAATCATAATAACTCTCATTTTCATTATTTAACTTTAGATAAGTAACTAAACTTACTAATTATGGAAACCTCGCTAATTATGGAAAGTTACTAAATATGGAAACACGCTATTTATAGAAAGTTACTAAAAATAGAAACACACCTAAAATAGAAAGTTTCCTAAAATAGAAAGTACTTAAAATGGAAAGATTACTAAAATGGGAAACTTGCTAAAAATGGAAAGCCGTCTTAAACGAGTGATTCGATTCTTATAGAACGTTATCTAATTCATATAGGTTCCAAGCGCGATTGATCTCCTTTCTTGACTTTACTTTCATTGTTGATTGCTTCAATAAGGTACGAGATATTCTGACCTTTCTCATAAGGTTTCTCATGATCTCTTTACATCTTTGACCTCTTGCCAATTTGATATTGAACCTTTGCTCTGCTATTAAACTATTGATATTGAATCTTTGCTATTGATCCTTTGCTATTGGACCTTTGATAATTGAACCATGGATATTTGGATTATTGATTTGATTTGTGAATTGCTAATACTGAACCTTTGATATTGATTGACCTCTATACTGTACACTTTGACCTGTCAGTTGATACCCGAGCCATTAACTAGGCATGGGGGTTCCATGTCCGTGTCATTGATGCACCAATGGCATGACTCCAGTGTGGATGAGTGATGTTCCACACCGTCCCCATATTTGTATTGATTAATGCGCGCTTCAGATATATGTATTGGATTTGGCCACTATTTGTTTTGCAGGGGGCGTATGGATGCATCCTAGATTTGATTTGATTTGAATTTGATATGGTATGATTTGTATTGGTGATGTGGTGCGTGTGTAATACACCCCTCACATTTTGGGAGCTAGCTACTCCATCGTTACCGAGGTCTCCCTCATATTGGTTTGGTATTCGAGGTCACCCTCCGAATACAATGGTTACTATTGGTTACTTGGCTGCTATTGCCACTATTGATATGGTTTGTTTTGTTGGCTCGGGATAGATTTCGACAACCCTTACACTTTTGATACACCTATATTGTACCTTCGGATTCCCCACCGCACCATATTCTCAATTGACCGCCTTTACCCAATACCCTTATATGACTCACTCTACTACCAAGATATATATGTTCCATTGCTTTGATCTGTTACACTCTCATTCCGTTACTTCAGACTATCGTTCCGTTCATGTACTAGGTTATTATATGTTTATTAGATTTGATTATGCTATTCATGTCTTATGTGACTATTGATTTCCCTACTACGATATGACTAATATGCGGTTATCTGATTTGCCTGTTTTCATCTGATGATATGTGATTTCACTGTTATGTGACCCTCTGAATTGTCTGGTGACTATGCCAATGTGTAATCGATAGTTTTGTCTGTTTATTTTGTGTACTTGTTCAGATAAGTTCGTGGACTATGATTATCTGATAATTTCCTTATCTGCTTGTTGTTGACCTGCCATGTTTGCATTTCGGTTTATGCTACGGTTTAATTGGGTAAATGGTTCAGCTTGTGACGTCTGGCTTGTGAAATTGTTTAGTTGCCTTGCTATGTCTTTAATTCATTTATTATATCTTTATACTGTATTCCTACTTATTACGTGTGACTGCCATGTGTTGAATCACGTTAGTACTTCCATTTATGATAATCTTGGTTATGTTTTCAACTAAGGGTTTTGACCTGTGTGAATTGCCATGCTCACTTATTAATTAATTGCTTCGCTTTCCTGTAGATATCTGCTTGGCTTGTATGTCTTCTCGATTTCGAATTGATTGTATCTCGTATATGTTGTGTGGATATAATGTCTCTATGCTTGCTTATGTTTCAAAGACTTGTATGCTCGGTTTATATGTGCTTGTATGCTTGTCTTGATGCTTTGCTTGGCTTCGTTCTCCTTGTTATATGTGCTTTGATATCTCAGATAATTGTGTTCTGCAGGATCCTCATTGACTCATTGCCCTCATTTCACCGCGACTTTGTTATCCGCTTCCTTTGTTTCATTTCGCATTTCAAATTTTATTTAGCTTTCTTTTGTTATATCTGCTCACCGGGCTTTTTAAGCTCACCAGCATTTCTTTTCTGCGGCAGGTTTTAGGTTTGAAGATGGGCTTTATTTGGGTGAGAGGTGGATTATCCGAGTGGACTAACCCTAGTTACCTTATTATTTGGATTTATTTTGGCGGGCTTTTGTTTTGAGATTTCATTTTATCTTAGATATTTTGGGTTTTGTAATTTTCCTTGTAAAGCATTGTTTAAATGACTTGATACTTTATTCTTAAGACCTCCGCTTTTAATTGTATATTCTGATATGACACCAGAATGTGACACTTCTACCCTTGTCGGGTTGGGGTGTTACACCTACCCTATAGCCATGAAGCGTGTCTAGGTGATGCAGCGAGCAATCTTTGGTGTCTTGGCCATGGATTTGGTCATGTATCATTGATTTTGTCCACTTTGCCGTGACATGTTAGTAATGACGAGTCACCCTTAACCTTTGTCGTGTCTACCCATATTGCCTTCGAGAATTGTTTAGCCCTTAACTCTAGTGGTGGAGATTTGTGTAATCGCAATGGTTATGATATAATACATGCTATGATGTGTGCGATTGAGTGATCACCCGAAATTGACACTTAGAATAGTTGAGATATTTGAGTGTTTGTTCCCTTCGTGAGGTGTTCGGCTTTGGTTTTAGTGGGTGTTTGGCAAACGGCATGAGATAACCCAAATGCTCCTAATTCAATGTGGCTTCATTTGAATATACCGAATGCATATTAGTTATGCAATTGATAACATCAAATAATCCTCAATATTAAGTGTCAATTTCCCGATAATGCTCGTTATTTATATCATTTATATGGATTTACGCTTATTTTCCATTGTTTTCCACTTTCGTAAATTACGAGCATTGGAGCTAAAGAGATGCGGAATTGGAGATATTATCAAAGATTTATCGAGTATGCTCACTTTGAAGAAGTTACTAAGAACTCATCTCTCACATTATGCCCTAACTAAAGCGTAACTTAGAAAGCCAACTCATTAGAAGATTACGGCGAACTTCCCCAAAGACTACGACGTAACTTATTAGGTCAAATGAGGTTCCACGCACCGATAACTACGCCGTAACTATTTCATCAACTATGGCGTAACCAAGTAATATTGAAGATACGTCGTAATCTCTTATATTAGTTACGTCGAACCCGTGATCCGCCTATAAATACCTCACTATTTCCAAAGATTTCAAAGCATCCCATTCCACACACCACAACCAAAGAACGTGGGAAGAAGCCACATGTAGGTCTAGAGAGCATACGGAGTCGTCTCCAGGAGAAATCACTCCCTAGGATAAGCATTAGCATTTTATCTTTTCTTTACTTTCGATTCATGTATTTCGTAACTTTGAATATTGAATTGATTTGTATGGTTAATATGAGCTGGCTAAGCACCTCTTGGTGTTGGCCTATTTATGATTCCTTAATTGTTTTGTTTATACTACATTACTCCGTATAATTATTTCTAAGTTTATGCATGCATAGTTTATTGGTAGCTACCCTTGTTTCGTAGTTTTGAATGGCGGTAGAGGCTAGTTGCTTAGAGATATGACCAACTCACCCTAAGTGAGTAGATCGAGATGGGAAGGGTAAGATATGACCAACCCATCGACCTTTCTACTTGTGCGATTTGACCAACCGATCACCCACTGCTTGGATGAACTTAAGAATTAGGGGTGAGTGTTTAAGTTGCTAACGGGCACTCACTATTATAAATCTAGCATGTAGCGGTACTTAATGACTTGGCTTAGGGACCATGAACAAGCTGGACTTATGAACGGACACTGACTTCTCCGGTGGTGGCATCTTTGTCGATAAGTTAGGGCGAATTGACCAAATGCTGCCTCTCAAATTTGACCCCACCTGAAATAATTGGAAGTATGTAAACGTAGACATTACTAGCCAGGAGGAATAACTAGGTTAGCACCATTCTCCTCTATTGATTAAACCTTTGCCTTTTATCTGCTTTTATCTGATTTAGTAGTTAATTAATTAATTCCTTATCGAACTCGTTATTAAAATATGTGACACCTAGACTTAGTAATAATCCAACACACATAGCTCTTGGGACGACCTCGGTTTTACCGAATACTACACTACACACTATCGGGTACATCGCCGTTAGTGCATTAGGGTAGACCATAGGTATAACGAGACTATATAAATATTAAATTCGTCAAGAAACTCGTGATCAACCATTAACATGATAGTGAAAGATGGTTTGGTAAGAGGACGCCTCAAAAACGTTTAAACAAATTGTGGCTTACCTCAAAGGTAAGCAACACGTAGCTTGTTAGCCCAAGACCCAAAACTCTATTACTCAACCCTTATATATTGATAGCATGATTCGGGTTAAGAAAACCTCCTTTTTACGAGCAAGCTTTTCAACCTCTAGGCGGTGAACCTAATCGTTATAGTGTAGTATGGGTAAGCCTCATGGATTGTTTTCATTCTCTATGGAATATGAATGCTAGAAAGAGATATATGACGAGAGGTGGGGTTGAGGAAGATTCTTTTAGTCTTTTTATGATTTTTAGAAAGCAAAGGTAAAAATCTCGGGTATATGATTTGGGGTGGTACTTCTACCGGTTTTACTATTTAATTACTTATCCAATTTAACTAATTAACTATTGGATAGGTTATGCTAATAGAGGTGTGCTCGTTTGATGATTAAATATTTGTTCACTTAGATACTATTACTCTCTAGTTATCTTTTTGGTCGGTTGAATTGTCACTTCATTTATCTTAACCGTGCGTTGTATTCCGTTTAGTCGTAGGGTGGTGCCTAATTCCCTAGTTCTATGAATTGCAACTCTCTTTAAGAATACCCGGGATCGGCAAGTGCAATAGCATCTCCCCCGAATACACTATTATCCTAAAGCTACAATTCACGCAATAAACACAACGAATGGCCTAATGTGCACTCAAAGGATTTTTGCTATTTAGGACGTTCAAGCTCGCAACAATGAAATAAGAAGCCAGTTTTCCTTAATCTAGCGTCTACCAATTACGATAAGAGACAACCTAACAACAATTAATAACTAGGTTTCATAGATCTAAGCAAACACAAGAATAATTTAGCTAGACATGTTAAACAAGCAAGCATACACACAATCAATTGAACATGGGTAGACATAATGATAAATTGATAAACAAACTTATCTTGTGATGTAAAATAGGTACGGGACCCTAGAATACTATCCAAGTCGGACTACAACCGAGTTAGGGTTTGCTCTCCAAAATTCTACCTCTTCAAATACGAAAGATTGAATTCTATATATAGATTTACAATCGCGACGGCGTCATCTTTTGCTAGTGACGCCGCTAGGTCGCCATTATTAGGGTTTCGTTTGGGCCAAGTCATCGTTGGGACGGCGCCGGTTGAGATGTGTACATCGTCAATATTCAATGAGCGACGTCGTCGAATCTTGGATCTTGGGCGTCCGTGTAGATTTTATGAGTGACGCCCAGAGTTTAGGCATGACGCCAGCTTTAGGACAAGAAATTCACCGAGTCGTCGCGTGCACTTCTTGATCAAGTCTTATAGGAGGGCGCCACCTTTGATTGGGACGCCGTCGGGTGTCTTTGAGTGCCTTTGATCTTAACTTTGCCATTTTCTTCATAAGTTTTCGCTCTTTTCATTCAAATATGCTTCATTCCATCATTTTGCTTCCAAAAGACTTAAAATGTGAAAAGGAACGATTTTAAGCAGTAACGATTATAAAATGTGTCGATTTAGGGCTTAAATGACCCCCTAAAAACGTATGTTTTAAATCCTTATCAAATATCCCTACACTTGGAATTGCTTGTCCTCAAGAAAATGTGCTTTTGGCCAATCAATTTATAAGTTAGGGGGCATGAAGCATTGGTTTAAGATAATCTACAACAAGTATAAGAGCCACAATAGTCATAACAAGCACGAAAATGATATACTATCACCTCACAATTGGTGTTTGGATTCTCTCATCTCTCGGGTTTATATGAAATATAATATGAATGGAAATGGAAGATAAACACTCATTACCTGGCATAGTACATAGATTACCATAAGCTTGATAATAGATCAAACCTCCACCACTTTGGTGTAAGCACCTAGGAATAACTATCTAAGAGGTCTTTACAAGGGTTGTAACGTTAGGCTTAGGGTGGAGAAGTAAAGGGTTTTGTTGGATAGGGGATATTTAGTGGTGGCAAGTAAGCGTGGCGTTGCTAAGCCAAGACTCGATTCACTAAAACTAGATAACTTGAAACAAAAAAAAAATATAAACTTAAAAACATTAACATAAAGATAGATGTAGGATGGTAGCCGGCATGTTTTTCTCTTTTTTTCATATATTTTTACTCTACCATCCTCTATGATAACATCAAAATATAAGGGATTTATAGGAGCATCCCTACACTTGATTTTTTTATTTAACTAACACTAATTGACCCGATTTGAAAAGATCAAAACACTTGAAGTTTTTAATTACGTAGACAAATAGAATTTGAATTTATCGTTCTTTCCCGTTACTCCATAAAATATTACTTTTACCCATGAGTCCCAGTCGTCCCAAAACTGCATACAAAATATATGACTCGACTTAGCAACCATGCAAGTAACTAGATAATTGAACTAAGGGTTTAGTAGTGATAACAATAATGCACTAAAGATGAGTGCATACAAGGTAGGCTAAGGCGAGTTGGGAGTACATTTGGGGGTGGATTGTAAATAATGTTCTTCATTGATATTTCGGAAAACCAAAACATCACGAGAACCGCGAAAAGGATAGGCTCGAGGGGTTAACTAGGGTATTGTGTACTAAAGATGAGTACATCGCAGGGTGTAGAAAATTAAACACTACTTGTGAGGTGCTAGTACATAATTTCCGTGCTTGTTATGACTATTGTGGCGCTTGTACTTGTTATGAACTATTTTAAACTAATTCTTCATGCCTCCTAACTTATAAATTGATTGGTAAAAAGCACATGTTGATCCCAGTTGAACAATTGATCAAGTTGATTAAGTTAGATAAATCTAACACAAACAACAATATAGTAAACTGTCTTGAATCTAAGATTAAACAATATGCAGAATCTAATGTTTAATGATTAAGAGAATACTTAAACACAACTTGTTTCTCACAAAACACCTCAATATATGAATACGAATACTCAAAAGTATTAGGGTTATAAGAACCTTGAAGTGATCGACTCTAGAATAACTCATACTCTAAATCTAACCTAGGACCTCCTTTTATAGGCTAAGGATTTCTTCTAGGGTTACAATAACTTTCTACACAAGATACATATTATAGAAACTTTTCTATAATTATCTAACCGACTATACAAATCTGATAAGCAGTACTAACTAAATGTACTAGCAGCTTGTACCGCTAGTTATATTCTTCGCAATCCACATTCTAAGCTAACAAGATTAACTATTAAGCTTGGCAAGACAAACTATCTTTGCTAAATTTCATCAAAGACATTTGCTTGAGGACAAGCAAATACCAAGTGTAGGGATATTTGATAAGGATTTAAACGACGCTTTTAGGGGTCATTTAAGCCCTATTTTGACACATTTTATATCCGTTCTTCGCTTAATTTCGCCTTTTCACTTTTAGGTCTTTTGGAAGCAAAATGGAATGAAGAACATTTGGACGAAAAGGAGCAAAAACATGAAGAAAATCGCAAAGTCAAGATCGAAGCCACTCAAGACTGATCATCAGAACCTGACGGCGTCCCATCTAAAGGGAGACCCCGTCCCTCTATGAAGACTTGATCAAAACATGCACGCGATGGCTTAGTGAAATTCCTGGTCATAAAACCGGACGGCGTCATGCTTTAAATATGGAGGGCGTCACTCACAGTTTTCACTCCAGACGGCCCAGATCTAGAATTCAGACGACGCCTCAACTAAAGACCGACGACATCACAACCGTGAAGATCATTTATGAGCTCAGCTAGGATCAATAACAAAGATAATAAACATGGTATGCAATGGAATAATCAAAACAATACTTTGTTATTGAACAAGGTTTTCAATCACTAACACTAACTAATCTTAGACGCTTATAGGAACACTTCTACTAACTAAACTAATAACCTAGGCGCTATATGATCATACACCTAGGACACACACACACCTTTACTAGACGTCTACATTATGGAAGACTTGTGTTAAAACCTACACCCCATGTCCTCTTTATATACTAGAGGATTAGGGTTTACAAATCTCTACTAAGGACTAAATAATAAATCTTCTTTACCAAGCAAGTCCTTCCATCTTTTTGTAGGTTTCCTTCTTGTCATATGAAGTCCCTCTTGTTTCATTCTTTTTTTCTTATCAACTCAAACATATAATTCCCAACAATCTTCCCCTAGTTGATAATGACAAAACCATTCTTGAACGAACTTCCCTAGACGAAGAAGAGAAATTGAGATCAGGGATCTCACCATGAATGAAACAAGTATGTCTTCCTTTGTCTTCCCCTTAATCCATGCCATGCCACTCAAACATCTCTTCCCCTTTTTGTTATTATCCAAATAGGGAACGTATGCAAATAATGATCTTGACCACCACGAACCAATATCACACTTCCAATCTAAGACTTCCAATGCTTCAAATCACCCACCATTACGCACCATAGGAAAAATGGATTCAAAACAATAGAAAACTTCAACTAGGAGTAGTAATAATGATCAACAATAGTAAAAATCAAACACTTCCCCTTGAGTGATGCATGTAGATGGTTAAACATTTAACAATAAGCTCCTTGTAATAATCACTTTGTGAAGAAAACCAAATATAACGAACTTGATGAAGAAGTAGAATTTCCCAAACTTGTGTCTTAAATATTTTACTATCCACGGAACTCCATACTTATACGAACCAAATATAAGTAGACCGCAATCCCTTGAAAAGAATCCTCAACTAGTATGAGACACTGAGCACTACAATGTAACTCCTTCAAGTGATAGCCAATGTGTGCATAGAGCATCATAAGAAAAATCACACATTGCTAGATTCAACAAGCTAGATGATAAGAACACAAACCAAGTAATTCCACTTCACCTTCAAATAAGTGATAAATAATCCTCTTCGTAATCAATTCTTCAATAAATCTCCAAAACGAGCCTTTTTAAATCCTTTTAAGAATAAATAACCAAACTCCTTGTGTGTGTGAACAATAACCTCTGTGTGTGTCGTCCAAAAATCCATAACAATCTTTATGCTCAACTTCCCCTTAAATCAAAAATCATACGAGAAATAGTACTTTCAATTTAGAGCAGCAGTACTTTCGATATAATAGTACTTTGAGAAGGAGCAGTACTTTGGAAAATCATAAGCAGTACTTTCAAAAACACCAAGCAGTACTTTCAAACTTTGGAAAACAGTACTTTAATCAAACCGGGTAGCAGCACTTTGAAAATTTTTCGAGCAGTACTTTGTTTAATCGTGCAAGCAGTAGTCAACCTTACTTTGTTTCTTTAGCTTTTACCCTCGTATATATCATAAACCACGCAGCAGTACTTGTATCTCTTTTTCCCTTGAATCCAAACCTCAGTACGCAACAATGCTATTAAATCATTATCTCGAATAACATACTGACCCACATACTGATCTTGTTGAATTATTTAATAACCCATAAGCTCCGTCTCTCGTTAAGCTTAACACTATTATTAACGAATTCCAATAAACTTTAAGGTAGTAGTATTAATCGATGTTATTCAACCATCCAATCAAGAATAATATGCTAACTGCTTTTATAATATCCCATGCCCACTTGTGATTGGAACTTGTATTCACATGGGATGACATCACACGAATGACCCATGATAACCAATTAAATAAACTGACCGCCCATATCACGACAAAACTTAAACCTCAATATTAAAAACATCGACCATAGATAATTCTAATGGGTCCCTCATCTGACTACCAACTTGGGCCTTATCAATTTGGAATAATGAATTGACCACATAATTGTCAAACGAATCATGATTGACGTTAATCATGAACGACAAATACCTTGTTGAAACGAATCGAAATAAACCTTTTTAAATAAAAATCGATCATGCCTCTACTATACCGATGACGATACTCTATATCCGGGTTACGAACCCGCCCCAAGACCTAATATGGATACAATTTCAGTATGAGATGGGCTACCGACAAGCGCTTAGGCCCACGAAGGCCCAAATACGAATCTATTTACGGAATAGATATCGATATCTCTTAATCAAGGAGATAATCATTCCCAACCGACTTAAGCGGATACGCCGAAGGTTGAGGAACACGGAACCAACAAGGATTCCGTACAGTATATAAAGGAATCACATCCCTCGCTTAAGGTACGATCTACAAACCCTAACTCTCCTTAAACCCTAAACCGATTACTTACTCACGCTGAGGATAATCGTGGAAACAATCCCACGGTAAGCCTAACGGTGTCTTTTGTCTTTAGTGCGCAGGTTTCAAGCAACAATCCTCAATTGGTGTAGAACCGAGCTCCGCACAAGGAACGTCCAACTTTGCATCAACAAGTGGCGCCATCCGTGGGACCATTCACTAAGAACCAAGAACTAGGATGACGGGCGATCGCAAGCGTTTTCTTTGGAAAGAAGGTGCACAATGACAACCCCAAGCGAGCTCGAACAACCAATACAAGCTAAGAATCGTGGATTAGACCAGGTTCGGCCTTCCTCCGTGGAACCACTCTCGGGACAACCTGCATAACAACGACTACCACCAAGATTGTAGACCCGCCACAAGACTCCTTTTACTCCACTCCAATCTGCTAGAAGCTAACTTCAAAAGCACCCGACGACCCGACAGAATGGAGGCGTGTTGATAGAAACAAACCCCTGCTCTAGAGGGAGTCGTTCGAACTAGAGCCAAGTAATTTTGTCTCTCAAAATTACGAAGCCTAGCCGTCCTCATGCAAGAGGAAGCAAAGAAAAGACCAAGTCGAGCACGCATGCTCGACTCAGACTTTGGCCCGTAGTTTGAGATGTCTCCACCGCGTCGTCATAGGGAGAGACGCGGAAGGGCAATCGCCGACCCCGAGATTCAATAGAATTGGGAGGAGAGTTGAGGAAGATAATACGCCCGACTCACGCCCTTATGACCGAAAGTGAGGAAGATGAGAAGCGCACTGTCCATACTAGACTCGGTGGCCAGCAGAGTACAAGATAGGTTGGGAGAGCGATATTCCCAAGTGAGCCCCCAAGCACGAATTCGAGGATAACCGACGAACGCCAAGGGGAGAGGAACTATCCTCTAGTAATTCCTCGATAATGAGGACAGTGAGATCGACATTGGAAATCCGAAGAAAAACCGTGACCAAGAAGAAGAGGATATATCTCCCATGGCGCCGCCGAAGGTAGATGCTCACTAGACGTGTCGTTGATTTCTGGAGAACAAAAAGAGGCGATGCCTACTAATGTTAAAACCTATGATGGAGCAAAGCGATCCCGATGATCACCTAAAATTTTCGAATCAAGAAACCATTGAAAACCGCCACAACCTGTATGGTGCCACATGTTCAATTCCACACTAGTGGAAATGCGCGAATCGGTTCAACAAGCTTCGCCGAAGCATCAATGGTTTTGAAGAGTTGAGGAAGGCATTCGCCTAAATTTTACTCAACGAAAAAGTGTGCTAAAAACCCCATTGAATCAAGCTAGAGTCAAACAACGCCAAGTGGAATCCACAAGCGCTTTCATGGAGCGCTTCAAAGATGAGTGCATGCAAGTCAAAGCATGTCCCGAATACTCAAAATCTCGTGGTTCATGAATGGAATCAACAACCCGTAACTTATTAAAGGTTGAATGACAGATTCCCCAATCCTTCGATGAGGTTATGAAGCGCACGGTCCTTCGTACAAGGAGAAGCGACCGCAATGATAGCAAGAGAAGCTACTCCAACTACCGTCACAGAACAACTCGGAGACAATCCACGCACCGAATAATAACCGTAATAGAACTATCGCAACCAAGGAATGGACGCGACAATGACAAATATACCCCGCTACCAAATCACCAAAGGAAATACTCGCAATGAGGGCGCTAACTTCCCAAGACCACCACAAATGCGCACCCCGTAGGAGAGGCGTGTCGGCAATGGATACCGTGATTACCATCGCGCGAAGGGCCACACTACTAACGAGTGTGTCCAATTACGCCAACTCATTGACAAGATGGTCAAAGAGGGTAGATTGGACCATCCGGTCAAGAATATCAAGGAAGGGAAGGACAAGCAAAGAGTAACAATAAGAAAGAAACACCTATGGATAAGCCCGACACCATTTACATGATACAATCATGGCAATGGTCACAAAGCGAAGGTAAGCTGTGATTTTTCGAGGGAAAAGAAATTTCATTCCCACCTTAACCGCGAACAACGCGGTGGTAGAACCGCTTACTATAGAGATAAGCGCTGGGGTCACGATATCCACCGCATGTATGTTGATGGTGGAGCTTCACGACATCATGTATGAGCACTGCTTTTAAGCGATCGCGTCCCGAATACGCAACCGCTAACCCCGCCGTAACAGCGCTGACCGGTTTCACAGGGAGAAAATATGGCCTATGGGACAAATAAGATTACCACAAGATTGGGAACGAAGAACACCCACCACGGCATGGATGGAATTTATGGTGATTAAATCTCCATCTCCATATAATGGCATTATTGGGAGACCGTGAATTTCAACTATCTTGTGATGCATCAACAACAAGATGGGATGCTCAAGTTCCGGTGGAAGGTGGTATTGTTACTCTTTACAATGCCACTATACCACATCGAGAATGCAACACGATTGCATGCGAGACCGCACCAACCCCAACACAACAGATCACCGAAGTCCACATCCAAAGTAGCGATCCACCCGTAATACCCGCAGGTGAAATTGCCATCGAGGATCACTATCGACAACGGCAAATCACCAGATAAAGCGCCCCGCAAAAGAACTTAGACATTTTGCATGGGAGCCAAAACACATGATCGAGTACCGCTCAATCACGTAACATAACTGCGAATCCGACAAGGATACTGCCGCGCGCCAGAAGAAACGGGCCAAGCCCCGTAGCGCGTAAGCAATCCCGGTGAAGTACACAAGTCGGTAGATGCGGGATTATGCGTGAAGTCTATTACCACGATCGCTTTCAAATCCAAAGAATGGTCAAAAGGGCTACGGTAATGGCGAATGTGTGTTGACTTTACGGATCTTAACAAAGCGTGCCTACGGGATCGTTATCCATTACCAAAATAGATGGAAAATAGAGTCTCGCGTATGGGTATCCATTGAAGTGTTTTCTAGATGTGTACAAGGGTACCATCGATTCGAGATGGCTAAAGAGGATGAAGAAAAACGACCTTCCACACGTGCCAAGGTGTTTATCGTTACACCAAAATGCCCTTCGTTTAAAAATGCGGGGCCACCTATCGCCGGTTGGTTGACAACGCTTTCAAAAACAAAGTGGGCGCAACATTGAAGTCTATGTCGATGATCTAGTCATCAAGAGCCATCAAGATGAGCTAATACGCGACATTGAGGAGACGCTCAAAACTCTACGAGATAAACATGAAGTCAATCCAAAAAGTGCACATTTGGCGCCATCGAGGCATGTTCTGGGATACCGATTGAACCTAACGGCATAAAACCATGTCCGTAAAAGACAAAATCACCATCGAACTTCCTTCACCACGTGCGTTGAAGGAAGTTCAATCTCTTAACGGACGTGGGGCTGGCCCGAACAAAGTTCCTATCCAAGTCGTGAGAAAATCGTTACCACTTTTAAAACACTCAAGAAGTGCATAAAGAAGGGCGATTTTAAGTGGACTACGGAGGCGGAGGAAGCCTTCACTCGCCTTAAACAACATCCGCAACACTCCCAACACTCGTTGCACCCCCACTGTGGGAAGAACCGATCATGTATTTGTCCGCAACGGATGGAGCAATCGATGCGGTACTACTAACAGATAGGATTCGGCAAACTCTATCTACTTTATAAGTAAAGCGCTAAAGAAGACGGAGGTGAACTATACGGCCATGGAAAAATTGGTTCGGCATTGGTGTTTGCGCTAAACGGCTACGCAGTATTTCCAGCGCATCCGATAGCGCCATTACCGATCAACCAATTAAACAGGTCATCTCTAAACCAGATGCATCAGGTCGACTCCAGAAGTGGAGTGTATTGCTGGGTGAACACAATATCTCATACCGACCACGCACAGCAATTAAGGGACAGATTCTGGCAGATTTCATAATTGAGAAGCCAGACACCAATGAGGCACCCATACCAAATAAGTCGGAACAGCATGATCCATGGATCTTGTTTACAGATGGATCCTCTTGCATTGATGGTTCAGGAGCTGGCCTTATCCTTACCAATCCAGAAGGTATGGAATTCACCTATGCAATCGCGCTTTGAATTTACAATGACAAACAACGAAGGTAGTATAAGCTCTACTTGCCGGACTACGCATCGCAATCGAATGGGTGTCAGTAACCTAGAAGCAAATGTGGACTCTCGGCTCGTAGCTAACCACGTGTTCATGCGACACGTAGCTAAGGAGGAAAACATGATCCAATATCCGCCAAAACCAAGATGCTAATCAAAGGTTTTGACAGTTCACTATCAAACAGTCCCTAGAGAGAAAACCGCAAGGCGGATGCCCCGAGCAAGATTGCCTCGACGAGTTTTGCGCACCTATCAAAGCAGTTCGTAGAAACTTTGAAAAGCAAGTCTATCTCGTAGATGGAAGTCTCCACAATCATAGAGGAAGACGGTCCTACATGGATGACACCAATCATCGACTTCCCGAATAAGGAATGTTACCCAGGAGCGTATGAAGTCGCAGGATACGCGCATGGCGCAGCGATTTGAAGTCCGAGACAACATCTTGTACCGACGCTCCTTCTTGCAACCATGGCTCCACTGTGGGGCCTCTACAGCAAATTATGTGTCACACGAACCATGAAGGTTCATGCAAGATGCATTCGTGACCACGATCCGTTGTAGCACGCGCCATGCGATCGAGGATATTATCGCCCACCATGCACCGGGACGCTGGATTTAATACGAAGTGTTCGATTGCCAAGTATAGACCCGCCCCCGCCAACCACAAAGACGAGCTAACGCCAATAACATCACCGCCATTCTACAAATGGGGTATTGACATCGCAGTCTTTTTCCCGTCGCAATGGGGTTTAAAATTCTTAGTAGTCGCCAGAGACTACTTCACCAAGTGGATTGAAGCAAAGGCGGTGGTCACCATCATCGCAACCAGTGTGAAGCGCTTAGTGGGATAACATCGTATGCCGCTTTGGCCTTCCGGAGAAATCATCTCGATAATGGTAAACAGCCAGGACAACCCTTTCGGGATCGGTGAAAGCTACGATCACACAAAGACTTTGCGTCTGTTAAACACCCACAAACCAATGGCCTAGTGAGCGAGCAAATCGAAGCTTAAGCGAAGGAATTAAAGCACACGAAAAGCACAAAGGAGGTGGGTGAAGAACTATCACATGTCTTGTGGGCGCATCGCACCGATCAAAACCAAGACAGAGACACCCTTCTCTCTAGTCTACGGACCGACCGTTATACCGGGAAATTGGTATGCCAACTATCCGCCCGCCGAGATTAATGTAGCAACTAATGACGAAGACCGCGCCTTGACCGGATCTACTAGAAGAAAAACGCGGCCGCTGCTATACGTGAAGAAAATCGAAATCAAGAATGAAGGGATACTATGACGCTAAGGTAAGAGGTGTCTCCTTCGTGCCGTGTGACTTCGCTCATCGCTAATGATGCGAGCCACGCAGAAGACATGGGTAAGCTTGGACCAAAGTGGGAAGGACCCATGAGGTCATCAAGCACTAGGAACCGCAAGCATAAGCTACGGGCGTGGATGGTCGTGAATCGCCAAGACATGGAACATCCGCAATCTCAAAAGATGCTACCTATAGGATGGGCTATGGCCAAGCGCACGATGTCGAGGCATTTCACTAAAGTACTCGATAGATAACTATGTTTTTACTTTTCTTAGTATCATGTTTTCTTTTCATAAACACTTGCAAGTATTAATAAAACGCTGCGGTTTCTAGCTAACTCCGTAACACCATTTAATTTGTTACTTCCATATACTATATGTCTTAACATTTTTTTATTTTTGCCTACATGGCGTGCATGCAATATATACACCACGACGGTCAAAAGGATAAGTTAACCTAATAAACAACTTGTCGAAAAGAGGTTGCAAACCCATCGACAACGGATTACGTATCTTGTTAAACACCTTATTCACAAGACGTTGAATAGCTTGTGCGCACCCTACGACGGATGCGCACCTATGCACATGTGCACGTTAACAAATCGGGAACCAAGACACTTGATTCTCACTCTGGTATTTACAAGACGTCAGATACCAATAATATACATGATTATACTTAACATTTTTTTTGGATCTTCATACATGATTATGGCGTCCTTATATTATTCACACTTGCCTATACAAATAACAATGCATACTTCTTTTACGCAAAGATACACATTATAAAGGCGTACATCCTAGATAAACACAACGATATTTCTTTTACGCAGAGGTAAATACGATAAAGGTGTACATCATAAAAGGAACAAAATCCTTACAAACGCTCTTCACAAAAGGAAATCCATTACTAATTATTTCTTACAGACATCACTAGATAGGAAACTAAAAGCTATGACTTCGCTTTCAAGGAAGAACTACCCACGCGGGGTTAGTATTTTCCCAATCCTATTTAGCTCTGTAATAACTCAAAGATCTCGACGTGCTACGGTGGCCACACTCACCGGCACTCCGTCCGACTTGGGAGGTGCTGCCACCACACCACACATTACGGCCTTGCCCTTAATACCTTTCCTTTCAAGAAGTCTCATTGCATGCGCCCAATACTTGTTTCAAGGGACTTCCTGTCAATAACAAACGATTCAGATGTCTCGCGGCGCAAAACAGAACTGCATTGGGATGCATCGGGCCTAAGATAATAGTCGGTCACAAATGACCCTCTCCACCCGATGCCGAGCTAAGGTCGACCGCAAATATCACGCTTATTGGATAATCTCGATCACGCTCCATTTCAACGATCTTGGGAGTTCCAAGTCCTTCATTTTTTCCATAGCCGCGACTAAGTTATCATAAGCCTTTACATCATAATTCGGCACCCGCTCCACGGGTACCTTTAGCAGATCGCCTCTTGCAGCTTTTCAATAGCCTCGGCTTTCCACGCCCAAAGGCGATTTCACCACATCCCCAAAGGAGTCACGCACTTCTTGAGACTCCAAGACACTCAATGTCTAAGCGGAGCCCATGGCTTATGAGCCATCTCACACGACTATGGTGGAGAGAAGTCATGATATAATTCCTCGTCGTATTCTATGCCGAGTTTACGCAACTTCTCCTCCCGTGTCTCCAATGCATTTTTCACCATAGTACCAAAGTCTTCAAGCCGAGTGGTCAAGCATGCCTTTGCTATTTTCCAAGTATTTTATAGCCCATAGACAAGTAGACTTATAGCTGCATGACCTCTGCGCTCTTGGTTAATTTGACACATCGCCCATCTTTTCCTCGGCTAGTTTTGTAGCATATGCCCCAAGAGTCTTTGCTTCATCCCTCGCAGAGCTGGCTGAGCCTCAAGAGCGCAACACGCTTTGTCTTTCTCCGCATTTTGGCTAGAATCACCCGAATGCTTCACTTTTATCTCGAGTTGCAAGTGAAACCAGTCATCAATAAGCGATCCATGGGTACTTCCTCCGCGGTATTAGGCTCCGCTTTGGTCCTTTAGCCCGGATGATTCGCGGCGCATTGGACTTGTTTGGGGCGACTCTGCGGATTGTTCAATCCTACACGAGATGAGATAATCACGCTTATTCGAGCTGT
Organism: Chrysanthemum lavandulifolium; assembly: GCA_022545495.1. Classification (NCBI taxonomy): domain Eukaryota; kingdom Viridiplantae; phylum Streptophyta; class Magnoliopsida; order Asterales; family Asteraceae; genus Chrysanthemum; species Chrysanthemum lavandulifolium. The sequence goes on from CM040243.1 coordinate 74,039,620, forward strand.
TTGCAAAAATTTTGATAGATACATTTTCGTGGTTACTACGCGAATGGAGGTGTCGTGTGATGGGCGCGACGCTACATCACCTGGATGATGACTCCACACTAAAATAATCGGGCGCTTCTTCCGGATGCGGCAACGCCATCGCGGCGCTTCCTCTTTCGCCCAATTCGTGGCTTTCTTGGCCTCTTCAGATCCTCCACGTGCTCTGCCACATGGGCGCTGGTTGCACGGGTGGTGTTTGTGCTATTCCACTTGGCATGCTTTGTGCAGAGTTGCCCGAGCGCTACGGATGAACTTTCACCCGCCTCGCCTAGATCCATCGCTACGGTACGCCCAGTGCCGCAGCCTAACATGGGTTCCTCTCCTCTTTCGAGCTCGGGTCCCCACTTTTACCTCTGTTGGTTTTGCCAGTGCACCACGCGAATAGATCCATTTCGCACCACCAAAACACACACATAGTTTATAACAATCGACATACACCAAGTCCATAACTTACGACATGTAATTCAACGGAGTCGCGAAAGAATGAGCACCCACTGATCATCGGCATCCAAGAAAATAGGTACTTCCTCCGGGTCAAATAATTGTGACTCGAGCCTATATGCACCAAGAATTCCTCGGGTAGGAGCTTATAGGGATGCGGTTAGCGTTATGGTTTCCGATCCTCTACATTATATGATCGTGGGGGCGCTAATCCTTTGGCAATGTCTCCTTCGCGTAAAAATCGATTGGGATGGAAAACGGTGTTGTCTATCGAAAAACGCTTCTCCGCCGGTTTGGTCGCCTAACTTATCTCGTAGAACCGGAGGGATCCGGGCGTTATGAATGAAACCCACCCATTTGACCATGTGGTGTGGTAAAATGCCGGAATAAATGGATGGTCGGATTTATGGCCAATAAATGACAATTCACCTCGAAATTGATTAATTTTGCCGCACCTATACAAAGGCTGGTGGGGCAGTGAATGCGGTAATAATTTAATACATCACTTAAAATAGTGATATGGGGCGCCGATTTGCGAATCGAAAAATCGCGTGTATACACCAATTTTCCCATTGGGAAATCCAAGATTGATGCATTCGCATAGGAACTTCCGGATGTCTTTACTGGTGGTATATAGTAACTGAGGCTAATTGTTGTAGTTCTTCTTCCGTTATGTCGGATGTAAAATCAGATAATTCTTTCACCATGGTGTTATTCTAATCAAACACAAACGCGCAGGCGTGGTTACCTTGGCGGTATTTCAGTAAGAGACCTTGGATAAATTGATAGCTTTGTTAATGGCGGATTGTTTTCACTCTGTGTGAAGATGGTGAAAATGAAGCATAGGAGTTATATAACCTTCTTCCTCCACCCGATGGCTGACACGTGGATTCCACTACTTATTACTGTGTGGTTGAGATTGTTTGATGGGGCACAGCAAGAATCTTCCCAATTCCGAGGCGCCATTTTTATTATTTCGCCGGATACATTGTATTCAAAGCAAATTTACTTTGGCTTCTTTAATACGTTTGGTATACTTTGGCTTCTTTATCGTACGCATAGTCTAGCATCCGCAGCCACGCCCAAGCATACTAGACCTGGGGACATGATGACGTGATACTCTCTATCCCAAGTTACGAACCCGCCCCAAGACCTAATATGGATACAAATTTCAACATGAGATGGGCTATCCGACAAGCGCTTAGGCCCACGAAGGCCCAAATACGAATCTATTTACGGAATAGATATCGGATATCTCTTAATCAAGGAGATAATCATTCCCCAACCGACTTAGGCGGGATACGCTGGAAGGTTGAGGAACACGGAACCAACAAGGATTCCGTGCGTATATAAAGGAATCACATCCCTCGTTTAAGGTACGATCTACAAACCCTAACTCTCCTTAAACCCTAAACCGATTACTTACTCTCACGGAGGATAATCGTGGAAACAATCCCACGGTAAGCTCGACGGTGTCTTTTGTCTTTAGTGCGCAGTTTCAAGCAACAATCCTCAATTGGTGTAGAATCCGGAGCTCCGCATAAGGAACGCCCAACTTTTGCATCAACATATACCAAGTCCGCTCTATCCGCACTGCCTTCAAACCAATTTTCTTTCAACACATACCGTGATCTCGCGATTCAATTTCATTCAACTATGCTCGGCTTTAACGACACACAAACCTTGTGATTCCCTATATCAAGAGCTCATACCAATTGTGAAGATCGCTTATGAGCTCGACTAGGGATCAATAACAAAGATAATAAACATGGTATGCAGCGGAATAATCAAAACAATACTTTGTTATTGAACAAGGTTTTCAATCACTAACACTAACTAATCTTAGACGCTTATAGGAACACGCTACTAACTAAACTAATAACCTAGGCGCTACATGATCATACGCCTAGGACACACACACACCTTTTACTAGACGCTCTACATTATGGAAGACTTGTGTTAAAACCTACACCCCATGTCCTCTTTATATACTAGAGGATTAGGGGTTTACAAATCTCTACTAAGGACTAAATAATAAATCTTCTTTACCAAGAAAGTCCTTCCATCTTTTTGTAGGTTTCCTTCTTGTCATATTAAGTCCCTCTTGTTTCATTCTTTTTGTCTTATCAACTCAAACATATAATTCCCAACAACAACTCTCAAGTGATGTCGTCCCATCGATGACTTGGCCCAGATGAAACCCTAATGACGGTGACCTGACGGCGTCGCATGCAAAAGGCGACGCCATCGCGATTGTAAATCTATATATAGAATTCAATTTTTCTGTATTTAAAGAGGTAGAATTTTGGAGAGCAAATCCTAACTCAGTTGTAGTCCAACTTGGACAGTATTGTAGGGTCCTATACCCTATTTTACACATCAAGATAAGTTTGTTAATCCAATTTATCATTATGTCTAACCCATGTTCGATTGATTGTATGTATGCTTGCTTGTCTAACATGTCTAGCTAAATTACTTGTGTGTTTGCTTAGATCAATGAAACATAGTTATTGATTGTTGTTAGGTTGTTTATTGTCTTAATTGAAATTGGCTTAGGAGTGCATCTAGGCTATTGTTGTATTTAATGCTCGAGTATGCTTGATGATTATATGGTGTATGGATGGAATAGCTTAGGTTTGTCGAATCTGTGAATCATATACAGAGATAACCTCATAGAACTAGGGGATACGACACCCTACAACTTTTAGAAATACAACGTTAAGTTAAAGGACATGACAACTCAACCAACCAATAAAAGATAACTAGGGAGTAATAGTATCTAAGTGAACACATCTTTAATCATCATACGAGCACACCTCAATTAAACATAGCTATCCGTAGTAATTAGATAATTAGTAGAAGTAGAGTAATCGGTAGAAGTACCACCCCAAACCAATTGCCTCGAGATTTTACCTTAGCTTTCTAAAAAACATAAAAAGATAAAAAGAATCATCCTCAACCCCACATTCTCGATATATATTTCTTACTAGCATTCCTATTCCCCTAGAGAATGATATCAATCTCCGAGGATTACCCCATACTACCCTACAATGATTAGGTTCAACTTTGCCTTGAGGGTTGAAAAACTTGCTAGTAGAAAGGAGGTTTTCTAACCCCGAACGCTCATACATTATCGATTCTCCAGCAAGCATACATGTATGTAAGTAAAGCATAGTAAGCATGGTATGTAAAAGCAACATATGTGCATGTAACTAGAATGACGACCAACTTTTGATACGAGATCAAAAGTGTTAAAATTCCTATTTAGTTGTTCCAAGTGAAACTATCCATGTTTTCATCAAGCTACGACATGATTCTTAGTTCTACCAAATGACAATAACATTGTTTAGACATACATAACATGTTTCAAATTAGGATCATACAAATCACCTCCAAATTTCCATCTCATCTTCACCTTTTCTTCTTGCCCATGAGAAGTGAGCTATGCACTGAACATTCCTTTGGTTTGTCAAAACTCTTGTGAAGGACTTGGAATGTCGAGCAATTGATCGGTGTATGAGATGGGGTCAAGATGGTAGTTTTTGACGGGTTGCTTGCTTCTCCTTCGTTTCCTCGGATGAGTCGGTGGGAGGATGAGGTCTCCTCCCATCAACCATGAACCTTGATGTTATTCCCTGGTGAGAGGTATCATGACCCGATTACAAAAGAAGTGATCATCTATCAAAGACGAGGTTCCAAAGCAAAGACGAATTTTGCTAGGCGGGTTAGAAGCATATCATATGGAAGCACCATTTTGCTCCGCCCCTAAAGACACTTTCCATCCTTTTGACCATGTAATAAGCTAGGTTGGAGAGAGTTTTGTTGATGAGGCAATAGATCATGTACACAAGACATGCATTAGGATTATCCTTATTCCCGACCAAGCAAAGAACATTTTCTCTAAACATTTGTTCCCATTTTTTGTAAAGTGTGAACATCTCAAAACGCTCCATTTGAAATGGATCTCGGTGGATGACTTTGGAATTTCTAGTGACTCGGGTTTGTGAGGTTCTTTGGATGAAGGCGGCATCTCTACCGAGTGGCGGGTTCATGAAGAGGAGTGAGATAGACATGGTGATCATCAACCATATCATGGATTTTGGCGGTGACCAATCATTGGAATACATACACACACCATGGTATGGGATGCGAGAATTCGGGCAAGCTCGACAAGAGTTAGGGTGAATTTATGATTGTTGATGAAAAAGGCAATAGAGATGGTTCCATCATCATTTCTAATTATGCGGACGCTTTTGTAAAACTCGAGGACAAACACGGGACATATTTGTTCATTGATAGGGAGTAGACAATCAAAGTTGACCCTAGAAAAGACTGCGGGGATATCGGTACCATCGAGGAAAGATTGAGCAATGACACGTCCTTCATGAAAGAATCGTTTTTGGAGCATTTTGAAGGTTTTTCGGTCCTTGGGGGTAAGACCATCCTTACGGTGATGCATCGATGTATAGTGGCGGTGTCTTGATAATCTTGTTGTGTTAAGCTAGACATGATTGATCCTAAATGTAAGATATAGGATTTCACAAACACATCAAACCAAATCCATATGGGCGTATACAATGTTTTAGAGAGAAAGTTCTAGAGAGAAAGGGAAGAGTTGGGAACTATGTGAAACAAAGAAAAATGGTATTGAGCTCCAACCCTCTAACTTGGGAGGTAGAGGTATTTATAGTCTTACAATAGCGCCACCCACAGGCCTGTGGATCGGGCATACTGGTGGGTAAGGACCGTCAGTCCTCCACGGTGTTACTTAACAAACTACTTAATAACATAACTTAACTACGACTACGAGCTTTCTAACGAATACATATACTTGAGGTGACCGACACTTTAACGATGAATTTTCTAATTCTAACAATCTCCCCAAGGAGGTCACCTCAATTACACGAATACAAACATATATTACATTAAGATTGTTCTTGAATTCTTGTTTAAGTTCTTTGCTTTCGATGGCTCGTAGTCTTTGATTCTTCATGTTTTGCATGTTTGGTTGATTCAGTGGAGGTCATTAAGCGATCCACGTGATGATGAGTTTTGAGCCGACTTTGAGATCATCAACTTGCATAAATCTTTGACTCTTCCATTATGGTGTTGACATTATGTGTGTGTGACGGTGGACCGACATGCTCACATTCGGATCATGAATTCTTTTCATCGAGTAACGGAGCTTTAGTTGATTCATGATATTTGCGGCGGTAGCGAAGCATGGAGTGAAAAATATCGAGTCTTTGATGCACTTATCATGATTTATTTTGAAATGAATGTGTTGTGTGAGCATGCGGCTGAGGATTGACCTCTCCATTCTAATCGGCTACAAGCGTCGGGTGTACCGCATACAGCGATTAGCAATAAAGTGCGAAAGTGTCTTTGATCACTTCGTTAAATTGAGTACCTGACCACGGTTCCCCATTGATCGGTACAAATCTTGCTGTGATCAGTATAATTCGAAGAATCTCCTTGTGGGTTTCGCTTGTTGCTCTAAATTTGTTCTCAAACCGGGCGTCTCAAAGAACACAACACAGAGTGAGTGAACCGGTAATTTGAGATTCAGTTGATGAAAAGAGATCGAAAAACAATCGTGTCTGCTCAAAATAAAGTGTTTTTTGCAATACAACGAAGGTTTTAAAGAAAATCAATTATCAATCATAAACACCTTTTATTTTGAAATATTTATACACGGTCGATGTGCTAGAAAGAGTTTTAAGCACAACGACCGGTTTTCAAAGGTATCTGTCAATCCATAACTTGAACCGAGGATTGTTTTAAAATTTGAATAAGCCCATTATTTACATTTAGTTGTCACATGGTTGATCTATTGGATAGATCTCACATGCCACCTACCAAGAGCTTGTTAGATGTTGGCTCTAGAAGGCTTTCCATCTTCATTGTAAATATGTTTGCATATCACTTCGGATGTTACGGCAATACCACAAGGATAATCGTGGGACTCTAAAAGTATATTCTCTCTTTCCACATTGTGTGAACTAGAGAGTCTTCATTGATTGTGTCCTTAATGAGATTTATTGATGATCTCATGGCTCTAGACTCAATTGTGCACATTTGGTTCCTATCTGGAGACTAGGGAGAGGTCTCCTTCTTGAATATCAACCATCTCAAGAGAAAGTCGATAGATAATGTAAGTTCCCTATGAGAATGAAACAAGTCCTTTTAAGAGGAACTTGAGTAGCTTGGGAAGATGTAGTGCGATCGTCCTTTGGGTTCATGGCGTCTTGTCTTCAATCTTGGTGTTACCTGGTAACAACCGGTATATAATTGAACCGGTTTACGCCTAAGGTTGAAAATAATGGAGGGCTATTTGTTTCACCCTTTTCTCATTTACTTTTTTCATTCTTCAACCCTTGATGCTTACGAGACTTCATTACTAGAACCTTGTTGGGTTTATTCGATTCTAGCTCTATCTCGATCCGCACTCTTCCATATCTCACTTTTCTCCTTTTTCATCATGCCTAAGGACTACACTATCTAGTGGATTGTCTGGGTAGATCCTCCGACTCTGGCGGGATCGTGAGAGCGAATACCTAACCTAACCATCCTTATATCACCATACATAAAGTAAATTTAGTCGGTCTTTTTGGTATTGTTCATCGACCATTGGAACCAATTGAAAACCATTTGAAAATCAATCCGGTACTTGTGATATATTATCAAAGCATTTGTGCTGAATCATTTTGATATTTTAAACGACCCCCCTCAACATGTACATCATAATTTTAAATCATTTGGCACATGAATGGAGGAGAGTTTGCTAAACACTTATAAAACCAATTATCAATTCTCGGTTTAAATCCAATTTAAATCACAAATTCTCCCCCCGATCACAATTTTCAAATCCTTTGAGAGTTGTGATCTCTATTGATTTAAATTAAATTTTGAGGAGAATAGTGACTTGCGTTTGAAAGACATTTTAACTGACAAGGATTAGATTTGAGACTTTAAACTCCACGGATTAAACATGCTTTGATTATCTAAAGAAAACATAACAGTAGCCAAGGTCTTGACTCAATTGAATAAAACATTGTTCTTTTGATTTTCCAAAAATAGTATTTGGAATAATCCGTTACCACGGATAGTAGTGGTTTACAACTGCTTGGTTTAATACTAGCGGTGGAAGCGTATTCCGATACAAGTTCTTTATTACCATCGCTATTAGTTTATGATAAGGTTAAGCGGCGTCTTGATAAGTATAGAATAGATTGTGTGTATATTCTATTATGTTAACTTTATACTTATCTTGTAAAGGACTCCTTGTTGTATAAAGGAGATCTATGTTATTGTCTTAGGAGCGTGTTACATTACAAGATTACCTCACGAAAGCTTCAAGGTGTAACCCTAGTGATAAATCTAGATCACTCGTATTTCATTAATAATATTGGAGCTTGAGTTTTGTGTTAACTTGTGTTATTCTCGTACATCATATAATTAGTCTTCTAAAGTATTACTTAAGTAAATTCAACTTGCTTGATAATATCATACAAAATATCATTGACACAAGGAGAGTGTCCTAGATCCATCAAGTGGTATCGAGAGACAAGGTTCGATATTTTGTTTTAGAATATCCAAGGAATTAGCTTGACTCGCTCGCTCGATTCAATGGAGATGGAAAACAATCAATCAAACTCTTCTTCTACACCCGGACTCCTAAGCTTAAGCAATGAGTTTGAGATGTGGAGGATCTTGATTGAGCAATACTTCCTCATACTGGACTATGCTCTATGGAGATCATTCAACTTGGTGATTCCTTCAAATCATGACCACTACTTCAAAGTTGGTGACACATATGTTGTGAAAGTTTACGTGCTGAATCAAATTCGAAAAAGCTCAAAAGAAGAATGATCTTAAAGCTAGAAATTCATTCGATGACTCTTCCTAGAGAGCGATTATTGCATTGAAGAAGTTCAAGGCGCTAAAGCTGTTGAAGAGATTTGCTCGGTGTTTGGTGGTAATGATGCTACAAAGAAGACTCAAAAGACATTGTTAAAGCAAAGTTATGAAAACTTCTCTACTTCAAGCAATGACTCACTTGATAGCATTTTCACCAAACTTGAAGATTGTTACCACTAGCTAATGTGTTTGGCATTGAGGTAGAAAAGGAAGACCTCAATTTGAAGTTTCTAAAGTTTGCCTTCAAAGTTTCAAACCAATGTTCTTATGCGGGAAAACAAAGCAGACATAGAAACAATGAAGCTCAATGATCTTTATAACAACTTCAAACTTATTGAACAAAGGTTGAAGAAGCGGAAACTTGGTACAAGCTCTAGTAGCTTGGCATTGTTGTCAAATTCATTGGCGATGATGATTACGAAGATGAAAGTGATGATGATATTGCCACTTGTGGGTTCTAAAGTTTCCACGGCAATGTAAATATTGCCACTGCGAGGATCAAAGAAGAAGGTCGCTAGTATTGGAGATCCTACCTTTATGCTTTTATCTCCACACAAGTTGATGGCTCTCTTAACTCATGAAGACATAGAAAATCGATGAAGATGACTTGGAGGAGATGTATATAAAATGGCAGATAGCTCTTCTAGCATGAGGGCTAAGAAATTCTACAAGAAAGGCGGCAAGTCTATCCACATTAATGGTGATGATCTGCGAGGCTTTGATAAGAAGAAAGTAGAGTGCTTTAAGCTGTCACAAGTTGGGACATTTGCTAGAGAATGTGAAGACCAAGGCCAAGGACAACAGGTCTACTTGGTACAAGCAAAAGAAGGACCAACTGTGGAAGAACCAAAGGCAATGTTGGCTATTGATGGTGTGAGCTATGATTAGAGTTTCATGGTGATGATCTTGAAGAAGAACACAGAGATCTTGCTCTGGTTTCTGCTGAAGTTGCTCTTATAGCTTTCTCGACTCACGGTACAAAACTACGAATGTTGCTCTAAAACATGTAGGGTCGCTAAAGAAATTGAAAGACTTAATGATTTATATTCTAATGAAAGACAAGAGTTATACCTTGCTAATTATCTTGTGGCTAATCTTAGGAGAGCCATGGCGGTTTTAGAAAAACAAATAGAGCACTATCGGAAAATGAGTCAAATTATAATGATGATATGATTCTTCTTAGGAGAGGTAGAACATACAAGCTAGCGTGAATGAAGCATACCAAAAGAGCTTGAAAAACTTCAAAAGAAAATTGAAAATGTCAATTTAACTATAGACACATGTTATCATCGATCTGCGTCAATTGATAAAATTTGGAATGCTCAAATATATAATAAAGCTAAGTGCGGTATGGGTTATAATAGTGCGCCTCACTACTAAGAGGTGTTCATTCACCTCGGTATAGATTTAGCTCATACAGGCATAGAGGATTTTAAGGATCTTGAAAGAGAATATGGTCCTTTAAAAGACAGTTGTGAAGAGTGAGGAAGAGAGTAAGCTAGATAATGATGTTTTGAGAGTGCAAGTGGCGCATCTGTTGTAGATGAGAGTGTTAAAAGAATGTAGAGACTACTATCCCAAAAGTTGCTATCTTGTTATAGAGGAACCTAGGAAACCGTTAATAAACCTAGACCAAGTAAGGTATCTTTGAGATGTATGGAAAAAGCCTCTGACTCCTAGGGGTAACCGAGAGGAGTTGGAATCATGTTAAATCTCAACAACTAGGTAGTGATTTTGTGATGAACAATAAAGCATGCTATATTTGTGGTAGTTTTGATCATTTACATGCTTATTGTGACTATCATGTTGGGAGAAGGGTAGTCTATGGGAATAAAAGGGTGGAGTCTAACGAGATATCAACATAATGTACACCTAGTTTTAATTGCAAAATGGTCCCAAGAGCGATTCAACTTAGAAGTGGCCTCAAAACATTTGCCACTTTGCAAAAGCTGTAACTTCGCTTGCTCGCCCTAAGTCACACATTAAAAGTGCAAATACTAAAACAAGCTTTGTAAAATCTGCACAAGCAGGAAAAAGGACCTTTCAAGCTAAAAGGTTAACAATAACCAGCAGTGGGTACCTAAAAGAAACCACAGTTTCCTTTGCTCATTCAAAAGTTACCACTGCAAGGGTTTGAACAAGAAAGCGGAAATGGGAAATCTTGTGAAGGCCTCGGCCGTTGGGAATGGAAACCTAAAGGAAACACCTCTACAACCAATCCCAATGGTGTATCAATGAACTTTGATAGATTTAACTATATTGATACACGAGGCGGATCCAAGTCAATCATAGCTTGGGTCCCCAAAAGAAACTAACTCTTTACTCTTATGTGCAGGAACATCCAAGGACTAAATGATTTGATCTTGTATTTACATATTATGGGTGTTCAATGCACATGACTGGCAACAAGTCCTATCTTTCTGATTTTGAGCATTATGATGGACAGTATGTCAGTTTTGATAATTAAGTTAGTGGATTAAGATGTGTGATGCAGGAACACTAAAGATAAAGGAAAACATGGATTATTATTATTATTGCAAAACAGCACTGTAAGTGCAGTAAAATTACATCCATGAGGTACATAGTACAAACATTACTACATCAACTGAAATAATAACCACAAACAACCCATCCCTTTCCTACCCATCATTCATCCTTTATGGCTTCTTGGAAAAGCCCCAGCTTGGCATCACCTTAGGAGCTCCGCATGTTAATCGATCATACACCCTAGGGCTTGCTAAATCCATCACCACTATACGGTGGGTGGTGAGGATGATAAAGGAAGCTAGCGATGGTGGTCTTGGTAGAAATGGTAGAAGGTGATGATTGCGACTCTTGAGAAGAGCTCTGCTGCAGAGGAGGAACACTCAGACTCTTCCGGAGGTCTCATCATCTCGTGACATATGGAGACACATAGGAGCGATCTCGAGCTATCTTCTTTGGTGTTACATCCACGAGGCTCGGTTGTAGTGATGAAGGTCCAGTGAGAAAAAGGATTTGAAAGAGCAAGTGGTGCTTTCTCTTCTTGGATACAACCTTCTCATACTCCTCTTTTCAACTCTCCTGGGTTTTCAAAACAAAATAATCCGGGAACTATCGGATGAGCTGAAGAGATTGATTAGGCTTGATTGACTCATGTTGTTACTTTGAGAGTGAAAGTTTTGGAGTATGTGATTTGAGTGATTGGTGTTGAATGGTTTGTTTATTATAATGTTAAGTTGGATTTAAGAAATTAATGAAGGGAAGGTGCAAGTAGTTGAGGAGTAAATTGGAGTACTGTGCTCTTGGAAAGTGTATCAATGCTTGTGTGTTGACTTTATTGAGTATAGCCAACGCTATGTAATTCTTTCAATATATTAGCCATTGCCAACACAATAGTGATTCAGTATTTATGATTAGTGATTTGCGGTTTGAAGAATTCCTTGTTTACAATTAAATTGTTACTCTTCGATGAATTGTTGCTCTAGGTTATTTAGACCCTATCTAAGTTATCCACTGATGATTCAGCTGACATTTGGTTACAGTGGGAACTCTATTGCAACTAGTGGCAACATGCTTTCAGTGGAAAAAGGAAAAACGGAGGAACTTCATTACTAGCAAATAATTAATTACAATCAAGAGTACTCCTACTTAACTAAACACAAAAGACTGAAACCTAGCATATTCTTCATCGACTTGACTACTCCATTGGTCTCTTTCCTTGCCCACATACTCATGTTTATTCTTGGGCTCTCTTTCTCTTGTTCTCAAAGGTGGATTGCATTCTTGGACATGGAAGCCCAAGAATCATGGATGAGGTTTTGGTAGCATTGCGAGCCTTGTTGGATTGGATATATGCTTCATATTGGAGATAAACATGTTTCGATGCTATTGAAAGAGCTTTTGGCAATTCTTTAGCAAGAGAATAGGTTTCATCATTTGCATCATCATCATCGATGCATCGGAGTAGAACTCAAGAGATTTTGCGAGCTTAGGCTGCAGGCTTTCGCTAGCGTTTCTTTGGTATATCTTTTGGATGAAGACCCGACCTGGTGGAAAGTATCTAAACCATCACGATACTTGAAGATGATTACGATTCGATTACATACTCTTCTTCTTAGTCGGAAGAGATGTTGATTGTGTTGGAGGGATTGCTCATACTTATGGTTTTGGGGTTATTGTGTTTGAATGAAAGTTGATTAAGTTTACCTTAAGCCAAGTCTCCTTATATAGACAAAGTCGGTTGAAGGTTATTTAATGAAGATATTTACCTTTTCTTATTTTGGTAGCTAAAGGGTAAATATAGATATTATTGAGTTGACTTTGGAAGATATTTTGCTTGGGAAATAGTTTGGTCAAAGGTAACTTTGGTAAATACCAAGTTGGTTATTCTCATCTTGTATGAGTTTGTATATCAAGTTTTGATGAGGTTTTGGAGTTAAAAGGTGTATATCTGAGATACACAATAAATGGTTATTGATTAACCATGTCTAGTACACATAAGAATCAACTAGTCCAGAGCAAACGGCTACTGGTAAAGACTTAACAAATCCGTTAATGGTTGATAGTTTACCAAAAACTATATGGTTATCAACTCACCATATTCTTTATGATTAAGAGTTGGCTAGTCCATAGCAAGCGGCTCATGGTAAAGACATATCAAATCCGTTGATAATTGGTAGTTTGCTAAAAACTATGATGGGAGCGATCTAGTTTACTAATGATTTTATTTCCCTTTGCTCTTTGAAATTTTGTGAAAATTACCTTTGCTAGTTCACAGTTTCCATTGTGATGTTATTTACCATTGTTGTTCTAGCCGTTACACCCAGATTGTGTCGGTAATTTATTTTTACTAGCGTTGAAAGTAACCAGCGATTGTCATATATATAGGGTTAAAATTTTAAGTAAATTATCTTCTTTCAAATAATAAATACTTTCTAAAGATAATTTTACTTGCAATAATTATAAACCCTAACCTATATATCTTTCTTTTCAATTGGCTAGTCATTCTTTCAATTCTTCTTGACATAATAATATTTTCATCAAAAGTTTCTATGGCATCTTTGAACTTTGAGATGAACACAACCTAGTGGCCTACCTATAAAGTCTAACGAGAAGGTGGCCTGTTTTTCATCAGTTGTGGATTTTCTTCATACCACTCATATAAGGTATGCTTTGCTTTTCAAACCCACAATCTATATCTCTCAAATCAAGCAGTTTGGATTTGCTCGATCCATAACACTTGAAATTGAGATGCGCATGAAGCGATGGATGCTCTCGAGCCCTTTGTAGATGGGGTAACCATTGATGTTCTTGTGGCATCCTTGAGGAGAGTACTTCACTTGGATGATCTCAATGGTCTCATCACATTACCTATGTCTGAAATTCATGATACTTTATCATCCATGGGGTATGATACCAGCGGCAAAAGGCTACTCTCAAAAGAGTGGTTTACATCCTCATTGGAGATTTTGATTCATACTTTGTTACATTGCCTTAGTCCTAAGAAAACATCTTATGAAATTTAGTTCAACCATGGCTTATCCTTTGGTTTGTCTTGTTACAAGTATGAAAGGCAATGTACAAAGTAAAACCAAATTTTAATGTATCCAAGGTTTGTGCAGTTGTGCTTAATGAATTTCCTTGCAACCTCACACTCACGTTTATCAAATCAGTTGCCTAAAGCCTAAAGTTTTCAAAATTTGAATAAAGATGGCAATATGATTTTACACCTCTCCTACCCCAAATGCTTGCTAAAATATCCACCGAACAAAACACACCCATAATTAATGTTCCTAACATTGATTATACACCACCGATTTCAAGAACCTATGAGAGAAGGTCAAAGCAGTCAACTCCTCTCATGACAACACGACAAGTTTAAGAACCTTTTGGTCTAGGAACAAGCGTTGGTGGTTCTAGAACTTCCACATAGTCCTACTATGGAGGAATGGACCTTTGCCCCATGATTCACCTCTCCCAGCGGGTAACACAATTGGAAGTCTTGAGGCGGTGGCAACCAAATGGAATTGATGGTTTTGTGTACCAAATTAGCAATGCGAGTTGAGTTTCTACAAAAGACTTGGCTCTTGTTAAGAAGAACCATGCCAAGGATGTTTAATTATTAAAGGCGATTCATACCTTAAAGGAAGAGATGCAAAGGTTGAAAAAGCACGGGCAAACTACAAAGATGGTGATTTCATCTTCATCCACACTTCTAATGGTGATTGGTGATCAAGATTTGGGAAATTCCTCCAAGCAGGGGAGGAAAGCAGTTCGACGGGGAGGAAAATTGATTTTGAAGATGAAGGAGATTCAAGTAAAGGAGCAAAAGAAGCTGAAACTCATGGAGAGCAACTTGAAGATCTAGACATTTTCCAAACTACAACCGATTTTACCATCGATTTTGTTTCCACTGCAGAGCCAAATATTGCCACTGCAAGTGAAGAATTTGATAAATTGAAGGCAGACAAAGGTAAGCGGTTATGGAAGATGTACTGACAACCTTGAAGGTAAAACTTCAAAGAAAAGAAAAGGTGATTGGTCTTGATAGAGAATTTCTTTGAGAAGATAGCGAGAAGATCAAATTCTTTGAAAGTTCTTGAAAAGAAAAGATTGCAAGAACTAGAAGTTGCAAGCTTTTGGAAGCTAAAAGATTAGACGAGAATGGAAGATAATTCAATTTCCTTTATTCAACCTACTATTTTGAAAGAAAAAGCTCGAGTTTAGCTATGTTCCTCTTGAAGAAGATATTAGGTTTACGGTAGCTAATAATCCGAAATCAAGAAAAGGCAATTGACCTAGTTGTTGATGCATCATTAGCGAGGAACAAAAACATTTCGGTTGAAGGATTTTATCATAATGAAGAACAATCAAGCACTTGATAATGTAATCGAGTTCGATCAAGAAGAATCGGAAGAAACAAAGACAACCAACCAAGGCACAAATATTTGCATATATGAAGACTTATTGTTGTCATGTTGGTAGCTGGAAAAGGCATCAATTTAAAGGAATGTTTGATGATCAAGTTGAAAGGGCTTACTACGAGCGTGAAACAAGATAAATCTTTTATTCCAATGGGTTACGAAGAAGAAGAAAGAATATTTCCTAGATTGAAGAGAAGGCCAAAGTCGGTGATTCTCAAACTATTAAGAAGACTAAGGTTGATGAAGATCATACAAAGTCTCTTGAGAAGGAGATTCCTCTTGAGAAGTTCACTAAAGAACAAATGGTGAAATGATTGTGATTGAAGATGTAGATTTTATCGAGAACCACCGCAAATTCGACATCCTATCATTGATTGGGAAGTTTACACTGCTAGCAATCTTGCTTCAACATGGAAGATTACAAAGTGGGAGGAGAAAATTCATCTTTCATAACATTTGAAGATCTTATTAAAGCTTTTGACGAGATGACCTTAATACACTATGGAAATTAGTTCAAGAAAGGTTTAATGCTCAAGATCTCAAAGATACAAAGGAGATGCGATTATGGGTAAATCTTAGAAAGCTTTTGAACCAAATCTGATGATGACTCTTGGAAAACCTTATTCACATGTCTTGGTACAAAATGGTTTTATTATGATTCATGTGAAGTTCATCATGTCTCTACGACTAATGGAAGACTTTTCATGCTTGCCGAGAAAGAATATCCATTAGAGTGGAGCTCTTACAATAATGTTAAGCTTACACATAAGAGTCAATGAAGACAATGAGAAGGTCGAGCATTATTACAAAGGATTCAAGATCAATGTTCAAGAGCTATACAAAAGTTAAGAGAAAAGAAGTGAAGTGTTTGATTGAATTCCCAAATCCTTGAAGTTAATGAATATTGAAGAAACTTATTGATTTGCGGAGAAATCATAAGTTTAGGGAGGATTGTTGGGAATAATCCGTTACCACGGATAGTAGTGGTTTACACCGCTTGGTTTAATACTAGCGGTGGAAGCGTATTCCCACCGCAAGTTTTTATTACCACTGCTATTAGTTTATGATAAGGTTAAGCGCGTCTTGATAAGTATAGAATAGATTGTGTGTATATTCTATTATGTTAACTTTATACTTATCTTGTAAAGGACTCCTTGTTGTATAAAAGGAGATCCTAGGTTATTGTCTTAGGAACGTATTACATTACAAGATTACCTACGAAAGCTTCAAGGTGTAACCCTAGTGATAAATCTAGATCACTCGTATTATTTCATTTATAATATTGGAGCTTGAGTTTTGTGTTAACTTGTGTTTATTCTCATACATCATATAATTCGTCTTCTAAAGTATTACTTAAGTAAATTCCGCTTGCTTGATAATATCATACAAAATATCATTGACACAAGGAGAGTGTCCTAGATCCATCATAGACCTTGATCTTTTACGTGCTAATTATTTGAAAAATAACCTTTTTGGTTGAATTGAAATCATTCTCCCCTCAATCAATGACATGAGTTGTTGATTGAGTGTAAAGAGTTTGACAAAGATAAGCGGGATGATTTTCAAAAATGAGTACGAGGTATTTTCAAAGCAATTTTGTTTTCATTAGATGACAAATATTTTCGGAAGAATCATTAGATCGGAAAAATATTTGCAAAGAAAACATTTGTCTTTTTGGTGACAAACATTTGTTTTAAGAATCGAGCATGAGATTTGAAAAATAAGATAAAGCATGGCTCATTCTTTACTTTTAAAAGCAGGTTCTTGCACGAAATGACAATAAATTACCATTTTATCCATCTCATTTTTTTAAACAATTTATGTACATTGAAGAACATCTAAAAACCGTGACATTCTTTGAATGTCAACACAAAGTTCGTAGATGATATCGAATAAAGAAAAATATGATAAAATAACAATATTTTGGGATTTTCAAGATTTTCTAATTTTATGGATTTTGAAAATTTTATATTTTCTATTTTCTTTTGTGGGTTTTAAAATTTTGTATTTTGATTTTTGAATAAGTATATACAAGAGATAAATGAAGAAAACCATTTACTCCTCGTCTTCCTCTTGAAGGCGCCCGAGTGTTTCTGTTGTAGGCTCTTTAGACCAAGTCGTGGTAGGATAAACTCAAAACGTTCTCTAGGAAGAGCTTTGGTGAAGATGTACGCTAGCGGTATTCGGACCTCACAAAATAGAGTTCTACCACACCTTTTCCACTTGTTCCCGAATGAAATGATGTCGAATGTCGATGTGCTTTGCTCTTGAATGTTGAACATTGTTGCAAGAGAGCAATGGCACTTTGGTATCACGATGCGGAGGGATTTTGTTGAATTCAAAGCTATAGTTAGATAATGGGATCTCATCCATAGGATTTGAGCACAACAAGATGACATGGCTATGTATTCAGCCTATGTAGAGGATATAGAAGTACTAATTTGTTTCTTTGAAGACCACTCACAAGCTTATCACCAAAAGCGAGCACCTCAGGGCGTACTTGACGTGTATCTTGACATCTGCATGATCGGCATCTGCATAGGTCGTTAGTGACATACCGGTGTCCTTGGTGCCAAAGTCCCATGTTGATGGTTCCTTGGAATACCGAAAGACCCGTTTAACCGCTTCAAGGTGCTTTTCGTGAGGCTTAGCACGGTATCTAGCACACATGCATACAACGAGCGTAATATCGGTCTCTTGGCGTTGAGATACATCAAGGATCCAATCATAATTCGATATTTTGTTTGATCTACCATGATCCACAGTGGTCCTCATCCGATTTAGTACGTTCCACCATGGGAGTGTCAGCGATGTCATAAGTGTCAAATCAAAGTTCTTTAAAATTTCATTTGCATATTTAGATTGATTAATAAAAATGCCTCCGGACTTTGTGAAATTTGTAATCCAAGAAAAATGACATTTTCCGGCATTGACATTTGAAATTTGGAGCCCATCTCCTTAGAAAATGGTCACATTCATTGGGGTCGGTCGAGGCAAAATAATATCATCAACAAAATTTGAGCGTGAATTAAATGTTTGCACGACTTTACGGTGAACAATGTCGGATCAATGCTCCTTTCTTTGAATCCGGTAGATAGAAGAAACTTTGATAGCGTATCATACCATGCCCTTGGAGCTTGCTTCAAACCATAAAGAGCCTTCTTCAAGCGATAGACATGAGTAGGATGCTCTGTATTCACAAACCTTCGGTTGGGTGGCGTATCGACTTCTTTAAGATCTCTCTTAAGAAAAGCCGT
Source organism: Chrysanthemum lavandulifolium (assembly GCA_022545495.1). Taxonomy (NCBI): domain Eukaryota; kingdom Viridiplantae; phylum Streptophyta; class Magnoliopsida; order Asterales; family Asteraceae; genus Chrysanthemum; species Chrysanthemum lavandulifolium. Next base: position 74,058,182 of record CM040243.1, read on the forward strand.
CTTTACATCCATCGATAGACTACCATGCTCTTACTTGCGGATTTGCCAAGAAGATTACGATTGCCTCGTCACGAGCAACTGGAGCAAATGATTCTTCAAAGTCAATACCTTCCTCTTGGCGGTATCCTTTTGCAACCAATCAAGCCTTGTTCTTTAATACATCACCATGCTCATCAAGTTTTACTTTGAAGATCCACTTTAGAGCAATGATCATAGCACGGTCGGGAGCGGTACTAATTCCGTACATCTAGTCAATCAAACTCATGAATTTCTTCTTGCATGGCATTGAACCACCGTCTTCATTCATGGCGGTTTAACATCTTTGGTTCGACCTTGGATAGTACGAGTTGAAGAAGCACCATAAGGCATCGGTTGCAAGTTGTTTGCAGTGGATCTTGGACGAGAGGATTTCCGATGATGTTATCAATGGATGATCATGTGTCCATTTTCTAAGGTGTTCGTGTGGTTGTTTTGAGGAACTGAGTAAGCGAGTCAATTTCTCGATGAAGATGGTTCGATGATGATTCGGGAGCAAATATGTTTTCAAATGGGGCATCTTGAGGAGTAGCAAAGGGATTATCTCCATCAAAGGTGCGAGACACAATTCCATGATGTACACTCGATGATTGATGATTTGTTGATGAGACAGAGTGATCGTGACTTCTTGACTTAGTGACATAGAAACCAAGGATTAACTTCATTGATGTGGATAGGAGCGACCTCTTTTGATGGAATTGACGGATCATTAGCAATTGGCTCATAGTGTTCATCAAACATTGGATCAAACAATTTCTTCAAATCATCTTCAAGGAGGTACATAAGGAGTTCTTTGGTGAAGAATTGATAAGGTTTTAAAATGTACCTTTTGAGGGTCGTTTAAGCCCTTATTTGATCACTTTTGTATCTGTTATTACTTAATATCGTTCCTTTTCACTTTTAGGTATCTTGAAGGCAAAATCTGGAATGACACTTATTCGGACGAAAAGGCGCGAATCTATGAAGAAAATGGCCTAAGTCAAGAATCGAGCCACTCGATGCTTTGGGCCCGAAGGGACGCGTCAGTGTTAACAACACGCCGTCGCATCACTTTTGTGACGGCTCGGTGTAAATTGCTTATTTACAAGTGGCGGTGTCGAGGCTTTAAAAGAGTAGGGTGTCGCATGACTCGGGCGGCCTAGATTTGATCGACACGGCGTCGGAAGATGAAGCCGAATCGTCACAACCATAAGGTGGCGCCGTCACAAGTGCAACATGCGCCAAGTACTGATCTTGTTTTGGCCATAACTTTTGCGTCTGAACTCGGTTTAGGTGATTCAAAGCCAGCGACCGGGCGAGAAAATATACATTTTGGTGAAAAGTCTTTGTGTGCAATCAATCTTTAGGTATGACGCCGTCACCTTTTGCCGACGTAAAATCGCCTATAAATATAACATTATAACTTCACTTTTTGTAAGCCCTAAACCCTAAGTCCGATTCGGGGTTTAGGTAGGTGTTTTCCAAAGAACTTAAGGGTTTCAAACACTCTATAAACATCGTGTAATGGTTTGTTTGTTAATCTAATCCTATGGTATGTCTTCAATTATCATAATTGTTGCTTGCTCTTCATTAATTATGCTTGGCTAATTCACCTTGTGTTTGCTTATGATTGTATGAAACTTGTATATAATTAATTAGATCTTATTGATTTCTTAGTGATGCTTGTGTCTATCTTCATCATTAGGGTGTGACAATTTCAATGAGTCTAATTGGTTTAGTTTATAATTCTTGCACCCTCATCTCTTGTTTGATTGGTTGTCTCTTATCTTAATTGTAATTAGCTTAGGAGTGCGACTAGGCTATCTTTGTGTTTAATACTTGATAAATCTTTGATAGTTTATGAATGACTTAGTGGATTTCGTTTACTAAACCCAAAGATAACCTTAAAGTTAGTTTATGAATGACTTAGTGGATTTCGTTTACTACACTTAAAGGTGACTTTAAAGAGTTAGGAATGCACACTTACGACCTTAGAAAACACAACGCGTTAAGAATAAGGACATGACAATTCAACCATCAATAGGACGTGACAATTCAATGGGTAGAATTGGATAGCTAGCAAGGAGTAATACATCATAACTAGATACGCTTCACGTTCTTGGTAGACCCATAATTTAGTTAGTATCTTTTGGGATAGTTGACTGGCAACTAATTCCACCCTCCCATCAAAACCGAGATTCATAAAATATAAAAATACAAAATAATCATCTCTCACCTTTAGACTTAAATCGACATACACTTCACCTAACGACACTATTCCCAGAGAGACGATATCAATACCGTGGCTTACCCTAATACTACACTACAGCGATTAGGTTCACTGCCTAGGGTGTTGAAAAACTTGCTCGACGAAAGGAAGTTCCTTTGACCCCGAGCGTCTTTGCGTGGCGTATCAAGTTTTGGGCGCGGCTGCGGAATAGTTATTGTTTAGGCTTGATTTATATCTTGTTTAGGTCTACTCACAAGATTCCTATCAAGTGAGATTTTTTCCTTTTTATTAGCTTCCTTGTAGTCTATCCCCCTTCTTTGTGCCTTTGTTCGTAAAACTAGTCCATTGACTCTTCCGTTCACCATTATGGAGAACGCGAATCCACTATATCCGCGATTAGGTTTTTTCATAAAGAATTATGATATTTCTAAAGCAGATTATTCAAGATGGTGGGAAGAAAGTAATTAAGTGCATAAACCTTTTGAGGGTTTCACCATTCCATCAAGCCCACAAAATACTTCATCTAGTGAAACCTATGCTTCGTTTGAGCCTACACCTAGGATAGACTTTCTTGAACAACCTCCGTGTTTAGAAACTATTTTTAGTGAGACCCTTAGGAGAACTGGCCAAATTTGTGAAAATATTGAGGTAAGTAACCAAGCATTAAACCATAAGTTGGATCAATTACTAGATTTGGTTTCACCACGACCTAAGGAAATAATACATGGCGAGCACATAGATGATGTAGATGTGATTGAGGATAAGGTGAAAAGTCTAGACCCACAAGGTATCCTACAAGTCCCACCATATTTTAAGGCATACACACCGCACGTGACTTACCCGGAAGTAGTAAAAGAGACTTTAGGAATCCCAATGGAGGTAGAACATTTGAACCAAACACAACTAGAGAATATAGGTTTGAATACATGTAGTCTCAGTCTTACTCTTAGTTCTAGGGAATTTCCTAGTGTTGATAATCCGGAACCTCAATCTTTTTTCCATCCTTAGATATACATCGAGGAGACAAAGAGAACCGACCCACCCATCAACCAATTTAGTCCGGGTTGTTTTAGGATGAAGGAAGCCATTCACACCCCCTTTACCTCACGTGGCATATTTCCACCCTAAGGTGTGTATCGCTACTATCACCCGCACTTAAACTTAAGTGTAGGAAAACTTCCCTTTATCATTAAATAAGGGTAAAGTCGGGGCTCGTGACTCGAACAAAAACAAGCGCTTCTTGGGAGGCAACCCATGTGTATTTGTTTTCATTTTTATTTGTGTGTCGATATCTTTTATTGATTGTTTATTCTCATGTTTGAATTTGTAAAATGCTTTATTTTGTCTTTAACCTCGTCTTAATTACATATAAAGGTATTTTACATAAGGGATAAGTGTAGGGAGGATTACACCGTTTTCAAAAGAAACGTGAACATGAGAATTACAATTATTTAAAAGATATACATGTGTGTTTGTTCGAGTCAAATGCTTGTATCGAGTCATAATGGATGTTTTGCGAAATTTTCCAGTTTTAAAGATAAAATTTTCCGAATTTTTCAGAAAATCGAGACGGTTTACGTCATGATAACTGACGGCGTCAGATCGCAACTGACGGCGTCGGGAGGAGTAAAACAGACTTCTAACTTTTCTCGTTTTCTGTGCTACTTATAAATTTTGGAATTTTCGGTCTCGGAAAATTTGCAAACATCCATTCTACAAGCATTATATCTTATTTAAGTCTGGAATTACATCTTGTTGTGAGTTTTATTTGTTCGGTTTGATACGTTGGGTCGTCTGTTTTCTTCATGTGTGCAGGTTTAATTTGTCAAGAAGAAGATACAAAAGATTGGATGGAGCTTTTCAAGCATAACATTCTTCTTGAAGAAATATGTAACCACTACTTCACACGAATCCTACCGAGCTAATCAGGGGAGTACTAGTTTCTTTCGTTCTTAATTACCTTCCATTATCATAACTTTGATACTTTCGGGAACATTGGGGACAATGTACGGTTTAAGTGTAGGGAGGAAAATAAAACAGGAACTTTGAAACTATGCTTATCCTTGATTATTTGCTTTGTCAATTGTATTTGCGTAATAAACCATGAGAAAATGTCGGTTAGGGTAATTTTGGCACCAAATTTAAAATTTTTCATGACATATAGGAGTGGGCCATTAGTCTTAACAAAAGCGTCTCACGGATAGAAAGTTGCATGACTAGCACAAAAACCCTTTACCACCTAAATTCCACCCAAAATGTGAGGATCGCCCTTAGATTAGTAGGAATTAAAGCATTCATCTTTAATGCTTAGAGTGTGAACCGGTAGTATAGTAGATTCTAGAACTTGTTTTATGATGCATCCCGAGAACGCTAGTAAGACTACACTTGTGTAGTTAGGAATAACTAAATGATAAGAGGCATTAGGATAACCCTTGTTTGATACCGTAATATAATTACTTCTTCCACATCAGTTGAGTAATTCCCCGCATCTTTGCGTTGTACTCATTTTAGTACACGATACCCTAGTTAACCCTCGAGCCTATCCTTTTCGCGGTTCTCGTGATGTTTGATTTTCGGAATATCAATGAAGAGCATTGTTTACACCCCACCCCCAAATGTACACCCAAATCGCCTTAGCCTACCTTGTATGCACTCACTTTTAGTGCATTATTGTTATCACCCTAAACCCTTAGTTCAATTATCTAGTTGCTTTCATGAGTTGCTAAGTCGAGTCATATCCTTTGTACACAGTTTTGGGACGATTGGGACTCATGGGAAAAGTTAAAGTTCATGAAATGACTGGAAGGGAACGTTAAATTCCCTTATTTGCGTAATAACATACCCCAAGTGTTTTGAGCTTTTCAATACGGGTCAAATTAGTGTTAGAGTAATAAAAACTCAAGTGTAGGGATGTGCCTATAAATCCCTATCATTTTGATGTTACCGTAGAGGATGGTAGAGTAAAAGTGTATGAAAAAAAAAATCGAAAAAAATGAAAAAGAGAAAAAAGAAAAAAATAGAGTGTTAAAAAAAATAATAAATAAATAAATAAATAAAAAAAAAAACATACGGGCTACCATCCTACATCTATCTTTAAATTCATGTTTGTTTGTTTTAGTTATCTAGAGTTTAGAGTGTCGAGTCTTGGCTTAGCAACGCCATTCTTCGTATGCTTGTAACATAAAGATTTTTGACTTGCCACCACTAAATAGCCTATCCCACCAAACCCTTTGTTTCCCTACCGTAAGCCTAACATTACAACCATTTAAAAGACCTATTTGATAGTCTTTCCTAGGTGCTTCGCCAAGCGATGGAGGTTTGATCTAGTCTCGAGCTTATGGTAATCTATATACTAGGACCGTTCTTGAGTGTTTATCTTCCATTTCCAACTTGTTATATTTCATATACACCGAGAGATGTGAGTACCCAAACACCCCATGTGAGGTGCTAGTATGTAATTTCGTGCTTGTTATGACTTTAGAGGCTTATATGTTTTGTGGATTGTTTTAAACCAATGCTTCATGACCTCTAACTTATAAATTAATTGGGTAAAGCACATTTGCTTGAGGACAAGCAAATACCAAGTGTAGGGATATTTGATAAGATTTTAAAATGTACCTTTTTAAGGGTCGTTTAAGCCCTTATTTGATCACTTTGTATCCGTTATTACTTAATATCGTTCCTTTTCACTTTTAGGTATCTTGAAGGCAAAATCTTGGAATGACACTTATTCGGACGAAAAGGCGCGAATCTACAAAGAAAATTGCCAAAGTCAAGAATCGAGCCACTCAGATCTTTGGGCCGAGAGGGGACGGCGTCGGTGTTAATCTTGACGCCGTCGCATCACTTTTAATGACTCAAGAGCCAAATTGCTTATTTACAAGTGGCGGTGTCGGGCTTTAAAGAGTAGGCGTCATGACTCGACTGACCTAGATTTGATCCAGTAGTCGTCGGAAGATGAAGCCGACGGCGTCACAACCATAAGGTGACGCATCACAAGTCGCAACATCTTGTGAAATAATCTAATGTTTTGGCCATAACTTTGCATACTGAACTCGGTTTAGGTGATTCAAAAGCCAGCATGACGAACAAGAAAATATACATTTTGGTGAAAAAGTCTTCGTGGCGTCAAATCTTTAGGTGTGGCCGTCACCCTTTGCCGACGAAAATCGCCTATAAATATAACATTATAACTTCACTTTTGTAAGCCCTAAACCCTAAGTCGATTACGGGGTTTGGTAGGTGTTCTCCAGAACTTAAAGGGTTTCAAACACTCTATAAACATCATGTAATGGTTTGTTTGTTAATCCAATCCTATGGTATGTCTTGATTATCATAATTGTTACTTGCTCTTCATTAATTATGCTTGGCTAATTCACCTTGTGTTTGCTTATGATTGTATGAAACTTGTATATAATTAATTAGATCTTATTGATTTCTTAGTGATGCTTGTGTCTATCTTCATCATTAGGGGTGTGACAATTTCAATGAGTCTAATTGGTTTAGTTTATAATTCTTGCACCCTCATGTCTCTTGTTTGATTGGTTGTCTCTTATCTTAATTGTAATTAGCTTAGAGTGCGACTAGGCTATCGTTGTGTTTAATACTTGATAAATCTTTGATAGTTTATGAATGACTTAGTGGTTTCGTTTACTAAACCCAAAGATAACCTTAAAGTTAGTTTATGAATGACTTAGTGGTTTCATTTACTACACTTAAAGGTGACTTTAAAGAGTTAGGAATGCACACCTTACGACCTTAGAAAACACAACGCGTTAAGAATAAGGGCGTGACAATTCAACCATCAATAGGACGTGACAATTCGATGGGTAGAATTGGATAGCTAGCAAGGTAATACATCATAAGTAGATACGCTTCACGTATCGGTAGACCCATAATTTAGTTAGTATCTTTTGGGATAGTTGACTAGCAACTAATTCCACCCTCCCATCAAAACCGAGATTCATAAAATATAAAAATACAAAATAATCATCCTCACCTTTAGACTTAAATCGACATACACTTGACTAACGACACTATTCCCTGAGAACGATATCAATACCCGTGGCTTACCCTAATACTACACTACAACGATTAGGTTCATTTGCCTGGGGTGTTGAAAACTTCTCGACGAAAGAAAGTTCCTTTGACCCCGAGCAGCTGCGTGGCGTATCAAGAATCGTGTACAAGAGTAGAACGGATGGGACTACTTGATGAAGGTTGTGATCTTGGTCGAGCTGGGTTGCCACAGAGCCATTTGGTGATCGACTCATCGAGCGTAACATGAATTGTTTCCATGATATTTTGGGTTCTTTTGTTGTAGATTCGGTATCCTTTTACGCTTGGTGCATATCCTACAAATACTCCAATGTCGCTTTAGCTTTAAGTTTGCCTAAGTCTTGGCCCTCATTAGTTAGATAACACAATGCACCAAACACACGAAGGAATGAAAGATTAGGTTTTCGATTGTGGACAAGTTCATATGGAGTTTTTCCATGAGAAGTGTGAATAAGGGATCGATTTTGAGTGTAGCATGCACGGTGGCAATGGCTTGACCAGAGAAACATTGGAACCTTTGAGTAAATCGGCATTGTTCTTGCGGCTTCCACAAGAGTTCAATTTCGTCTTTCAACTACACCGTTCATTAAGGAGTTCATGGAACACTTCTTTGATGGTGATTCCAACACTTTCATAAAACTCACTAAGTTCTTTGTTAACAAACTCGGTTCCATTGTCGATTCGGATGATTCGGCGGTTTTGTTAAGTCGAACTGCGGTTGTTTGATAAGTTTGATGATGATATCTGGAGTTTCATCCTTTGTCCTTAAGAACTTAACCCAAGTAAATCGAGAGTAATCATCAACCACAACTAACACATATTTCTTCTCGTAAATGTTTTGCACTCTCATGGGTCCACATAAATCCATGTGAATGGTATGAAGAACTTCCATAACTGAGTTTGTAGGTTTGGGTTTGTGGGCATACTTCTTGCTTTTTCCCAATTGGCATGCTGAACAAAGATGATCCTTTTCATACTTTAGTCTAGGTAAGCATGTTACTAAGTCCTTTCTGGAAAGATCATTTATGGTGCCGAAGTTCAAGTGATTGAGGCAGCGATGCCATAACCATGACTTTGTTTTGAAGCCTTTGACAACAAGCAAATTGGAGAAGACTTCATCATATCTTCGATAAAGATGGTGTATAGGTTTGAACCACGTGTTCCTCTTAAAGTTACGCACCATCAAGTTCTCTAACGAAACAAGTATGTTTTACGAAGGCCACTTCTAGATCGTAATCACGTAATTGACCGACGAGAGAATAAGTTATGACCAAGACCTTCAACGTAATATACCACGAAGATTACACTATCACCTACAACATAGTCTCCATAACCCATAATTGCACCGAAATGATCATTCCGAATCTACGGTCCCGATGAATTTACTCACGAAGTTCATGAGCATGACCGGTCTCCAGTCATATGTTTGGAACAACTTTGAGTCCGGGTACCACGAGCGATTTGAGCGATCTGCGATTGAACACGACAAGAATAGATAAGCTGGATAATTGGGATCCCCATGCAAGGATGGGTTCCATTTGGTTAGTAACAATAATTGGACCACCCACATCGGAAGTAGAAACAATGGAATCATCATGTATTGATGCGGTGCTAGTGTATGCATTAGACCTATTCAAAGTATGTTCACTTCTTAAAGGAATAGTTCTACCAGTGGGCATCCATTTCTAATGGGCATTGATCTAGATAATTTAGGCACATCTCATTAAGATTGAATTTGTGCGAGGGTATCCACCGATAACTGTGTTACTAAATTTCCTTCTGTGGGTTTCCAATGTTTTCTAACCTTCTTCCTCCATTGCTTTCTAGCCTTCTTAGCTTATTTTTTGCATTAACTATCTTAACAGGACATTTAACAGCATTAATCAAATCATTCACACCACATTCATGATTAGTAATAGAAACCAAGCAATCATCATTACATGTTTTGCCAAGAGTAGCAGAATTCGAATTAATTAAAGTACGCTTATAGCTAATACTAGAATCAACACGATTCGTTTTATTCAACTCAAACTTAATGTTCCTAGGGTGATCTTCTACTTTCTTTCATTGCACATTCTTAGCTTGCGAGGTCCTATCTTGCTTTGTATTGCTTGGAGGCTTTGACCCGCTTGCTTTTATGTCATTGATTACTTCTGTAGAGGGAATTATGGGAACATTAGTTGGTTGGGCTACTTTTAGCATTCCTGAACTAGAAGTGCAGGGATCTGAACTACTTGAAGGCACTTTAGAGTTCACTTTCTTAACACTGGGCATAGAACAGGGCATCACAGCTTTATCTTTCTCACATAAGGATTTAGGTCATGTTGCTCTTAAACATTCTAACAGCTCCTGAGATCGTTTGGCCTGAAAACAAGCAAACCTAATTTCTCTATCAAGTGGCTTGTTTATGTAACCCTCTTCTACAATCTCACGGAGACATTCTAGACTATCCTTAAGGTAAGCGAAATAGTTATGAACCACAAGTTCGTTATTTCTAAGATGAGGAGGAATGTATTTAACAGTCACAGTATATTTAGAGTCTGCAGATGACTTTGATGCAACATTCTCATTAAAGACAAGTGGCATTTTCCCTTTTATCTGACTCCTCGATTCTCAATTTCCTTTTGTAAAGGCGTTATTATTTCGTTGTTCTTGTCACGAGTGACTTTCATTGAATCATATAACTCTTTAAAGTGTTGTTTCACCTTTTCATTTTCTTCTAGAAAACTCTCATTTTCCTTTTGTAAAACATTAACCAAGTTTTGAAGATGAAAAGTTTGAGAACACCGAGAATCTAAAGGAGGAGGAATTTGGGAGCAGTCACATTGTTCTTTTCACCCTTTAATTGTGAAATTTGGTTTCTCATTTTCCGATCGTGTTACAATGAGCTCGAATTTGTTCATCACGTTCTTTGATTTCAAAAGCGCATCAAATTCGGGAGCATCCAAGGATGTCTTGATATTTGAGGTTTTAACATTTTCTTCTAGATGTTGATATTTTAATTGCAAATCAAGATGCTCAACTTCCAATTTAGAAAACTGTTTCACCAGGTTATCATGATCATCCCGTTCAACTTTCTCATGCAATTTAAAGTTAGTTTTCTCAAGCTCAATGACACGATCATGGGAGACTTTCAGAGCAACAGACAATTCATGAAATTGAGATGCATTAATTGAACAATTCGTGACAGTGTAAAACACATCTTGAGTGATACATACATAAATCAGATTCTTATTTAAGGTATGCAAGTTCTTCCTCTCAATCTCATTATATTTTAATTCTCGCTCATAGTCATTGACCTCAACTATCATTGCATCAAATTCCTTTTCCATTTCTTTAATATCCGAATCCATCCCTTTTAAGACTCTCAAATTGACCTTTTAGTTGTTTAAAGAAAGGCATGACCTCGGTTAAATAGCATTCTTTAGTTTGCTCAAACCCTCTCCCTTGATTATCCCACTAGGTGTGATCCTTTTCTTACGTCTACTCAAAATCAACAAATAATTGATAAATAACATCTTGGTGATTAAGGTCTTGCTCTTGAGTGGGAATAGATCTAGGAACTAAATGCATTGGTGTATTGGGGGATATACGAGTGGCGGAAGCATTCTCCTACATGGGGATTACATTCAACAAACTCATCGACTTTTTCATGTCCATATCCTTTTCCGAACACTTGTTCGGGGGTCACCGTGTTTGAGGTCTAAACTTGTTAAATGCAATCCAATTATCCTTAGCATAGTTGGGTGTTTTGTAATTGATTTTCTTTTCTATGCATGAAGGGCTCTTAATTTTTCATCAATTTCTTTCTAGTGACTTCTTCTAATCGCTTATCTTCCTCGGTATTCTCGGTATGACTAGGTCTCTGTCTAGGCTTAAGTTTCATTGTCATCATAAATTACCTTACGTGCTTCTCTAGCTTTCTTACAAGCCTTAGGGTTTGGTTCATCAACTAATGAAACACTATGTTTGTCACTTAGAACTCTATGCTTAGTGATCATGTGAGCGATCTGAATGGTGTTTCCTTATGCGTACAATTTGTTTTCAAGTTTATTTTTCAAAGTTTTTAGGTTGGAAAATTCATTTAAAAGTTTTGATTCCTTAGCATTAAATTCACCTTCGCACTTTCACATTTTCTTGAGTTCTTGTTTTGCTTAGCCTTTTATTAAGCTTTTCTTTTAAGGAATCTAGCTCTTGTTTTAGTATTTCTTCCCTAAAGTTACTTTTTCTAATAATTGTACGCATTTGGTCATCCATTTCTGCTCAGTAGTTAATTCAAACTTAGTCGTTGTTCATAAATGGCAACTTGTTCTTTATAGGCATTAAGTTCGGATATAACGAGAATCATCGAGCACATGGAGTGTATTCATCAAAAACAAAGTCATCATTGACTGCAGAGGATGCATCACTTGGTACAATCTCACTTTCACTTTGTATCACATATTGATCATATGGGATAGTGTTACTATTACCCACATTATCCATATCTGATTCATTAGTTACATGTGATTGTACTTTGTTATGCATCTCTTGCTCATCAACTTCATCGTATAGCTTTAATACCTCAGAGATGATAGAATCTTTGGAAGGACCAGCCTGTTGTGGTGAAGAGACCTTTGGAGAGACCATTGGTGTAATGCTAGCCATGAAGATGGTTTGGGCAGTTGGTTCATCATCAACATCTGAGTCATATGCATCACAATCAGCTACCTGAAATGCATTAGGATGATTCTGACCCATGTCTTGCACTGGCTGTTCATCCACATCAGCATCATAGGTCTTGGCATTTCCCTTAGCAAGAAACAACAATTCCTCTTCATCCAAAACAGCTCCATTATCCTGAGCTTGTACCAGCAACATCTTCTCCTTAAAATATTCAGCATTTTGTGGGCGTTTTGGAGACGTGCAGTTTCTCGCAATATGTCCTTCACCACCACAGTTGTAGCACTTGATTGGCTTACCCTGTCCTTGATTTTTATTCCTTCCACGGTTCTGATTAGCTGCATACCCTCCGCCTGCTCCTATATTTCCAAAACCTGCTCCAGCCATCCCTTGTTCATTCCTTCTTCCTTGAACATTTTGCACTACCACCTTGCCATCTCTAATAGTAGCTTTATTATGGGGATTAGATGTTGTTCTGAGGTTGTTGTTGGTGTGTGAGGTGGAATTCAGATTTTGACTAACCATGAGTGACAGTTGATTGATGAAGTTTTCCATGAATGTGTTTGGGTCAGGATGCTTGTATGCTAGATCAGGAATGAGCTTGTAATTACCATTTCCAGTAGGTATGACTTGCGAGGCTTTCGTATTAATCCCTACATTTGTGTAAAAGGATGTTGAGTCATTTGAAGAACTTGTTTCTCCCTGTTTAGTTTTGAACTGTTCAAGAATCCTTCGTTCAAACATAGCATGTCTCTCATTCGAAGAAGGAAGGCATCTGATTGCTCATAGTTGGTGTTCTTCAATCCTTTAGTTAGCTTCACAGAGGTGACAAATTTGTGCCATTCGGGTTCATGTTGTTCACAAACTTTGAGTTCGGTTTGAATATTTGGCATGGTCATTTTGATATTCCTCATATCATTCACAAGCTTGTGGAATCTCACGTAATATTCATAGACACTTTCTTCTTGTTTCATCTTAAAGTGCTCAAATTCATCATCTGATTGTGATTCTCTGTCTTCCTTAGTTAATTCGAACTCGAGAAGCATATTGACATTATCCCAAACCGCCTTAGCTTCGGTGTTGTGATTGATAAGCTTATAGATATCTTTTGGAAGACCCTAAAGTATAATGTCCGAAGCCACGATATCGACATCGGATCTCTTTTTCCTTATCAGAGCTCATCATCGTCTTTGGTCCATCCAATCCAAGATCATTTTTCCATCTCAGCATATCAATTATGTCTCTTGTAGTCTCAATCGATAAGGTCCTTCATCAATTGATTTGAGAATGTTGACCCCATTATCCTTTCCCAAACACTAAAACACGATTCGTTGAGCCCATGAGTCATAATCGGTTCATCAAGCATAGTGGGCGATATCTCGATCCGGTTGTGAACGTCCTCACCATGAAGAAACGATAGTAGGAACGTTGTTAGACATGATTACAAGTTCTACGGGATTTTACTATTCTTTGATTTTACTATTCTTTGATTAAACCGGGAAATTTATTCTTTCACGGGATTTTACTAAACCAAAAGAACAACTGTAAAAATGTAGCACGAAGAAGTGACAAGTCTCAATAGACAAGTAGCTAAACAGCCAACTCGCTTTGGTATCAACTTGCTAAACAGTCAACTCGCTTAAAAGACAAGTCGCTTAAAGCTCAAGTCGCTTAAAGAATCAACTCGCTAAATAGCCAAGTCGCATACATAGACAACTCGCGTAACCACCAAGTCACTTAAACCAACTCGCTGACAATACAACTCGCTTAATAGCCAAGTCGCTTTAAAACTCAAGTTGCTTAAAGAATCAGCTCGCTTAATAGCCAAGTCGCATATACCAACTCGCTGCTAATACAACTCGCTTAGTAGCCAAGTCACTTAAACCAACTCGCTTCCAATAACAAAGCAACTCGCTTCCAAGAAACTCAACACCGTAGCTCAACTCGCTTCGTACAATATTTGAAAACAACCACTTTATCAATCAAAAACAGCTAAACCACAATGATTAAAGCCTTCCAATTCAAAACCTAAACACATATGATGATCCTAAACACAAAAGTACAATCAAAATTCAAACTTTAACACTAGAAATTGACCAAATGATTCAAACTCTCTTAAACACTTATAACCCCAAAAACCTTATGAAATCCACCAACACAAAAAGCATGAAAGATGAGTGATCAAACCATGGCTCTTGATACCAATTGTAAGATATAGGATTTCACAAACACATCAAACCAAATCCATATGGGGCGTATACAATGTTTTAGAGAGAGAAATTTCTAGAGAGAGAAAGGGAAGAGAGTTGGGAACTATGTAAAACAAAGAAAAATGGTATTGAAGCTCCAACCCTCTACCTTGGAAGGTGGAGGGTATTTATAGTGTCTTACAATAAACGCCACCTACGGGCTGTGGATCAGGCATACAGTGGGTAAAGACACGTTCGTCCTCCATGGTGTTACTTAACAAACTACTTAATAACATAACTTGACTACGACTACGAGCTTTCTAACGAATACATATACTTGAGGTGACCGACACTTTAACGACTGAATGTTCTAATTCCTAACATTAAACAATAAGACCACAATGTGGTGTTAATTTTGAGAAGAGTTCTTTTTGAGGTTTATCACAATTTTGCTTAAAACATCATTCTTTTTGAATTCATTATGAGTTCTAATTTGTATTACCAATGTTTTTTCTTTGATTAGTTATATTAGATAACTAATTAAAACAATGTGATAACAAATTGTGACAAACCCACTTGAATCAAAATTCTAAAGATGTTTAAAATTGTATTACTAAGAACTTGAGAATGGAAATCACAATGTAGTGAAGATAAAACTTACACAAGTGATTGGATTGCTTGAATTGATGAAGAGAAAACTTCTAGGAATAGTGGTGCTGAGTTTAGGGTCGTGTATGAGAGAGTAAAGTGGAGGATGAGAATGTATAGTGAATTATCAATTACTTATTATATTTTGCTGATGTGCCGGTTCCCACGGATCCCTTGAAAAATGGATTCGGCACGTTATAGTCGAAGGATCCGGCTATTCAGTAAGAAAACAGTTTTAGTAGGTTTGATAATTTTGACGTGGGAGTTTTTGATTTAAGTTTTTGGCAAAGTTTTTGCTCTATTCCTTAGAGTTTATCTATTATAGACGTGATACAAGGTTTGGCGAGTCTTCATGTTTACTAAACACATTTGACGAGGTATTTTTATGAGTAAACCATGAGTCAAGAGGAGGAATAAGAATCATGTTAAATTCCATTTTAACATGATATATAAATAATTTAAATAGAAGATACTGATGTAGATTACTAATGCAACAACAATATCTCTATGCGAGGAATGATGGATCAGGACTTTTAGTTAGCAATATTTCTTTTCGAGATAAAGGCGTATATTGACTAGCTTATAATGTTTATGGAAATCAAGGAGGAATACTATTCCCGATGATGTGTTGAGATGAAAATTTTTTTAGAGAATTTGTGATATTGATGTTAGCCACCAAATCTACGAATCTTTACACATAGTATAAAATATATGCAAGGTCTTTATAAGAATACTTATCATAATAGAGAGACATATACCATTATTTTATCTACAAGCAATTTAGCATGTTTTTAGATCAACTAGTTATAATTAGGAGAACATACCTTTGCTATATATCCTTTTTATGATTTTTGGAAATCATAGACGCGAAATACTTCATGAGCTTTTAAAATACTTAATCGTATTTTTGAAAGCAAGTTGTGATCACTTCGGATTCATCTTTGGGTGTTGACTTCATTTTTATTCGGATAGAACGAAGTCATTGGAAGAATCCTGGCAGGAAGATTTCTCAAAAAAAATGTTAGAATGATCTATCACTATCCAACATTTGTTAAAATATAAACATTTCTAAAACATTAATTTTTGTTTTAAGAAATTTCCTTCTTTATAGTTTTCAAACATACATGGATTGTATCAAAATTTTAAAGTACAATATACTCTAAGAAACTTGGTGACGAAGCTATGATGCCAATTGTGGAAAAACTAAAAGGGGGGTTGAATAGTTTTGCCGATTGAAAATTTGTTTTAAAGTATTTAGATTGACTTATTCAATCCATTTAGATCATGTGTTGGATATTGATAGAAAAAAATATAAGCAAGTAATGTAAGAGATAAAGAGTGAAGGAACACAAAACCACGACACGAGTATTTATAGTGGTTCAGCTACAAGGACACCTTCCTTGCCCTACTCCACTCCCCGAGTATCCAACTTGAGAGTTTCTAAGCACTACATAACACAAGCTCCTTAATGTGGCGAAGAAGCCTTCACAACATCGCCTACTCTTTATCCGGTACAAGGCTAGACACTGAGTTCTTCCACGAGGTAGAACCTAACCTATTCTAACGTCGCCTGAACTTTATCCGGTACAAGGCTAGATACCGAGTTCCATTACAAAGGAGGAAGTACTACCCAACACTACTACCCAACACAACTACCCAAAGGAGACACACTCTTTTTTACAAAACTAGAAAGGATATCAATATCCTTTAACCCAAACGACACAGCTTGTACATTGACGCATTATATCGAATGCACACCTTCGGCACCATTCACTAATGCCTTCAATACGACACTCTATGGAGGGAGGAAAGAACTATCATCAAGATGCACTTCATAGGTCTTGATGATGATGAAGCTTAGTAGCTCATGACCTTGAGCTTGCACGTCTTCAAGAGGTGGTGATCTCGCCTTTAAAAGAAACCTAGAAAATCAGACAAAGATAAAATTACATAGAAAGATCCTTTAGATTTGTGGTTAGAGAGGTTAAAACATAGAGAGAAAGTATGTCTAAAAAGGGTAGTCAACAAGAGAGAAATGACTCAGTATTTATAGGCAAAACAAGCCTACTGTCCTACGGTTCCATCGGATCCCTCACCCAAGGGATCTGACCAGTGCAATTCCAGGGATCCGGCTGCTGGGTCAACTTATTTCGGATTTTGGGTTGCAAACCGGGTTATGGGTTATGGGTTATGGACCATGGGTCATGGACTTTGGATCATGGATACCCAATAAGATACAATGTATCTAGTCAATGGGTTATGGATCTTGGGTCATGGGTCATGGACTTTGGGTCATGGATAATATCCAACATGACTTCATGCATGATGTCATGCAATGGGTCATGGGTTATAGATCATGCTCCATGGGTATGGGTTATGAACTTTGGTTCTTACCCAACAAGATTCATTGAACCTAGTCAATGGATCATGGGTCTTGGGTTATGGGTTATAGACTTTGATTGTTACCCATTATTTTCCTATTGCAATATATACTGTGACAACTCGCAATTTCAAGTCATTTCTCAAGTTTCACTATTTCAACATTTATCGTAAACTAGGTTTACGTGTTCCAAATTCGCGTAACCTTAAGGGTTTAGCGGCGAATTCATGATCATATCATCACGAACATTTTATATGGACTAAGTTTAGTCTACATTTCATTAGCATCATTTGCATCATGATAGTTCATTCATGACTTTGCATTTCACATTAAACGCGTAAATTTTATATTAAATAAACGTTATCGCGTGAGTTATTATTTTGAATATTTAATCCGTTACTTCCAAAATGATCCGAGATATTTTTATACTTACATTTAGTTTATAAAAACTACATTTGAGTTTACCTAGTGTTCTAAATTTATTTTGTATATAAATCGTTAAAGTTATATTATTACGACGTTTTTCTTAAAAACTACACGATAATTATTTTATCACTCAAATTTTACAAGGAATGTATTTTTACAATTTTTATGATCTCATTACATTCTACTTTGATCCATTAAAAGTTACTTTTACCTAAAATTTCCTTAAATACACAAATGTATATTAAAGCTTGCAAGTAATATTACATGTACATTATACTTACACATTTTAACTATTACATACAAGTAAAAAAAAAAAAGATATTTTGAGATGCATCCCCCCCCCCCAAAACCGGCCATGTGGGGAGGGTAGGCATTAAATGTTTGAAGAAAAATGGTTACTTGTATAAATCTATACACAAACTACCTCATTCATTCAATCTTCAATAATTCACAAGTTAGCAAACATTTTTCTTCTCTCTTGTTCTTCACCACATAGAACCGGCCATCATAGGGTTACAAGGGATCATCACAAAAATTTTACAAGTTCAAGTTAACACAATCTAGATAACACTCTCATTAAGGTTTTGAAATAAAAACCTAGGGTGTTTAGGTTAAACCTTTGTTCTAATCACCTCGTCATATTAACTTGTAAGCATATCATTTACATTTTTCATTTTTCCTTATCATTTCATAAGTATTTCTTCATATTTGGTGCAAACATGCAAGACTTATGTTGATTTATACCATTTTTACATGATTTTTAGAGTTATATATATATAAACGTCATCCTATAATTATTCCCTTGTTAGTTATTGGTCTTGATGATGTTTAGGAACCCATGACACTCTAAGAAGGTGTATGGTAGGATTAGATTAGATTTGGAGTTGATTTGAAGGGATTGGAATAGGTTTAGTATGAGAAAAACTATTTTCTACAAGTATATAAAGTGTTCTGTCCTTATTTTGTTTTTCGGAAAATCCGACAGTGTCACGAAATTTTGGCCTTGATATTTAGAAAATATACTTTAAAAGCGAATCCGTGGCAGCTTGAGCGGATTAAAGCGGAGTTATAACGAAGAAGTTATGAATTTTTAAGTTTGACGACGATATATATTTTTTACGAAATTTCAGCATACTATTTTTGGTTTGTACGAGTCAAAACGAGCCTTAAGCTTCACAAATTATTTCGACTTGTCAAAAATATATTAGTATACTTGATCTGAAGCTAAGGACGTATTATACGTGAAAAACGGTTTGAAACGACTAAGATATGCGTTTTCATAAAATTGCCGTAACTATTATTTTCGGAAAACTATATTATTTTACGAGATAAGTGTTACGGTAACTAAAATGACCATGTTGAAGGTCTGTTTTAACTATGATGTGGAACTTTTGTAACGAAATGTCTTCTAATAAAATCGAGATCACCAAGCATATTTTCCAAAGCGATCAACCGTTTGTATAGCGGAGTTGTTATGAATTAATTACGGATGCTTAAACTTTGCGAAACTCATTTTAACCAACATTTTAGCCAAAATCACCATCTTTAACCCTTATTATCTTTATGTTCGAGACCTTTATGACGAAAACTCCTGAATGAAACTTCTAGATTTTGATACAAACTTTCCAAATCCGTGAGTTCGTTTCCTAACGTTCGACGTACACCATTCGACCGTTTTTGAAGCCATTTTGTCACTTTCATGAAATTTCCGGCGGCGTTATTTTACGACGAAAGTGAAAATTTCACCATAAATCATTACAAAACCATTGTAGGATGACATTTTGACGTAAAAACTTGTAAAGTGATTTTGAATGGTCAAGGCGTCAAAAGAGTATTTTTCGACGATAAGTATTATTTTCAAAACTCACAAATGGTATAAATAACATCTGAAATGCATGCATAACGTTATATCATAACTCATAACATATCATATCATTCATAATAGGTCATTTTCTAGATTCACGCTACATTTCGGTGTACTCACTTTTGTCTTCGCATCATTCCACCAAGTGAGTCATAGCCCTACTCTTTAATTGTTTTGAATTACTTTTGGGAGATACATGCTCAACTATTTTTATAACTATCATGATTATTTGAAACTACATGTTTAATCGAATGAATGTTTAGTCATATCCTATATCATAAA
Source organism: Chrysanthemum lavandulifolium (assembly GCA_022545495.1). Lineage (NCBI taxonomy): Eukaryota > Viridiplantae > Streptophyta > Magnoliopsida > Asterales > Asteraceae > Chrysanthemum > Chrysanthemum lavandulifolium. The sequence continues at coordinate 74,077,936 of CM040243.1, forward strand.
TCATGGGCCCGAATGTCTTGGGATTATCCTGGCCGAATGTCTTGGGATTATCATTGAATGAATGTCTTGGGATTATCATTGAAATTTGAATGTCTTGGGAACATCATTGAAATGGATGTCTTGGGATTTTCATTGAATCGAATGTCTTGGTATAATTATGTCAAGTAAACATTGATACATTAAGTCATGCACTATTATGTGAATTCATTTGACATCATGCGCTTGAACATAAACTATATACATTTTGGCAATGGGTTGTGAATACACAGGTTGCAAGTTTTGTATGGGCGAACTTGGGCCGAGTGGATTATGATGCCTTTCTTTGCATAAACGATTTTGAAAGGCTTTACATTTCAACACAAACCCTATGAACTCACTCAACCTTTGTGTTGACACTTTTAGCATGTTTTATCTCGGTATCTAAGGCATATACTTCATGGCATGCATGTGGACACATCTTAGAGTCGCGGAGGCAGCGTCTCACTGGGTTTTACTCACTTTAAACATCGTTTGAATTGTAACAAACTTATTTCCGCACAAGTTGATTTTCATTTGGGACTGAACTTTGTAAACTCGATTGTTTTATTAAATCAAGCGATGTATTTTCCAAACGACACTTTAGGTTGTTCAATATATACATGAATGTGATGCTATGACGATCGATCCCAGAATTCCATTCCACCGCAAAGCAGTAATTTGGGGTGTGATTGGCATCGAGCTTGATTATAGAGAACTAGGTTGCATCATTGACCCTAGACTATAACTACATTATCATAGCATCTCATCATTTCATCATAAGTGCATGTTCACTTTACATGCGATTTATCGTACATTTTCGAGTTATTTACTTTCATTTCATATCGATTGTCACATGGATGCCTTTAAATTCCATCCCATTATCATTTCCTCATACTCTAATGTGGTGAATACTTTGTCATTCCCTATCGCAATTTTAATATCACCGATTCATCACCGATAACGTCGAATCTTGAGATAAACCTTTAAATGCAGCAAAGTCACTCTCACTCCTTTGTTTCATCACTAACATGTCGAGTTACGCTATTCACACTAAGTCACTAAACCATCATACATTTGAAGCACTTAAGACATCTCATAACCCATTTCTTAGGAAACCGTTGATTATTTTGAAAGATAACCTCAAACTTATCATTCTTATCACATTTCTTTGGGCGTTTATTATTAACATCGGATTTTGCTCGTCTCACATTTCCTCTTGTTTTGAAAAGATATGGCAATCAAGAAAGCCACAATGAAATGACACAAGCGGCTATTCAAAAGTTGGTAAGGGATAGTGTAGCGAGGCATTAAGGATTGAAAGGAAGCGGTGGGGCTGCTTCCGCCGAGGCCGCTTCTTCTTTGAAGCCGCAAGGCTTCTTCTTGCTCTTCGAAATGCGGGAGGATCCGGAGTTAAGAGCGTTCTTACAAGGATTTCAAAGTGGAGATCCCACCAAGTTTAAAGGGATGAAGGAGCCACCGCCATGGTGCGATGGTTCGAGAAATTGAGTCCGTGTTTTTTTGTGTAATTGCCGGGATGATAGTAAGGTCAAGTTTGCTACAAGTACACTACTCGATGGAGCATTGTCGTGGTGGAACTCATATGCTCAACCGATGGGAATGGAGAATGCTTTCAAGCTTACTTGGGAGCAATTCAAGGGTTTGGTAACTAAGAAATTTTGTCCTCGTGCGGAGTGAAAAAGTTGGAGATGAAATTCTATGAGTTGGTAACTATTGGGTATGACATTGACACTTACATTCGAAGGTTTCAAGAATTGGCCGTATTATGCCCATCTATGGTTTGGATAATGAGAAGCTCTGGAGGCTTTCATTGAAGGACTTCTGAGATTATTCAGGTGATGTGACTTCCTTTGATCCATAAACAATTGAGGAATCTATTCGATTGTCTCAAAAGCTTATGGCACAAATAGTAAAGAGGGCAACACCACCAACACCAACCGTAACAACAATACCAACAACCGCACCAACTACAACAATAACCACGACAACAATAACAATAATCACACCATCAACAACAACACCAACAACCAAACTAACCACAATAAAAGGAAATGGGAAAACAACCGGGAGGTTATAACAACAACAACCAAAACCGTAACACTAACCATCATCAACAACAGAATAGAGGGCAAGAAACGCAATGGTTTATCTTTGCGCACCAATAGAAGCGAGAGGTTATCTTTGGAACCTACCCACTATGTAATCGATGTAAGTATCATCACACGGGTCTTTGCCACATTAAGTGCTACAAGTGTCAAAAACTAGGACACCATGCCGAGAATTGTAGAGGCAAGACCATAGTTACGTGTTTCGGATGTGGGAGCAAGGACACTATCAAGTCAATGTCCTCAAAACCAAGGTCAACAAGTCGAAGGTGCTCATGGGAATGAATATATGTTAGGAGGAGGAGGAGCTCGTCAAGGTATCAACGACGCGAAAGACTGAAGAAGTTCGGAAACTAACAGTCTTATTTCTCCTTATGTACTATGTCGTACTAAGTTTATGTCTTTCATCGTATCCTAATCTTATGACTTAAGATGTACTACTTTTGCTAAACCACTCGTTGTAAAATATTCTTATCTATTGTACTTATTTTCTTTCCGATTTGTTATAACTTATGAGAGTTTTACTTCCTGCTCCTTAACGACCAGTTTAACGACACGGTTTAAATCCTTGTAAGCATCGAGAGTTATAACAACTAAACCGAACGTCACATCATCGTTCCTTAATTATACATAGCCTAGCTAACTATGTCTAATTCTGGAGGGGTCATGTTATGTTGGGAGCAGTTAATTATAAATCTTAATGCAAGCAAAATCTTCACATATTTCAAAGTCAAAGTGTTACTTATGAGAGATTCATCCGATATTTTCTTTACTACGATGTTTTATCGCTCTCAATCATCGATAACCGTAACGACACTTCTCCATGTCTTTTCTCCTCGTTATTCATCACAAACTCAAAGATTCGATAGACCAACATGAACCCAATTCGAGGATGAATTCCTTTTTGATGGTGAATGTGACAACTTCGCAATTTCAAGTCATTTCTCAAGTTTCACTATTTCAACATTTATCGTAAACTAGGTTTACGTGTTCCAAATTCACGTAACCTTAAGGGTTTAGCGGCGAATTCATGATCATATCATCACGAACATTTTATATGGACTAAGTTTATTCTACATTTCATTAGCATCATTTGCATCATGATAGTTCATTCATGACTTTGCATTTCACATTAAGCGTAAATTTTATATTAAATAAGCGTTATCGCGTGAGTTATTATTTTGAATATTTAATCCGTTACTTCCAAAAATGATCCGAGATATTTTATACTTACATTTAGTTTATAAAACTACATTTTGAGTTTACCTAGTGTTCTAAATTTATTTTGTATATAAATCGTTAAAGTTATATTATTACGACGTTTTCTTAAAAACTACGATAATTATTTTATCACTCAAATTTTACAAGGAATGTATTTTTACAATTTTTATGATCTCATTACATTCTACTTTGATCTATTAAAAGTTACTTTTACCTAAAATTTCCTTAAATACACAAATGTATATTAAAGCTTGCAAGTAATATTACATGTACATTATACTTACACATTTTAACTATTACATACAAGTAAAAAAAAAAAAGATATTTTGAGATGCATCCCCCCCCCCCAAAACCGGCCATGTGGGAAGGGTAGGCATTAAATGTTTGAAGAAAAATGGTTACTTGTATAAATCTATACACAAACTACCTCATTCATTCAATCTTCATAATTCACAAGTTAGCAAACATTTTCTTCTCTCTTGTTCTTCACCACATAGAACCGCCATCATAGGGTTACAAGGATCATCACAAAATTTTACAAGTTCAAGTTAACACAATCTAGATAACACTCTCATTAAGGTTTTGAAATAAAACCTAGGGTGTTTAGGTTAAACCTTTGTTCTAATCACCTCGTCATATTAACTTGTAAGCATATCATTTACATTTTCATTTTCCTTATCATTTCATAAGTATTTCTTCATATTTGGTGCAAACATGCAAGACTTATGTTGATTTATACCATTTTACATGATTTTTAGAGTTATATATATATAAAGGTCATCCTATAATTATTCCCTTGTTAGTTATTGGTCTTGATGATGTTTAGGAACCCATGACACCCTAAGAAGGTGTATGGTAGGATTAGAATAGCTTTGGAGTTGATTTGAAGGGATTGGAATAGGTTTAGTACGAGAAAAACTATTTTCTACAAGTATATAAAGTGTTCTGTCCTTATTTTGTTTTTCTGGAAAATCCGACAGTAGTCACGAAATTTTGGCCTTGATATTTAGAAAATATACTTTAAAACGAATCCGTGGCGCTTGAACGGATTAAAGCGGAGTTATCTTGAAGAAGTTATGAATTTTTAAAGTTTGACGATATATATTTTTTCGAAATTTCAGCATACTATTTTTGGTTTGTACGAGTCAAAACGAGCCTTAAGCTTCACAAATTATTTCGACTTGTCAAAATATATTAGTATACTTCGATACGAAGCTAAGGACGTATTATCGTGAAAGCGGTTTGAAACGACTAAGATATGCACGTTTTCATAAAATTGCAGTAACTATTATTTCGGAAAAACTATATTATTTTTACGAGATAAGTGTTACGGTAACTAAAATGACCATGTTGAAGGTTTGTTTTTAACTATGATGTGGAACTTTTGTAACAAAATGTCTTCTAATAAAATCGAGATCACCAAGCATATTTTCCAAAGCGATCAACCGTTTGTATAGCGGAGTTGTTATGAATTAATTACGGATGCTTAAACTTTGCGAAACTCATTTTAACCAACATTTTAGCCAAAATCACCATCTTTAACCCTTATTATCTTTATGTTCGAGACCTTTATGACGAAAACTCTGAATCGAAACTTCTAGATTTTGATACAAACTTTCCAAATCCATCGAGTTCGTTTTCTAACGTTCGACGACACCATTTCGACCAGTTTTGAAGCCATTTTGTCACTTTCATGAAATTTACGGACGTTATTTTACTGACGAAAAGTGAAAATTTCACCATAAATCATTACAAAACCATTGTAGGATGACATTTTGACGTAAAACTTGTAAAGTGATTTTGAATGGTCAAGGCGTCAAAAGAGTATTTTTCGACGATAAGTATTATTTTCAAAACTCACAAATGGTATAAATAACATACTGAAATGCATGCATAACGTTATATCATAACTCATAACATATCATATCATTCATAATAGGTCATTTTGAGATTCACGCTACATTTCGATGTACTCACTTTTGTCTTCGCATCATTCCACCAAGTGAGTCATAGCCCTACTCTTTTAATTGTTTTGAATTACTTTTGGGGAGATACATGCTCAACTATTTTATAACTATCATGATTATTTGAAACTACATGTTTAACTGAATCAATGTTTAGCCATATCCTATATCATAAATCATGGGCCGAATGTCTTGGGATTATCCTGGCCGAATGTCTTGGGATTATCATTGAGCTGAATGTCTTGGGATTATCATTGAGCTGAATGTCTTGGGAACATCATTGAGCTGGATGTCTTGGGATTTTCATTGAACTGAATGTCTTGGTATAATTATGTCAAGTAAACATTGATACATTAAGTCATGCACTATTATGTGAATTCATTTGACATCATGCGCTTGAACATAAACTATATACATTTTGGCAATGGGTTGTGAATACACGAGTTGCAAGTTTTGTATGGGCGGAACTTGGGCCGAGTGGATTATGATGCCTTTCTTTGCATAAACGATTTTGAAAGGCTTTACATTTCAACACAAACCCTATGAACTCACTCAACCTTTGTGTTGACACTTTTAGCATGTTTTATCTCGGTATCTAAGGCATATACTTCATGGCATGCATGTGGACACATGTTAGAGTCGCGGAGACGCAGCGTCTCACTGGTTTTACTCACTTTAAACATCGTTTGAATTGTAACAAACTTATTTCCGCACAAGTTGATTTTCATTTGGGACTGAACTTTGTAAACTCGATTGTTTTATTAAATCAAACGATGTATTTTCCAAACGACACTTTAGGTCGTTCAATATATCTGAATCGTGATGCTATGATGATCAATCCCGAGAATTCCATTCCACCGCAAAAGCGTAATTTGGGGTGTGACATATACAAAGTACATATACATTTTTATAAAATGTAAGTAAACAATATTACTTGTAAGTGTTTTATAAAAACGTCTTTGGTTTTATATAACTTATTTAACTAAACATGTTTTGATGGTTTTGATATGTTTAGTAAAAGTGTGTTAGTAAACTATTGGCTCAAAGCTTTTACATATTTTATTTATTTCGTTAAAATGATTTTACGTTTGTTATCGACAAAACATTAAAAGATCGTAAAATATAAATAAACGTTTTTATGGTTTATTTGTATTAACACATCATTCAATGGCTCATAGGTCTTGAACCAACTTCCATCTTTCCACACATGGATTGTTGCACCAGAGTCAACCCACTACGCAACATCATCATCCTGCACAAAGTATGCCTCAAATATATATGTAACATAATAAATCTAAAAAGACTTATTAAACACTATCTGACCTTTCAAATGGTTGGTTGAACCAGTCCCTGAACCACTTGTGCCTGATCCATTAGCTTTATTGCCAATTTTAACACACTTACAATCCTTCCTGAAGTGTCCAGTTTTCCCACACTTCCAATAAGTTGCTTTTGGCTTCTTGTTAAGATCAGCTTTGGTGTTATCTTAATGCTTACGTTTGCCCTTGTTGTCATTGTATTTGGGGTGTTGTTATGCTCCACCATATTGACAACTGATGGACCAGTAGCATTGCTACTCTTTAGCTTGTCACTATCTTGCGCTCTGAGTGATTCCTAAATATGTAAATGATTGCCTAACTTAACAAGAGTTAATTCCTCCTTCTTATGTTTCAGCATATGCTTGAAATCTTTTCAAAAAGGAGGGAGTTTATCAATGACACAAGAGACTGAAATAGCCTCATCCATGTTCATTTTGTGTTGTGTGAATATACCAAGTATACTAAGAAGTTCATTATATTGTTCTATGACAGGTTTAGAATCGACCATTTTGTAATTATTAAAATTACTTACAAGAAACTTCTTACTTGATGCATCCTCAACCATATATTTGGCTTCCAAGGAGTCCTAGAGTTCTTTACCAAATTCCACATTTTGATAAATATCAAACAAAGGATCAGACATACCATTTAGGATTAAACCTCTACAAATGTATTTATCATTCTCCCATTTGCTCCTTTTCCTCATTTGTTCCATAGTAGCATCGTCCCCATCATCTGGAATAAGTATGCTCAGGACATACGCCATACTCATGCTTGACAAAAAAAAGTGCATCTTCTTTTGCCATCTTTTGAAATCGACACCTTCAGACTTTTCCAATTTTGAAAAGTTAGCGGCAATTTGCTTCATAGCAGCAGCCATTGATTATTACTAAATACTTTCTATTGATTTTTGGTTGTTTCAGTTGTGTTCTTCTAGTTGGGTGTAGATAATTAATGAGTACCAAATATCACTTGAAATCATGTTTTCACTTTACAATAGAAACTATTCGACCCTAATGCCTGGGTTACAGAAATATCTTTATGGGATAAGACCAAGTGTTGTTCTTGTTTTAGGCACAAAGCAAGAACCTGTTCGCTTTCAAGTGTTAATGTTTTGTATATTTGTCCATGCAGATGTATATCCTACTTATAGGAAATGATTTACTATCGTCAATGGAATTATGAGAATTAATCGGCCAATTAATCTCCTTATAATGTTCGCAATAGTGGTTACAAGACTAAATCATTATAACCTTAAATGCGAGTTTGAAACTGCCCATTAATAGGTCAAAGCAGTTACAAACTAATTCCAGCAAAGTCGTGGTTCACTCATCAGAAACACTCATCAGTATGTTCACTTAAGAACTAACTTGTTGATGATTTCAGTCTGTGATAGATACCACTTGCTGATGAGCATTCACTCTCTAAAGAGAATTGCTCTCTGATGAGATAACTCAATAAAGGATTGAACCTTCTGAATAGTTACTCCCTGATGAGTACATCCGACCTTAACTCACTGATGAGACCATCAGAAACATAAAACCACTATGAGAGTTAGTGTAGTCAGGGACTTAATGGGTGTACACTTCATACCTCCAGACCCATTTCCAAGTATGACCATATCCCTCAATTGAACTAAATTTCTAACATACATTTCATATAGTGTTAATTGATAACATACACATTTCAGACAGTGTCAGGTGGTAGAAAGAGGGGCTTTAAGAGGTGGTAGTAAACATTTAGGATGGTAATTATAAGTGCATGTTTCACATATGAATAGATTCCCAGATTCACCATACGCGTTACACGAATCCTCTTTCTATATATAATAATAACAAAACATAAGGAAACTGTTAATTTAATACCTAAACATGCAACAAATATAGAAAAAGAACATTATCATAGTTCACAAAAGTGGAAATTTTGGCAAGCAAAAAAACGCGCCGCATCATCTCTGACAATTTTCTCATATTGCTCTTTTTTCTTGGATTTAACGTGCCGCACATCCACCAACATCATTCTTTCATCAGTAGTAAGCTGTTGAAACCGGAACCCCTGACCAAAGTGAAGCAACTGTTGCTATTTATACTTTCTCATAAGTTGAATGCTCCATGTAACTTATGATAATCATGAAAACACTATCCTAACTTACGAGCGTATGAAGAGTTATTAGCAATAATTATGTGCGTAACTCTTTTTGTAGATATGAAGAGACTACATCTTTCACATTCTCATCATTTAACTTTATACATAAAAATTAAAGTCATTAAGACTTCACAATAAATTTTAAGACTTAATCGTTTAGTATATATATGATGATGATACATAGATTGGAATTTAGGCTATTGAGAATCACATTGAAGCCATAGAACTGAACTTTTAGATAGAATAAAAGATAAAAGATAGATAGATAAGAACTAAATGCATGTCAAACTTCAGATACCAAAATTTAAACTATCTCAAAATTAAAATTCCCCATAACTTAAAATTCCTCCGATTTAAAATCATGAACCAAACGCCCCCATAGGAAATGAGCAATTTGAAATGTTTTGTACAATACCAAACACTTCCGAAATATTTTGGTTCTACACATTTACCTTGTTTCTCGCTTTCTCTCACTTCTCTCCATTATCGAAAATAGAAAGTTTTGTTGCACACAATCTGTTGATTAAAAAAATGTGTGTGTGGTGATATCAAAATCGATCTGCTATAAATCATGAAGAGATCCAATCGACAAAATGCATCAAAACGTGAATATGGTGTCGATAGGATCAGTAACTTACCAGACCCAATCCTTGAGTCGATCCTTTCAGGTCTTCCAACAACCAAAGAAGTTATCCGTACCAGCAAATTGTCGACAAGATGGAGGTATTTATGGACTTCAAATCCCTCTATAGACTTAGATGTTTCTTGAGGATCCAAAAACCCTAAAAAATAAGAAAAGATAAAATTTCAAGACTTTGTCACTACGGTTTTAGCAAACGAAACCATAGGTTTGGAGAGTTTTCGTTTATGTTGTTTGAGTTATTACAACATGTCGACGGTGTTGCAATGGATTGAAGCTGCTATATCGCTCAAAGTCAAGAGACTTGACTTGATCTTTAGCACTAAGGATCGTGTCATTAAGTTGTCACATTGTCTGGTAACTTGCGATTCATTGGAGTCATTAAGGTTGGCTTTGGATGGGCGTCCGATAAGTTTCCCTGAATCTACAAGTTTTTGTGCACTTAAGGTTCTTGAGCTCAACAACGTTTACTATTTCGACACTATATGCCTAGAAAATTTTCTAAAGATATGTCCATTACTTGAGAAGTTAAGTTTGGTGGAGTGCTATATTGTATGGACAATTGATCAGTTTCTTCATATTTCGTGTCCAAAGCTCAAGACTCTGATAATTCGTGATCGTAAAAATGTTTTCTTTGAGGCTTTGATCTCTCGTTTGGGCTTTAAGGTTTCATGCCCGGAACTGGTATTTTTTGAGTGTTTAGGCCTTCGAGTTAGCAATAGTTTTATCTTTGAGAATGTAGATTCACTGAAGACATCTGTGATTCACCCTGAAGGCATTTTATACAGAAATGCAGCTGAGCTTCGTGTCATGATACGCGAGTTGCTAGCTCGAATATCTAATGTGGAATTTTTGTCGCTCAATCTCTATTTCATTCAGGTAAATTCTTTATTCATTTTGGGATTTAAATTTACTTGAGACCAGGGACGATCCTATGTGGTCCATTGTATATGCAAATGCTTACCGTGAATAGAGTTTTGTTGTGTAAAATTACATATTTTAGTTGTTATAGTGCATACGTTGTTGGAGATCTTACAGATAAGGATTTGTGTTCTTTTTTATGGAAAATATTCGCAACCTACACCACCTGTCTCACACATATTATCTCACATATGTCTCCACCTAGACTTGAACCCACAACCTCTTGGTTGATGGGACACTCACATGCCAAAGGCCCTTTAATAAGGATGAATGATTTTATTCTCGAATAAATCATCACTTGTTATGCTTCAGGCCCCAAATTTTTGGGATAAAGCTTTAATAATTTTTGAGGTTATTGTGAAGAATTTAGCATATGTTTATCCTTTCTTATTGGCATACCTTGGTATATTGTTTTGATTCTCAAAGAAGTTTATATCTTTTCATAGTCCATTCAATATGCACGCGACCCGCAAGAACATTTCCCAGCATTATTTTTCCCAAATCTGAAGACATTGGAGGTAACTACTACAATTCAAGTCTTCACCATGGATTTAGTCATGCATATCATCAGATTTTCTCCGAATCTGGAGTCTCTCCATTTAATCATTCAAGAGGTATTCTTTCTCAGCCCAGTTAGTAAATTCTTCTTGTATCCGCATTTTCACATATTACTCTCGGTGCATGTACTATCTATTTATGTTCCTTGAACGTTCCCGTAGGATAGGATTTCGTACATAAAACAATGTTTCATATAGGTTAGTTAATGGGTCGGGAAACATTTGGATGTGTTAAAATGGGCGAGGTTGATTTAGCCTACTTACATATATTTTTTGGTCCAATGTTTTAGAGATTTTGCAAATATTTTGTATTTTATATACTAGTATTATTTAATATTGAACTATTCAAAATGACGCTCTAATGAAGCACTTAGGAGACTGGAAATACTTGAGTATACTTCGGGCTACTTGTAAACGATTGACACATTTTTTTTAAACCGTTAGCTGTTTCACGTGTTATCAATAAAGCGTAAACTACATTAAATAGTTTTAATTGTTTCCTTGGCATTGATGTGTAGTATTGAAACAAATAATTTTATTGGGAGAAAACCTTTTGAACTTGTGGCCATGAACAGCTTGTCAACTTATGCTTTTGCATGATGATTTAGGAACTTCTGGGAACAGAATACTCTGTGTTGGATAGATTTAAAACAAGCAGAATTATGACTTGTCTGAAAAAGGTCAAGTTTCTTGCATTTAATGAGAAAAGCAGAAACTGGATATGGCTCGTTTGTTGGTGGAGTATGGAATTGCATTGGAGGAAATGGTTTTCACTTGGTTTGATGAAGTCAAGTACCATGACAAGTCAGTGGAAATTATGAATGAAGTGTCAAAATTTCACAAAGCTTCTTCAACTGTCAAGCTCATAAATCTCCTAGAAGACTAGTTTGATGAAACTAGGTATTTTGTTGAACTGTAAACAATATATATTTTCGTCTCATGTGGGTGCTTTTTGAATGTTGTTGTTGCAATACCTTACTTTCATGTTTTCATTTGTTTTCTTAATACTTTGTTCTGTATGATTATATACCAGTATATTTTTATGGTTGTCTAGTTATGTTCATGTTTTCATCAGTTAATACTTTTTATGATTGTCTAGTTTGTATATGGTGTCTCCCAGGTATAAGTAAGTTATGTGGTTCCTGGACAGTGCGACACCGCCTATGACCTACCTACTTGTTTACTAGGTTCACCCATGCTTGTCATGTTAAGATTTTCTGTAATTGTACAAAATATAAAAGACAAAAACTACATGCTGTTGAACTTCATTAGACGATCTCTCTCTCCCCTCTTACCACCCCAAGTCCCCAACAAACTTTCCCACCCATTCTATCATTTCTGATCTAAAACAAATTTCTGTCCCGATAAACACTACAACATTTGTCGCTTTCGCAGGCGAAATTTCAGGCCTTTCGCCGGGGACATGTCCCCTGCAATACCCTTGTCCCCCGGCAATACCGTCTCGGGGATACCTTTCCCGGGGAATATCTACAGCCTTTACCGGGGACATGTGGGTCCCATGACAAATTGTCACCGGTCAAACATGTCCGATGTGGCACTTTGTTTTGCCGTGGGTGTCCCCGGGAAAAGGGTAACTAAAGTTTATTTTTAACAGACTTCGGGGACATGTCCTCGGGAAAATGAAAAACTAATATTACCTATGACACTTTCATGGGGACATGTCCCCGTGAAAACTTTGACCCATGTTGCGAAAAATTGTCGCAAAATGGGTAATTTCAATTTTTTCGAATTTTTCCGAAAAATCTACAATGTAACAACTTGTTTTCAACCTATTTTATGCTACAACAACGCAAAATCGCTAAACATAATATCATATATAACCAAATGGTCCAAATTAAGCTACAACACAATCGATAACATAAAATTTGTTTCCAAAATAGCCAATGGTCCAAAACTATACATAAGCTACCTATCATGAAATGGTCCAAAACTATCGTATAATCCATTTAGCGGAATCCCAACCATGTTATTCTCTACAAATATATCCTAACATAATCCATATCTTTTGCTTCTTGGATATCTTACGCTTCGGGTTTGTCAAAGCTTAACTGCGTATTTTAAATAGTTTAGAGTTTTAGGTAATGAGAACTATCAGAAGCATCGGTATCAAAGACCACTTTAAACCATTAAGGTTGAATTTGTCATTTTAACAATTAGGGAAGGAGGGTATGATGGTGGATTTTGGGACCTAAACCAAGATCTTGGCGGTGTGTGGGGTCCACCCACTTCGTGTGTAATAACACTTTAACTAGGTTAATGAGATCATGTTGTTTATTTTGCTTGTGATACAAAAGATATGATCATGTTTGCTTACGACTTTTTGAACAATGTGTCTAGGGTTGAGGTTGGTGAAAACATGAGAATGGTGTTAGTGTGTCTAGTTAAAGTGCTATTACACCATTTTCCGACAACATTTCATTACATTTCTTACAATGATCTTCCAAAAACTACTTAAATTCTCTCTTATATTATCAAACAACAAAAATGAACTTAGCGGCGGTGACACGTGAAGCTTCTCGATGGTTCTGGCGAGGAGGTACGGTTTCTTGGTCCGATGAGATGGGAAAGTGTACAACCCATTTCTTGTTACGGTTTGTAATGGTTACGATGATGAGAGTTGAATCTTGAAGGGTAGAAAGGTGGTGCAAAATGATTTAGCCTACCTTTGAGTTCATAGCGTGTGTGTGTTTTAGTGTGTGTTTTAGTGAGAAACTCCATGTGTGTGAGAGAGAGGGTCGGAGATTATAAGAAGATAGATGAAAGGGTTGGTAATGATAGTGATGGCGAGTGAAGTGGAGTTAATGAGGCACCTCACAAACCCTTTCATATCTCTCGCCACCATTATATCTCTATCATTACACACCATTTCATACCTCTTCTTATCATCTCGACCTCTCTCTCTCAACAAACTCATGGGTTTCTCACCAAAAACACACACTAAAACACACAATAAAAACACTCTCAAACCAAGCTAAACCTTTGCACCACCTTTCTACCCTTCAAGATTCAACCCTCATCATCGGATAACCATAACAAACCGTAACAAGAAATGGGTCAGACACTTTCATGTATCTTGTGGACCAAGAAACCGTACCTCCTCGCCATAAACCATCGGTGAAGCCACGTGTCACCGCCGCTAAGTTCATTTTGTTGTTTGATAATATAAGAGAGATTTGGTGAGTTTTGGAAGATCATTGTAAGAAACAAAATGAAATGTTGTTGAAATGGTGTAATAGCACTTTAACTAGACACACTAACACCATTCTCATGTTTTCACCAACCTCAACCCTAGACACATTGTTCAAAAGTCTTAAGCAAACATGATCAAATCTTTGTATCACAAGCGATGAAATAATGTGATCTCATTAACCTAGTTAAAGTGCTATTGCACATGAAGGGTGGACCCCAACACCTTGCCAAGATCTTGGTTTAGGTCCCAAAATCCACCATCCTACTCTCTACCCTAATTGTTAAAATGACCAATTCAACCCTAATGGTTTAAAGGTCTTTGATACCCGATGCTTGGATAGTTCTCATTACCTAAAACCTAAATATTTAAAATCACGCAGTTAATATCTTACCTTTGGTCTCGGGCGTGGTCGCGGCTTGGCCTCGGCTTCCATTGATTTCTACAAGCAAAGCATAGTTAGGTAAAAAATTTACAATTGAGGCTTTATCGGTAAACCGGCATAACCATGAAAAGCAGAGATATTAAAACAATAGCAAAGTTAATGGAACTGTGATCGGTAAACCACACCATTGCATCTCCAATATCGGTCCAGTGACACTTTCATCCACGAAACTTTACAATATATCACATTCTATTTGTACTAATATTAAGACAACCAACCTTTCATTCACAAAACTTTACAATATATCACACATTCTATTTGTACTAATATTAAGACAACCAACCTTTCATCCAGAGAAACTTTACAATATATCACACATTCTATTTGTACTAATATTAAGACAACCAACCCACCAATCAGTTTTATTATTGCCGCGACTAACAAAACACCATCCCAGTGTTCACTATTACAACGAAGCAATAACCGACAACCATTACGGGTGTCGACCAAAAACAAACAAACACCCTCTAATCGAGTCTAACATCACTGAAGCATGAATGTTTATAGATTTAACAAGCAAAATAAGCAAAAACCAAGATAATCCGTGACCCCAAAAGGTAAGTAAATAATTAAGCCTAAAAGAGCAACAAAACGAGTTTTTAAGCAAAAACCAAGATAATCCGTGACCAACAAAACCAAGATAGCCGATTTCTAATTCCACGAAACTATATTAACGATTCACTATATGGTTTTTAAATAAAAAGAGCAACAATACGAGTTTTTACTATTTGTCATACGAATAAAACGAGAGACATAGAGAAATGACGAGGAAGTGGTGGTCCTGTGGTGGTATTGCAAGCCTTGTTGAGAAGGCTGTTGGTGGATATATATTTTTTTTATCTCAAAGTGATAACAGATACGTTAATAATTGAGGTGTTTTTTACGTTTAACTTTTCCCGGGGACAAGTCCCCGGAGAAAGTTTTGTTTGTCTTCTAGCAAGACTTTTGGCGGGGACAAGTCCCCGGTAAACGAAATGGCGGGATAAAGTAAACGAAAGGAGGGAAAATGAAAAGTCTTGTCAAAACCTTCCGCGGGGACATGTCCCCGGGAAAATATTTATTTATTCAATTTTCTTTTTCAAAAAACTCTTTATACGTATAGGTGGTATGGTATACGTATCATGTTAAACGGCCGAGTATAGGTGCTATGGTATACGTATCATGTTTAACGATCGAGTATAGGTGCTATGGTATACGTATCATGTTTAACGACCGAGTATAGGTGCTATGGTATACGTATCATGTTTAACGACCGAGTATAGGTGCTATGGTATAGGTATCATGTTTAATGACCGAGTATAGGTGCTATGGTATACGTATCATGTTTAACGACCGAGTATAGGTGCTATGGTATACGTATCATGTTTAACGACCGAGTATAGGTGCTATGGTATCGTATCATGTTTAACGACCGAGTATAGGTGCTATGGTATCGTATCATGTTAAGCGACCGAGTATAGGTGCTATGGTATACATATCATGTTAAAGGCCGAGTATAGGTGCTATGGTATCGTGTCATGTTAAGCGACCGAGTATAGGTGCTATGGTATCGTATCATGTTTAACGACCAGTATAGGTGCTATGGTATACATATCATGTTAAGCGACCTAGTATAGGTGCTATGGTATAAGTATCATGTTTAACGACCGAGTATAGGTGCTATAGTATACGTATCATGTTTAACGGCTGAGTATAGGTGCTATGGTACACGTATCATGTTAAACGACCGAGTATAGGTGCTATGGTACACGTATCATGTTAAGCGACCGAGTATAGGTGCTATGATATCGTATCATGTTTAACGACCAGTATAGGTGCTATGGTATCGTGTCATGTTTAACAACCGATTATAGGTGCTATGGTATACGTATCATGTTTAACGACCAGTATAGGTGCTATGGTATCGTATCATGTTAAACTACCGAGTATAGGTGCTATGGTATCGTATCATGTTAAAGGGCCGGTATAGGTGCTATGGTATACGTATCATGTTAAGCGACCGAGTATAGGTGCTATGGTATCGTATCATGTTAAGCGACCGAGTATAGGTGCTATGGTATCGTGTCATGTTAAGCGACCGAGTATAGGTGCTATGGTATACGTATCATGTTAAAGGGCCGAGTATAGGTGCTATGGTATCGTTATCATGTTAAAGGGCGAGTATTCAAAACTTATTAGTTGCATACTATTCTCATCACATCCAGGTGTGTAAACATCTGAGAGAGGTGAATCATTGAAAATAATGGATTTGATGTCTCTTTACCAATAGCCATCACTACTGGAGTAGCCAGATGTTTAAGTTCGAAAACTATGGTACATTGATAACCATCTGATTTAGTAGCAAATCAGCAACTATATAAACGGATTTGATGTGTCTTTACCTGTAGCCGTTTGCTCAGGACTAGTCAATTCTTAGAATTGGTGAACTGATAACCAAATATTGATTCAGTTGCCTTTACCACAAGCCATAGACTTGTGGGCTAGCCAATTCTTGGATTCCAAAAAGGAATATATCATGGTGAATTGATGACCATACAACTCTCAGCAAGTAAGCATGGGTGGTTGCAGACCCTATGATTTTAAGCAAACCATTACAGCTATCAACAGATTTGATGTGTCTTTACCAAAGCTGTACCCTTTGGACTAGCCAACTCTTTGACATACACAAGGTATATCTGGTGAGTTAAAAACCATCAACAAAATACAACAAACCTGCAAGAGAAAGTCATTTTTTTTTTTTTTTTTAACTAATAATCTATCAAACAAATAAAGAAAACAAAATCAAAACAAATAAAATCCTCCCCTGAAGCATATGCCTCCCCTGAGGCCTATGCCTCCCCTTAAACTTTGCATTTAAGGGTTAAGCATTCCAATATTGACCACAAGGTGTTGAAACCTTGGTCCATCAAAAGCTTTTGTTAACAGATCTGCCACATTATCATCTGTATGAATTTTAGCCACATTTATCAAATGTTTTTCATATGCATCTCTTATAAAGTGGTGTCTGATTTCAATATGTTTGGTTCTACTGTGAAAAACTGGATTTTTGACAATGCATATGGTACTCTGATTATCAATAAAAAGAGTTGTGTTCATGAAGTTATACCCATAATCCAGCAATTGGTTTTGAATCCAAAGCACCTGTCCACAGCAGTTTGCAGCAGCAACATACTCTGCTTCAGTAGTTGAGGTAGCCACAATCGTTTGTTTCTTGCACTGCCAAGAAATCAATCTCTTTCCAAGGAATTGACAGCCTCCAGTTGTGGATCTCCTATCCAGATTTGCACCAGCATAATCACTGTCACTATATGCTTCCAACTTAAAAGGAGACTCTTTTGGGTACCAAAGGCCTAAATGAGGTTGGCCTTTGAGGTACTTAAAGATCTTCTTGACTGCATTGAGATGGGAAGTAAGTGGAGTGACTTGATGTCGAGAGCACACACTTACAGCAAAGGTAATATCAGGCCTTGAAGCTGTTAGATACATTAATGAACCAATCATTGATCTGTATAAATGAACATTCACAGGTAGATCTGGATCATTGTTGGCTTTTGTTTTTGGAGCTTCATAAGGTGTTGTGGCAGTCCTGACACCTTCCATACCGAATTTCTTCAACATGTCCCTCACATATTTATCCTGACTGATAAATATCCCATCCTGTTTCTGCTGAACTTGGAGACCCAAAAAGAAAGTAAGCTCCCCCATAGCACTCATCTGAAATTCTCCCTTCATCAGATCCTCGAATTCCCTACACCAAGCTTCTTTAGTGGATCCGAAAATGATGTCATCCACATACACTTGCACAAGTATGATGTCTGTCGAGTTCTTCTTCAGAAAAAGAGTCTTATCAATGGCACCTCTTCTGTAGCCATGCTTCAGCAGAAATGATGAAAGCCTAGCATACCATGCCCTTGGTGCCTGATGAAGTCCATAGAGAGCTTTAACGACTTTGTAAACATGATTAGGATGATCTGGGTCTTCAAATCCTTTGGGTTGTGTGACATAAACTTCCTCTTCAATCTCACCATACAGAAAAGCACCTTTAACATCCATCTGATACAGCATGAAGCCCATGTAGGATGCATAGGCCAAGAAAATTCGAATGGCCTCAACTCTAGCAACAGGTGCAAACACTTCATCATAATCAATCCCTTCCTCTTGCCTGTAACCTTGAGCTACTAATCTTGCTTTGTTTTTAATAACCACACCCCTTGCATCTCTTTTGTTCTTCAGAATCCATTTAGTTCCAATAGCATATTTGCCATCTGGTAATGGTACCAAGATCCAAACTTGTTGTTTGAAAACTTGTTGCATTTCGTCTTGCATTGCCTCAATCCAACTCGAGTCTTCAAGAGCTTGAGTGACACTGGTTGGTTCTACTTGAGAAAGAAAACACGCAAACAGACAATGCTTGAAGTCTGTGTGGTTGTCTCTTTGCTGATTTGATACATAAGAGAGAAAAGCAACCTGTCCAAATTTAGGACTAGTGATAGCCCTTCGAGTTCTAACAGGTGCTAGAATGTCACCAATAATATTGGATTGAGGGTGAGTGATGTTGATTCTTAGAGTAGCAGTGGGGTTGACTTCAATGGTAGGTTCAAGATTAGACACAGTTGGTACAAAGGTTGTGTCATAGGAAGGTGAGGTGAAAATGCCAGATTTGGGTTGATGATTTCCAAGATCTGAAGGACTTGGAAAGCGAGTATACGGTTCACCAAAGTCTGTGGACACTCTAGTAGGTATAGGAGTAGAAACAGTCGAGCTTTCAGCAGAGTTGATGACGATGGGAGAGACTGCATCAGTGTCAGCAGAAACATGGTTTCCACTGATATCCTCATTTGCAAGCTCCCCATTCACCTTCTCAGCTTCAAGCTTAGCTGCAAACTCTTGAGTCTGAAGTCTAGCAAGGTCCTCAGCATAGTGTGATTCATCTTCACTCTCAGCTGAAGTATCTCTAGAAGAGTTACCTGCAACATTGTTAGGGGAGAAAGAAGGCACAAGAATGGGTTGTTCATCATCTTCAAAATCACTTCCAGAGTCAGCATCCAAGGTACCTGCATTGTTAGTGGGAGATTCTTGAGAGCCTGCACTTTGGTTAGCCATATGTCTAGTATACCCCAGATAATCAGTTAGGTAGTCAAGGTCAAAAGACCACACATGACCCTGTCCTTGAACATTGGGCTTATCTTCCAGGTATCTCAGGTTCAAAGTCTCCTCTATCTTCTTGGCAGATAAGTTGTACACTCTGTAAGCCTTGCTATTAGCTGAATAACCCACATAATACCATCATCATCAGCTTTCTCATCAAACTTCCCCATGGATCACTGGTGTTTAGAATGGTCACTTGACAACCAAAAGGTTTGAGGTAATGAATGACTGGAACCTTCCCAAAGAGAAGTTCATATGGTTTTGAGGTGAGGTCTAGTAATGGAGACCTTGTTAAGCACATAGCAAGCTGTGCCAACAGCTTCAGTCCAGAACATAGTGGGCAATTAGAGTCTGCAAGCATTGATCTTGCCTGCGCTCTATCAAGTCCTATTCTTTCTTTCAGCTACCCCATTTTGTTGCGGGGTTCTTGGATTGCTATAGTCCCTTCTTTATCCCTTTAGACCTACAGAGTTCTATAATAATAGCATTCTTGAACTCTGTCCCATTATCACACCGAATTCCCTTAACCTTCTTGTTCAACTGATTTTCAACGAGGGTGATGAAGTCTTTCAGCACTGGAGTTGTTTCATCTTTAGTCCTTAGAAAGAACACCCAGCAAAATCTGCTATATCCATCAGTGATAACCAAACAAAAGTACTTGTGATCAATGCTTCTGACTTGAGTTGGACCAAATAGATCCATATGTAACAGCTGAAGAGGCTCAGAGATAATGCTCACTGCAGTGACAGCTTTGTAGGAGGCTCTGTGTTGCTTCCCTTTGTTGCATGCAACACAATTATGATCATTGGAGAAAACTTTGGAGGGTAGACCTTCAACAAGACCCCTTTTAGAGAGTGTGTTTATGGTTTTGAAATTCACATGAGCCATTCTCCTATGCCATTTGTTAGACTCATCCAATGATGCTTTAGCCAGCAAACAAGTGAGGTCACCTTCAGGATGAACTTCATTGAGGTTGAATGTGTATAGATTGTGAGTTCGAGGAACTCTCAGTAGAATTGAAGTATCTTCTGGAAGCTTGAACTCTTTAGAAAGTACAAGACATTCATCTTCAGAGAAGAGTACCTTGTTCTTGGTGTCACAAATTTGTGAGACTGAGAACAAGTTGAAGTTCTGAAGTTCCCTAACATAGTACACATTCTCAAAGTTCAGTAGGGGTGTCTTGATGGTGCCTTTCCCAGTAATTCTACCATCACTTCCACCAAAAGTCACATTGCCTCCTTCTTCAATAGGAACAAAATTGTGCATCATATCTCTATTACCAGACATGCTTCTTGAACAACCACTATCAACAATACCAATATCTTTATGCTTAAGAGGATGATCCTACAGAAACAAACATATATACAAAAGAATGTTAGTATACAGAGGAGGCTCAAGTCATTGCTGACTTGAACCTGCCTTGTGGATCATAAGAGTTATGTCTAGCAGATGAGAAAGATCCACCATTGTTCTTGGGTTTCCATTGAAATTTAGGTCCCTTTTTATTCCAAGAACAACCTGCTGAGGACTTGACAGCAGTGCCCCAACACCCTTTCCCATGATTCATAGAGTCAACATATGCAGGCCAATAAGCATGTTTAAAATATGGGCTAGTAGGTTGCACATAAGGTCTATCAGCTGATCTCCTCCAAGAAAAGTCAGTATAAGTAGCTTGTGGGACATAAGGTGGAATATTCTTAACATTGGTCCACACTGGTCTAGGTTTCTGCTGAAGAGCACATGCACCCAATCTTTGCTCATAGAAATCACAATCCTTAATTAAATGAAGTTTACTTCCACAAACAAAACAAGTCTTCCTTTTGGAAGATTTATTCAACAAAGCAGATGTTCTATTACATGTAGAAGAACTTAAACCAGAAACATTAAAGGAATTGTTTTTAACAGACAAATTATGCAAAGATTTAAAAGACAAGTCTTCAGGGGAAACAGGCTTGGAAGTGGATTCCTCAGCAGCTATCCTAGAAGGCTTGTAGATAGACTTGGGTGCAGGCTTGGGTGTAGGCTCAGGTGAGGGCTTGACAAGGTCTGACTTATCACTTGAATCACAGTTGTAAGTAGATCCTTGATCCGATGAATTGTCACTGTCAGAGAAAGAGACAAAGTCATAAGATGAAGCATCGTTGTCTGGCAAGTCTTTTGACTTTTTGCCATACAGATGGTGTGATCCATCAAAGTCAGCAGTAATGGATAGGTCAGTGGGCATAAATTCACCTCTAATAGGTCCAGGGACAGCATGTAAATCACCTTCCTTTTTAAAATGTTCTAAGCCTGCAGGTGTAGATTTACGCCCATCTTGCCTAGCTTCCAATCCTACATACTTTTGAAAACCTAATCCTATTCCTGAGGTCACTGATTGACTACTATAGAGTGCTCTAGCTAGATTGTCACCTGATATTAACCATTGTTTATGTCTAGCTATTTCCTCAGAAAGTTTCTCTTTAAGCTCTAGGTTCTCAGCAATAGCATCAGCTTTTTCCTTTTCAGTGCGTTTAAAGTTAATATTAGCAATATCTAGATCAAATTGTAGCACCTTAATCTTTTCTTCATAAGCTATCTGATTCTTTTGAAACCAAACCTTTTGTCTTTCTAATATTTTTAACGAAAGTTTATAAGCTTCATTATCAACATAGCATTCATTGTATCTAGGTTTCATAGTATCATAAGCTTCTTTAAGTTCATTGTATCTATCACTACAACCAAATATACAGTTGTGTACCTGAGAAAGTCCCATGAAAGCAAACTGATCATGCCTATCTTCTGAGGTACATCTGGCCAGCAGTCCAAGCTTCTCTGAAACAGCAGCTTCCTCATTCACAGGTTCATGTGCAGCCCAGTTGACCTGTTCATCCATGGTGATAAGAGCTGCTGAAGTGCTAGCTCCCTTCTGATTCTGCTGATATGAAAGGTAGTTAGCTCCCTCTCCACTCTTCCTGTCCTTGCATTCCCTTGAGAAATGACCCATCTGGTGACAAGAGAAGCACTTGACCTTTCTCCTGTCAAAACGAGCTGGATCCTTTCCCTTGAATCCAAACTTCCTTCCTGCCTTCTCTTCAAACCTCTTGATATCTACTGAAAGCATGGCCACCTGCCATTTCAGCTTCATCTCCTCCATTTCAAGTGGGTCCACCTGATCAAAGTCTTCATATACCAGATGCTGCTGAGTATCATAATCAGCAACAAATGAATGAAGAACATCCTCCAGTATACTTCCAGTTTTAGCTTGAGGATGTGATGGAGTGGGACGATAGGATGATGATGGTAAGTAAGATGGACTTGAAGCATGCATCATCATATTGGAGTGAGATGTCCCAACAAAGGCTGTATGACCAGAAGAGGATGCACGGTAGGGAGATCTGACATCAGGTTCAAGAGATTTGAGCTTGTTGTACAGCTCATCAAAGGTGAGCATGTCCAACCCACCTTTAGCCTTAAGAGCTATACTGACATGTAACCATGATGGAGGCAAAGATCGTAGGAACTTTGAGTTGCAATCATCATTGTCAGGTTTGGCATTCAGCTGGTTTAGCTGACTCAAAATCTTGTGAAACCTGTCGTATCCCTTGTGGATACCTTCTTCTTCAGAGATATTGAACTCTTGGAAGTGTTGTCTCAGCATGGACTTCTTCATTCTCCTGGACTCTTCATTTCCACCAAACCTTGCTTTAAGAGCCATCCAGATGTCCTTTGCATCAACCATGTGGTGAAAATCACCCAAGTGATCCTCAGGAATAGATTGAAGAAGGATGGTTCTTACTTTGTGCTCTCTTTGCACAGCTAGAATCTCTTCAGCAGTTTTGGGAGGAGCAATGGTAAACTTACCATCAAGATCCGGGATAGTCTTCTTCAGACTGTTTCCATTCTTCACAATCTCCCACAGATTCCAATCAATATTGGAGATCCAGTTCTGCATCTTCATGGTCCACAGATCATACTCTTCCTTTTTTAGATAAGGAAACTTACCATTACTGTTGGAGAGACTAAGTTGCTGCATAGAGGTGGTGTTTTTGATGTTGTTGTTGGTGACTTCTGATTCATCATCAGTTCCAGGCATGGTGAATATGTTTTTGGTTGTATGGGGGTGAGGTAAATAAGGTTCTCAGTATCGTAGAGACTCTCCCGAGGCTCTGATACCACTTGTTGAACTCTTTGCACACAGACAGACCTTGACAGATCTTGAGCACTCGTGGATCGTTAGTGTTGCCTATGTAATCATAAGCAAACTAATAGAAAATCTCTACAACCCGTATTCTATAGCGGAAAGTAAATACAAGTTGTTATAACTAAGAACACTTAGATCCTCTATGGATCTTTATATTAACTGAAACTCTATGTTTCAGATGAGTTATCTATTACAAACTATGAGGTTCCTTTTATAGACAAGAAACCCTAATCTATTACTACCCAATCGACTAAACATGCAAGTATGCATTTAATGACTAATACACTAAACAATATTGAGCAGTACAATAAAACCCATGCTAACCTCGGGCCGTTCAAAGATAATGATGGGTTAGCATTTAAATAATACAGCGCATGCTGATCCTAGTCAGCTTCCACCCTTCAGCAGTAACACGGCACTGCTTTTGCACTTCAGCAGAATGTCTTCTTCAGCAGATTCTGCTTCTACTTCAGCAGAATCCTTCGGCAGTAATGACAGCAGAAATCCTACTTCACATAATTCCCAACAATCCTCCCCTAAACTGGAATTTGACTTGGTTAAGTTCCAGTTTCCTACCTTGATAGATCTTATAGACTTCAGTACTAGAGGATTGTTCTCAAACATCAGTGGCAAAGAACCAATAATAATCTCATCTCTATGATGAGCGAACTTTGAAACGCCAGGTCTTTGCAGCAACACATGACATATTGTACATCAAAACTTATTAGTTGCATACTATTCTCATCACATCCAGGTGTGTAAAACATCTGAGAGAGGTGAATCATTGAAAAATATGGATTTGATGCTCTTTACAATAGCCATCACTACTGGAGTAGCCAGATGTTTAAGTTCGAAAACTATGGTACATTGATAACCATCTGATTTAGTAGCAAATCAGCAACTATATAAACGGATTTGATGTGTCTTTACCTGTAGCCGTTTGCTCAGGACTAGTCAATTCTTAGAATTGGTGAATTGATAACCAAATATGGATTCAGTTGCCTTTACCACAAGCCATAGACTTGTGGGCTAGCCAATTCTTGGATTCCAAAAAGGAATATATCATGGTGAATTGATGACCATACAACTCTCAGCAAGTAAGCATGGGTGGTTGCAGACCCTATGATTTTGAGCAAACCATTACAGCTATCAACAGATTTGATGTGTCTTTACCAAAGCGTAAAAAAACGGACGAAAACGTAAAAAAACGGACGAGAACGTGAAAATTTTTGTAGTGTATATATGTTTAATGTATAGAAACATAAATCACTTTCCATATTTTATATTCATTTGTTTCTATTATTCCCTATTTGCCCAAGTTAGACTCTTTGTTAGTTTGTGGAATAGGTCAAGTCTTGGCCTTTGAGCGTGTGGCATAGACTAGACCTCCTAGACGATTCTAGTTGTCGTCCTCATTTGACCTTTAGAATTTGAACATCCCAGATAGATAAGATATACTATGACCATCAATTTTTGATAAGAAAATCATGACATTTCTATGAATGTTTGTATATGTTTAATAGACTAATAAATTTTGTTGCTCGACATTTCTGACTTGTATGTTCGGTATTATCGTTATGAATAGCTTGGTCATGACGTGTAAAAGTTTTTTGTTTCATTTTTTGCTTAGTTGGGAGCATATTCTAGAATTTCAAAATAGAACTCATGGTTGGATACACGTTCAAATTCATGTCTATATACTAATCTTTTATCGTTAAACTGGTCTAAACCAATGTTTTGAAAAACAGGTTTTTACTCGGTTGAGTCGTTGGTTCATCAGGTTACCGGTTCAACCACCGGATCAACTCGGGTTTCTACCAAACAAAGGTAACTTTTAGACTCTAAAACACATTTAGGCATTCATAATTCTGGACTATTATGGTTCTAATTATGATGTACATTTCACAATAGAAGGTTTAAATCATATATTTACCGAACAAAATATACATAAATAATATGCGAGCATGCTATGAACTACTGTAACAAGATCAAAACTTGCATTGCTATTCATTCACATAACTATGAAGAATTACAGTATTATTTATGTTACATAAATCAATTATTCCCATTTGACATTCCAATATAACAAGTACTCCAAAAAAGTAAAAACAAAAAAAAAATATTAAAAAAAAATAAATAAAAAAAAAATCATATGCTAGCCACAAGGCACAAGCCAATATCATGCCCTGAAAAATAATATGAAAATTACCCTTAAAAAAAACCATTTCTGAATTGTGAATATTCTACAAAAATGGGAAAATTGGTTTCATGCTCTTCAAAAAACAAAATCCAAAAAATAAATAAAAATAAACAAATTCAAATGCCCCAAACACCCCAAATTCTTCCTACCAAAAAGTTAACAATTTTTTTCACTGACCCTTTCTCCGGCAATGACGTCATCAATCCGTCATCCTCATCATCATCATTGTCATGAACCTTATTTTCCTCAACTTGCTTCGGCGCGTGACTCTCACTCTCTGCATGCACCGGCGCGTGAGCTTCATTCTCTGCATGAAAAACCTTATTTCTCCTTGTTTTTCTCTTGCTCTTCTTATTACAAACCAACCCATCTTCATACTTTTCGATAATATCATGAATCAGTTGTTGGTTTGGTGACTCATCCCATTTAGCCCAGTAACTTGTGTAGCAAGTAAAACAGTTGCACCCGAATTGTGGCGGGTGGTTCCCGCCATATCCGCCGGTTTTTGCGTTGTTGTTGGTTGAGATAAGATATGCCAAGACTTGTTGGTCTTGTGGTGGAAGGGTGGCAGCGAGTGAGGCTAGGGCGAGTGGTAGTAGATATAACTGGTTGGTCATGGCCATGGTGGTGGATGGGTGGATTTTGGTTTTCTTGTGGTTGTAGAGCTTCCTCATTGTGTGGTTTTGTTGAAAAAAATATTGTGGTGGAATAAGAATTTAAGATTAGGTTTTGATTAAATATATTATGGTAAAAGGGTGATAATGATATAAAAGTTTAATCAAATGTTACACTTTTGGTACTTATGTTTTCAAAATTTGCTAATTCGGTAAATGATACTGAGTATCAGATATGTCACTGCCTTTAGGACTGTTCGTAATGGAGCTTCACTTGACGCGTCGTGCACTCTCTCCACGCGTAATTTAATTTAATTATGATCTCAACTTAAAATTAGTATGGTGTTTGACAACCTCTCTTTCAGTATAGTATATACGTCGGGTCATGAAGGAAAACTTTTATACATGAATAGCGAATGAGCTATTACCAACTTGAGTGAAACATGACAAACAGTGATAGACTTGCACTCAGTGAGATGTTTAATTTGTGACAAGCTAAGGATCAAGAGGCGGAAACTCATTTGATCTTGAATTGTCTAATTGCTATAGAGAATGTGAGTCCACAATGCCCGTATAGTGGAATTTGATATCTCAAAACTCTTACAAGCTAAAAGGCATTTCAAGTAATGTCTGTACGTGTGACGTGCGTGTTGCTTCAATACATCCTATTATGGTGTCTTTACAAATTCTAATACACTAGCTATTAAAAAACTAAAGACAAGCAATGAGACATTACGAAACTCCTTCGTTTCAGTTGTATTTGTTACAAGAGTAGGAAAGTGAAAACCAGTTAGGTTGAATGGTTGTGACACTCTAGTGTGAGGAGCATCAAGCAGCATGTGAGATCGTTTAACACTCTATGTAATGTTTTTACTTGACAGAAATATATTTTTGATAAAAGTTACAAGGCATGGTGACCGATAAATAAAATATATATCCACATCTGTAAATCTTCTAAATAGAGGAACCAAAACTAAAATTTACTTTAAAATCTATCAAGATAAGTTGGTGATGTCATACACTCCGTTTAGCATGGACTTCAGTTTGCTTGGGTATTAAGTAGTTAGCAATTGATCCAAGATTAATATCAGAAAAAATTCAATGCGATTATTATTATTCTGCATATCCACTTAGGTGTCATTTGTTTTTTATAAACTTTCTTCATCTCAAAACACGCCCCAGAGAAAAGAGTACATTCTTCATCTGAGAAGAAGACCGTTTGTTTTGTCTTATTGAAGATTTCTTTCCTTTTCTTCTTATTTTTTCCTTTTCACTAGTAGAAGTGGAAAAAGAGGAATTTATGTCTGCGTGGTAGAAAAGAAAGAAGAGATTTTAGCCTCTTATGTCTCGAAAAAAAGCAAGCGGTCTTGATGATTATGTCTGTGCGCAGACAACAAAAGAAGAAAAAAGAGCTTCTTTTAAAAAAAA
Organism: Chrysanthemum lavandulifolium; assembly: GCA_022545495.1. NCBI lineage: Eukaryota > Viridiplantae > Streptophyta > Magnoliopsida > Asterales > Asteraceae > Chrysanthemum > Chrysanthemum lavandulifolium. Next base: position 74,106,067 of record CM040243.1, read on the forward strand.
CAAACAAAGCCTATAAAGGAAAAAAAAATGAAAGAATTATTTAATATTTTTAATTAAAACCCACTCACATTTTCTTTTATTAAAAAATTAAGTATTTCAAAAACTGTAAATCGTTAATCTACATAATTTACACCATCGTGACAAACATTTAACTATCATTAAATAGAGAAGCATTTCCATATACTTTTGATAAATTTATTATTATTACTACTATTATTATTATTATTATTATTTTAACATCACTTTATTAGAAAATCATAGATTTACAAGAAATTAGTAGGAATGTGAGATCTAATTTCACACTCCTCTAAATATAAATGCCTAATCCTACTAAAATATGAAGCGACAACACGTGCTCCAATTTCTTGAGTCATTTGAGAATCTTCGAGACGCTTTAGTAAGGCCACCGCGATTCTTCTCAAGTTCCAAAAAAAAAAAGAATGAAAATAGGAGAAACTCATATCCAATATCCACATTTAGCGCCGTCTTGACGCTGCTTTACATTATTATTATTATTATTATTATTATTATTATTATTATTATTATTATTATTATTATTATTATTATTATTATTATTATTATTATTATTATTATTATTATTATTATTATTATTATTATTAGACTAAAATACACCGTTGGTCCCTAAACTTGGTCACACGCAGCGATGGGACAAAGTTAAGCGTTATCATCACGGAGGTCCAAAACTTGGGCTTTATATGCCAAACTCGTCCATGACCATGATTGCCATAGTCAACTTTAATTTTCGGCTTTAATTGAGGGTATAATAGACCATTAACAATTTTGACCCAAACTTCAACCCATGGACCAATTGTGATTATGCCTACTAGCCGCTTTCTTCCCCGATATGCTCGCATTTAATTTCACGAACCAATACACCCACCCAACAAATAACTTTACCAATCATAATACACCATTATCCGTAAACGATAAACCGAAAATCGAAATCCGAATCTAAATCCTCATTTCGAACTCAAAAGACCAACCCAACTTCCAACAAAACCATGTCGATCGATCGATTAGCAACATGCGGATGTACGATCACTAACATTTTGAATCGGTTGCCTTTGTTAGAAGCGGTGAGAACCTCTAGTTTAGCGCGAACCGGAGGTCTAAGTGGACTTTGCTCACCGATGTCATAGTTGATGAGGATTTCTTTTATTATTTAACATATTAGTTTGATGGGAGGCTTGTTACTAGACTCTTAAATCGGCATGAGTCCAATAAGAAAGTTTGTCTTATTTGTGAGTCAAGATCAATGCTTGGAAGAGCGACTTTCATTATGAAGAGATTCGTGATTGGCTCTTGTTTTGGCTAGGCATGGAATCGAGAGTTGATTATTACAAACCGGTATGGTGATCGAGTACGTTCCCAACCCAACTTTACTCTCGTAGCGAGTTGAAACATTTGGTACTTCATGTTTGTGCTATGGCTACTTTGGAATATTTTCATGGCTTTCCAAATCTACTGAACTTAGAATTGATTCATGTCAATTTTCTAAGCGGTACAATTTGGGACTTTATTGCTGGTTGTCCCTCACTTGAGTCTCTTAAAATGAATCGTCCTAGTACAAACGAGATGAGACTATGGGATATTGCAAAAGTTAGGAATTTGAATAAGTTAGATTTGAGATTTGGTCTTTATAATGTTGTGACGACAATCACAACATCCGATATCTTTCACCTGAAAAGACTTCAAAATCTTGAGACCCTTACATTGGATTTTGGTGATTGCCTGTAAGAACAATTTGAGTTTTACACTTATAATTTTACAATGTTAAAGAAATGTAATGATAATGTAATTTAATCTTTAAAACTTGTTGTAGTTGATACATGAAGCTAATTCTAGGATGAATGTGCCTTTGTATCCTCGATTAACCTTGTCGTCCGATGTCGATTTTGGGAATAGTGTTATGGTATCGTTCATCATTGAAATGATTCGTGGATCTCCAAATTTGAAAATCTTTGGATACCGAGTAAGTGTAATCTTGTAATGCATATGTATCAAATAAACATTCCTAAATTGCCATGTTTATGTATCTCAACACTATTTGATTTTTCAGTCGCAAACACGCTTAGTGTTCTACATTTGGAAAAATTTCCAATGTTGTAGGCATGTAAACACATTCACCATGGCCGCCACTGATCGTGGTGTTTCGAGCTTTTCTATAATAGAGCATGAATTAACTTTAATAAAGTTTATACTTGCGTGTTCCGATCGCTAAAGATAATCAATATCATGCTCAATGATAGGGTCATGATGGGAATGAAAATATCCTAAGAAGCGGGGTTGGCTAGGAAGTCATTGAAATTCCACCGAGCTTCCCCACACCGTGGTAGATTTCTTTAAGTGGTTGTAGTTTATGTATGGGTTGAATACCCTATGACAATTCATGTTGCAAAATAGTTTTTTTATTTTGGTACAATATTTCTTTATATGGTTTGCTTAAAATTAGCTTGTTCATATGTTGTTGTTTGTGCGTATTGTATGTGGTTGTAGTTTATGGTGAATGGCTATTTTGTACGTAGTATTTGCATTTTGACTTTGTAAAGTCAAAATTGCAAAACCATTACTCATTATTTGACTTTGTAAAGTCAAAATTTGCAAAACCATTACTCTATATATGTTTTTTTGGATATGTTTTAGAAGTTTGACTTAACAAAGACAAACTTGTAATGGTTGTGTTGTTTAATCTTCAACTAAGTTGTAGTATACGAACTTGGAAACTTGAGGGACCAATTGTGTATTTTAAAGTGATTATTGGGCGGAGTTTTAAGTGTGACAACGGCAACCATGACAAATTCAGGGAACGAGTGTGAAAAAAAAGTCACTATTAGACCCTTGACCGTCTCTTACCGGAGACGCTATTTACTTGTGCACACCAACCGATAAACCCATCCACCACTTTTTCCACACACAAAACAAATTCCAATGGAAGATTTCCCGATTTTGAATGAACTCATGGACATTGTTGGTTCATCGAAGTTGAATGATCGTATGGGTGTGTGGTTTGAAGAAGAGGCTGCACGAGAAGGGCTTTTGAAAAAGCTAGTTCTTCAGTGCATTGATCATCTGAAGAGGGGAATCATGAAGCGTAGGGAGCTGATCGGAGAGAACGAAGCTCTGGGACCTCGGGGAATAGCGCTTGACTGTTTGGATGCGCTAAGGAAAATCCAGGCGAGGCACACACACCAACTTGTTCAATTCATACAGATTGTTGGTCAAACTGATGAAGCTATTCGTTTCAATGAAGGTTTTGTCAAGAAAATGGCTGACCATAATGCCTGAATTTTGGGTATTTCAAGGGGGTAGATAAATGGGGTCTTTTGGGTGCTAGTTTTGGAAATATAGGTTGGTAAAAAGGGTATGTAAATTGGATCTTTTGTTTAGTTGTTGGTCTTGGTTTTATGTAGTTGTTTCGATCTTATAATCGACTATATTAATGATAAAATATCATCTAAGTTTTATGTGTTTAATATGTTCTTGTATTGTGATATTGGGTGTATTTTAGTCAAATTAGTATCAAGAAACCAAACATCCCTTGTATCAAGAAACCAAACGACCCTTTTATCAACAAAAGTTGAATCGGTAAACTAAACACCCCTTTGTATCAAAGAAAAGCAAAGGCAAAGTGGTTTAAAAATATGTGTTGAAAATGCAAATGCTTTAGCACTAAATCATAATGTATCACCAAACATCCCTTGTATCAATAAAACCAAATGTACCCTTTTATCGAAAAAGTTGTTTCAAAGAAACCAAACACCCCTTGTATCGGCAAAAGCAAAGGCAGTGGTTTAAAAATATGTGTTAAAAATGCAAATGCTTTAGCATTACATAATAATGTATTGACAATGGTGTATTGTTTAGGAAGAAATTGGTTTGGTGTTAGTATTGACAGTGGGACTGAACATGCCTAATGTCTCAAATTATAACATCTTGAATTTTGACTTACCCAAGTCAAACAAATTTATGAAAGGCAACAAGAAATGTGGAAGCTTATAAAGAGGCTTTGACAATGGTGTATTGACAATGCTTTAGCACTAATGGACTGAACACGCCCAATGCCTTAAGTTGTAATATCTTGAATTTTGACTTAGCCAAGTCAAACAAAATTTATGAAAGGCAACAAACTGCAACTTATCTTTGTGGTATGACTTGGGTAAGTCAAACCTATTTAGAAATGCAAAACGATTTCAAGCAGTACAATGCACAACCAAACACAATTACTTACATAAGAACCCAATTTTTTATTCATCGATTTCATGTTCTCAACAACTACAAAGTTTCTTATCATCTAAACATACACTTAGCTAGACCCACAATTCTCCCTATCATCCTTTTCCTTCATTTCCTTCCTTTCCTTAAGATATTTAAACAAAATTTCAGATTTGTAATCATTTCTCCCAAATCGTTAAGCTTTGATAACACGATGTCAAGATCTTCCTTCTCCTTCTTAACACCCAAATCCTTTTCATTTGGGCGGTCTTCTTTCTTTAACGAACTCAACAAAGACTTCCCCTTATCGTTTTGTGCCATTATAGTTTTTGTTTTGTTTTGGGTAGAATGTGTGTTGCTTGTATTTTAGGGTTCAATGTTGTGTGTTGCCGGTACTAATATTGTTGAAGGTTGGGTTAGATTCTAACTATGTTGGGTCAAAATTGTGAATGGTCTATTATACCCTCGAATTAAAGCCAGAAAATTAAAGTTGACTATGGCAATCCTGGTCAATGTCACACCCCCAACTTACCTGCTTTGCAATGAATGGAATACCTTGGGATAATCATCATAGCATCAAAGTTCTGATTATATCGAGCGACCTAAAGTGTCGTTTTGAAAATATCGTTTGATTAAGTAAAATAATCGAGTTTACAAACATAGGTCCCAAAAGATTTCCAATGTACCAAAATGAGTTTGTTACAATCAAACGATAGTTAAGTGCATAAAATATATGTGAGACAGCGTCGACACCGCGACTCTATGATAAGTCCACATGCATGCCATGAAGTGAATGCTTTAGATACCGAGATAAAACATGCTAAAAGTGTCAACACAATGGTTGAGTGAGTTCATAGAGTTTGTTTATCATGTAAAGCTTTTAAAGAACGTTCATGCAAAGAAAGGCAAAGTTTATGGTCATTTAGAATAGTCCACAAAGCAAAGGCATTGTAAATCCATTCAGTTCCAAGTTCCGTCCATACAAAACTTGCAACATGTGTGTTCACAACCCACTGCCAAAAGTAATATGTCTAGAAGTCAAGTATACGTTGCCATAATAGTTCACAATATAGCACCACGTATATAATAAATAAAGACTGCTCCGAACAAGGGAGACTTTATAGTGCTGCTCCGAACATGGGAGACTTTATAGTGCTGCTCCGTTCACATAGGGAGACTTTATAGTGTTGCTCCATTCACATAGGGAGACTTTATAGTGTTGCTCCGTTCACATAGGGAGACTTTATAGTGTTGATCAATTTAGTTCGGGCACAATCTACTTACTAGCATAAGTAGTGAAACAACAGTTATTTAAGTTCATATAAGGGTAAAGTAAAGCAAGTAGTTGAGCATGTATCTCCCCAAAGAGTTTATAAAATAATTAAGCGAGTAAAAGTGGGCTACGAACTCACCCGATGCAATGATTATGATGACAAAAGTAGATACCTTTGAAATGAGGTGCGATCTCTATCCGCAACCTAATATGAATGATATGTTCTAATGTAAGACATGAAACAATGTCGTGCATGCAAACTCATATGATGTCCATACCACTTGTACATTTGAAAATAAAGTTTATCGTCGAGAAATAAGTTTATAACGTCTTGTCAAGTTATAAAATACTTTACAAGCACTTACGTTGAAACAACATCCTACGATAGTCGTTAAGTGATAAATCAAGAAAATATAGTTTATGAGTAGTTTTCGGAAAAGTTTGAGTGATCGCATATTATTCGTTATAACTTCGTTTGACAAATGGTTGAACATTTTGGAAAATAGGCTAGGTGAAGCCACTTTTACTAGAAGACATCGCTTTTTCAAAAGTACTTTATCGACATGAAAAACGGCTCCAAACATGGTCACTTGCGATAACTATTTTGGACTAATAGAAAATATATGAGTTAATACTTGTGAAAATAGTTACGATAGCCATAATTAAAATGTGTATAACTTAGTCGTTATAAGTCCGTTTTCTACGTTTTATATATCCTTAGTTTCGTGTTAAAGTCTACTAATATATTTTAACAAATCGACTCATTTAGACAATGTTTAAAACTCATTTTGCCCTTAAACAACTCTTGACAGCTTGCATATTTCGAAAATATAGTTTTTGCGCTAAACTTGAAAATAACGTATCTCCTTCGTTATAAATCCGTTTTAACCCGTTCAAGTGACCACGGTTTCGTTTTAAAGTATATTTTCTGAATATCTAGCCCAAAATAATCCATGACCTGACGAAATTTCCAGATTTTGCAAAAACGATCAGACCACAATCTAAAGTTGTCTAAAATGATTTTTCTTGCGTAATACTTGTTTCAATCACTTCAAATCAACACCAAATCTATTCTAAACCTACCATACACCTTCTTAGGGTGTCATGGGTTCCTAAACATCATCAACAATGATATGTTTCAAGGGATTAATTATAGGATGAATAAAACTTATAATAAGTAATAAAAACAATTAAAAGTGGTATGAATCACATAATACTTGCATGTTTTGTAATAGCATAATAAAAATAGATCAAGCATGAGTATGAAAGAGTAGAAAAACAATCATTAGAAGCTTACTTGAATGTTTATGAGAAATTGGTAATGGAAAACTTAGTTAATCCCCAAGGTTTAATACTAAACCTTAACTAGAACACTAATAGGATCTTGAATAACACTTGATCTTGCAAAATTTATGATTTCTTCTTCTTGATCATGCCATGGCCGAACTATAAGGATGAAGATGGAGATAAAGTAGTTGCTAGTTTTCTTGTAAATGATATTATGAAAGAATTAAATGGGATACATGAATGTGAAGTAAATATCTAGTCAAGGGTTAGAAGGTAATTTAGGTAGTCAAAGCAAAGTTGATATTCTCTACTTTGGTGAGATTTTTGTAAAAGATGTATACTTAGCTTAGATATTTAGCTTAATTATGTATAGATATTTAGTTATTAGGTATAGAGTTAGCTAGAAATAAATTTTAACAGAACGAAATAAAATATATCGATGTCATAAAATTATAGAATTGCATTTCTCGAAAGTATCGGGTGAATAAATAATTATCGTATAGAAATTTCAGAACCGTCGTGAATATATATATATATATATATACAATATATATATACAAAATAAATCAAATCATCGGGTAAACTAATAATATAATTTTATAGCATTAAAATGAATATAAAAATATATTAGGATAATTTGTCGGAAGTTTGGATCAATTGATTCAAAATAAATGATCGTGTGATAGCGTTTATTTAATAAATAAATATCGTTAAGAAAATATGCAAACCCATGCATGAGCTAATATGCGATGATATTCTCGATGATATGTAGACTAATCCTAGTCTATATGAAATGTCCTCAATGATGTTCCATGAATACGCGACAACCCCTCATGACTCTGCTGATTCGATACTTGTAAACCTAGTTTACAAAATGATGAATAATAATCATGAATAGAAATTTTTCTTCGGGAATGAATAGTGTTTTATGAATAGTAGAATTTTGAAATAACCTCTCAAAATATCAAATTGACTTAAAAAACGATGAATAGTAAAATGATGAATAGTACATTCCCGAGATGAATAGTAAATTTTTAAAGTTTGCAAAATGACCGAAAATTGGGAATTGTGACAGTCAAGGGACGAGTTTGGCATATAAAGCCTGGACCTCCGGCGATGATAACGCCCAGCTTTGTCCCATCGCGAAGCGTATGACCAAGTTTAGGGACCAACGGTGTATTTTAGTCTTATTATTATTATTATTATTATTATTATTATTATTATTATTATTATTATTATTATTATTATTATTTTATTTTATTTTTTTTTATTATTATTTTTAACATCACTTTATTAGAAAATCATAGGATTTACAAGAAATTAGTAGGAGTCGAGAAACTAACTGGGCCCTACTCTTTAGCTATAGCAAAGCTAATCCTACTAAAAATATGAGTAGCACACGTGCTCCAATATCTTGAGTCACCAGAATCTACTGATACGCTTTAGTAAGGTCACGCATTCTTCTCAAGTTCCCCAAAAGAAGAGAATGAAAATGGGAGAAACCCATATCCAATATCTGCGCATTTAGCCACGTACTTGACGCGTTTACGTTGTGCGGCTTGACCACCGCACGACGAGGGCACAAAATCAACCATACATGTTTGCGTCAAGGGCGAAGACCCCGTCAGATCAACACATACGTCAAGACCACCACCCCACGAGTAAAGTAAAATATCAGTTGGACGTAATGGTATGTCCCTTTCCCCACTAAGCCCAATATCAACCTCCTTACGAGCCAAACCCCGACCGAGAACATATGTCAAGAAGAACATTACGCACCACGTTATGCCGATGTTTAATACCAATAATACCGCACACACGATACAAGATGGTCCCCATAAATATCCCCAAAGAAAGACCTCGGAACAAGTCGAGCACGGCGATCGAATGTAAAATAGGGAACACCTAGCCGATAACACAACACACATCGGTGAAGTCTTAGCGTTCATAGTGCATCCCAACCCAACTATTGGAACCACCTAAGCCAATCAAGTGTAGTCCTCCTTTGTGAACTCCATAGCGCCATCTCGTCGAGTAGATAGGCGAAATGTAGATTCAACCGTTTGGGTAACACGTGTGAAATGTATATCCGCCAATTTCTTCATGAGTTTGGGGCGCGATCTCACTTGGGTTACTCAAAAGGTCAATCTCCATCTTCGCATTAAAGAACACAAGGCATCATCAAAGGAAGGGCCGAAGTCACAATACCGAATGTCGGAGGAGCTTAGTCGTAAGCTAGCAGATTGAAGTTGAGAAGCAAGGAATGCATAGTTCAAGACATCACTGCAGAATAAACACCAAGCCCCCAAAAGCAAAGGGTAAGGTGGCAAGCCTCCGCCAATCACCAAAACCGAGTCTAGAAGCGTTGACAATACGCTCTAAAGAAGAACGAAGTGCGATCGAATGAAACCCGAGCACACTCAAAGACCCGAGGAGAACATGTGCGCATAGAAAAATATAACTTGGAAATACCGGCACATGCACGAAGGAGCAACAACTCACATTGAGGATCATTAAACTTAGCAACAAGACTCATAAGCTCAATGGTTTTAGCAACCCTTTTCATAACAAGCTTACTACTAAACTCATAGTCCACACTAGCGTGCCCACCTAGTAATTTAACACCGCAAAGGTCGAGAAATATTAGGTGGAAAAACACCCACAAGCCTGCTACGGGGTCTTCCTTTGGCGAAAAACCTCGCTTTATCAACATTGAGGTGTAAACACATTAGGATTTAGTAAATCCATGTATTAAAGAGTCGGTCACCTTAAGTATATGTAATCGTTAGAAAGCTCGTAGTCGAGATTATTATAAGTTAAGTAGTATTTAGTTTAAGTAACACCGTGGAGGACTGGACGGTCTTTACCCATCATACGATCCACAACCCGATAGGTGGCGATTTATGTAATGACTATAAATACTCTCTACCTCCCAAGGTAGAGTTGGAGCTCATAATAAGACTTTTCTTTCTCTCACTAAAGTTCCCTAAACCTCTAACTTTCTCTCTAGAACTCTTTGTACGCCTATTTGATCTTATGGTTTAGTGTGTTTATGAAATCCAATATGTTACAAATGGTATCAAGAGCCATGGTTTGATCATCTCTTACATATCTTTGGATTTCTAGTGACTTTTAGGTGGTTTTAGAGTTTGAAAAAGTTTAGTGGTTTTGCATCATTGGATCATTTCTAGTGTTAAAGTTTGAAACTTGAGTGTAGTTTTGTGTTTAGAATCATTGTATGTGCTTGGGTTTTGATTTGTTAAGCTTGAATCATCATGGTTGGGTTGTTTTTGGATTGAAAAGTGGTGTTTATGTGTTTTTCTTGCTAGCGACTTAAGCCACGGATAAGTTATATTGTTAGCGACTTGCTTTGTAATTTGGTAGCGAGTTGTAGTTGAAGGCCTTAGCGAGTTGAGCTAGCGACTTGTCTATTGAGACAAGCCGACAAACAAGACACTCAAGGAGTCTCCACTACGGGTAGCGACTTGGTGAAAGTTAGCGACTTGTACTTAAGTTTGTTAGCGACTTGGTGTTAGCGATTTAGTGCCTAGCGAGTTGCTCTTTAGCGACTTGACAACTTAGCGACTTGGTGCTTAGCGACTTCTTGTCAAAATTTTGCTAGCGATTTGGTGCTTAGCGAGTTGCTCTTTAGCGACTTCACAACTTAGCGACTTGGTGCTTAGCGACTTGTCACAAAATTTTACTAGCAACTTGGTGCTTAGCGACTTGGTTCAGGTTTTCTTAGCGACTTGGTTGACTCGTCATGTACGGTTTTCTCTTGATTTAGTAAAATCCGTGAAAGAATCTATTTCCGGTTTAATCGAGAGTTATAAAATCCGTTTAATCATCATCATGTCTACCAACGTTCCTACAATCATCTCCACTGTTGCCGAGGTTGTTCAAGCACCGGTTCAAATACTCTTCCACCCATGCTCGATGTAACCGACTACGACTCTTGGGCTCAACAAATTAGATTGTCTTGCCTTGGAAAGGAAAATGGAGTCAACATTCTCAAATCCATTGATGAAGGACCGTGTCGGGTTGAGACTACTAGAGACCTAATTGATCTGGTGAAGATGGAACAATGATCTATGGAATAGATGTACCAAAGACATATGATGAGCTCGATGATAAGGAGAAAAGAGATTCGATGTCGATATCGTGGCTTCTAACATCGCACTTCAAGGTCTTCCAAAGATATCTACAAGTTGATCAATCACAACACCGAAGCCAAGGCGGTGTGGGATAATGTCAAGATGCTTCTCTCGTGTTACGAATTAACTATGGAAGAGAGAATCACAACTCTATGATGAATTTGAACACTTCAAGATGAAACCGGATGAGAGTGTCTATGAGTACTATGTGAGATTCCACAAGCTTGTTAATGATATGAGGAACATCGAATGACTATGCCAAACATTCAAATGAACTCA